>ML682047.1:13890214-14217090 GCA_007922195.1 Podocnemis expansa
CACACACAGGGACAGGGACGACTTCAGGTAATCAGTCCATAGTTTGGCTTTTTGATACACGCCTCTGTAGACCTCCGATTTGCATGGGCTTTTTACAGCCTTTTATCCCTGTTTCACAACCCACTTTCAGTTTGAGAAGTTGCCATTACATTACTCAGCCTTCTTCTTCGAGCGCTGCTCGGATGCATTCAGTAATAGGTGTCTCCGTGCCAGAGAACCAGATTGGTTGGAAAAACTTTTGTCCTAGCTTGTCAGGAGAGGGGAGGCGGCCTCCAGCCCTCGTGCCACCCTGTGGCTATATATACGGCTGCCTCCTGACCCCTCTTCAGTTTCATTTCTTCTGTCTTCCACGTCGGATTTGGAACGTCCGCTCCTTGCAAATCGCAAGCAGCCTGTCCTCCTTTTTGCGAGCTTGTTGCCCGGCTGGAAGCATCTCTTCGTGGATTTAATTCCACCACAAGAGTTCCCCACCATCGGGCTGGAACATCCTGCGATCATGCCAGGGTTCAAACCCTGCGCCGAGTGCGACAAGGCTTCCCCCTGGGATGATCCCCACAGGGGGCGCCTCAGGTGCCTGGGCAAAGACCACATTGTCTCAGCCTGTTCCATATGTCTCTCCTTCAAACCTTGATCCATCAAGGAAAGCGAACAGCGGCACTATGCCCTTGCCTCCGAGGAGGCCCGGCACCCCTCACCCGAGTCTTCGGGTTCCCGCTCGGCCCCAAGACCCAGCTTGGCACTGGAGCCTACGTGGCACTGTACCACCAGTAGCTGCCGCTGCCGCCACACAACCTCGATGCCGACTCCAACATCCCGGCACCAACCCGGTGACCTGGCACCTCGGCACCGTTCAAGGTCGCCTTTGGGTAGCCTGGTACCACCAGTACCGGGATTGCCCCAGCGCCGCTCGCCATCACCTCCGGCGCCAATGGTTTGGTATAGTCTGGCCTCGCCGGTGCCGAGCTCACCCTGGCACTGGCCATATTCACCCTCAGCGCCACAGGCTCACCATAGCCCAGTGCTGCAGGAGCGGGAGTCCTCCTGCCCACTCAGTCCTCCTTCCCCGGGTGAGGACTTGCCATGGAGCCACATGGAGTTGCTCCTCGTGCCGTCCACCCCAGAAGAGGTGGAGGCTGCACAAGCCTTCCTTTGGGATTGGGGTAGGGGGCGTAGGGAGCAATCAGAAGGTGCAAACAGGCCTTCACATCGAAGGCCTGGATCCATCCTGGGCGTTCGCCCTCACCACGTAGTCCCCTGTCTTCCACTCCAGTGGGGGCTGGCATGACCATGCCGTTGCTGGTACTGCCCCAGGAGTCTCGGTCCCCTTCCCCCACTTCCAGGCCGGAGGAAGGACCTTCCTGGGTGTCCAAGCGGCCTCGGCACAGCACATCGGTCCCGTCGCCCTTCCGCTTCAGGCTGCAGGAATGGTCCCCTCGAGAAACTCCCTTCCCACCACTGTTCCCTCTAAGCTGTGCGTGTGTACACAAGTCATGAAGCCTGTGCACACAACAAAATAAAGTGCACACAAAGAAATTCAATAGTGCTACTATCGGTGCTCACAAAGAGAGACATTTTTGTGCACACAAAGAAATTGTTTGTGCACACAGTCTACGAGTAGTTATAGGGAACATTGCTTCCCACCACGGTGAACTCCCAGTACCGCCCTCTCTCCGGCACTGGGGTCTTATACAGGAAATTTGTTGGCGCATTTCGATTTGTTGTGCCAGGCCATGGCCCACTTAGGCATGGAGGTGCAGCCTGAGTCTCCCTCCTGATACCCTCTTCGGGCCAGCCTTTGCCTCAATGGAACCCTTAACAGTCCCGCTCCACCCGAGCATATGGGACCTTGCATGTTCCCAGTGGCAGAGCCCAAGTTCTATTGCCCCGGTTTCGGACACGGCAGGTGTTAAATATCGGGTTTCTGAGTCAGATTTTCCCTCTCTCGCTGGTCACCCGGTGCCCCCGAGGGACGTGGTGCAGATGGCACTGGGCCCAGGGGAGCCCCCCAGTGACCCCCTTCCTTCCTCCAGGGAAGCCCGGGAACTGGACCTTTTGGGCCATAAGGTCTACTCTTCACCAGCCTTCCAACTGCAAGTGGCAAACAGCCAGGCCATAACCAGCAGATACTTGCTGGATGTGTGGGAGTCACTCGTGAAATTTTGACACTTGCTCCCACCTGAGGCCAGAGAGAAGTATGATGCCTTTCTTTAGGAAGGCAACATAATATCTCAAGACCTCCTCCTTTCGGCACACGACGCAGTGGACACAGCCGCTCGCACCGTGGCCTCGGCGGTAACCATCCGCCAGCTGGCATGGCTTAGGGAGGCTAGAGTGCCCCATAATGCACAGCAGGCAGTCCTCAACCTGCCCTTTGAAGGGGACACTGTTTCCCCCAGAAACACTATCAGTGGTAGGCACCGCTCGAGATCCACGGGGAGAGGCCAAATACTTTGGCCTGCTCCCCCACAGGCCCACCCCTCCCACTTAGTCTTCTGGGGCAAACCCCTCCATTCCCCCCCAAATTCCCACCCATTTCTCCCATAGTAGGACCACAGGGAATTTCCTTCCACCGCCATCATCCACTGCAAAGGCTGAGACCTCGTCCCCTCTCTCCCACAGGGAAGGGCCCACCCAATTTGCCCCCACCCCACTCTCGAGCCTCAGGGAGTAAAGACTTCAAGGCATCATCGCAGTAGATGGTCGACACACCCTTCTCCCCCTCGAAGGGGAACGGGGTTCGGTGGGAACCACCCTCCCCACCTTTCTATTTGCTACTGAGTCCACAGACATCCAACCCTGACCAGGTTTTTCCTCCCTCTGATCTTGGATGGCATGGCCTCACCAACACAAGGACGCCCCCTGCCTGCACCGACAGTACCCGGGTACTGTAGTCCAACCCTACACTCCCTCAGCAGCGGCTACTTCGGGCACTCATAGGGAACTTGCCCTTCCCCCTTCTTCCCCGGGCATCCTTTCAACCCTGCGTCTTTCATGCCAACACTCTTGCCGGGGACAAGAAGTGTGTCTCGTAGTAGCCCCAGCTTTGCTGCAGAGGCTCCAAGATGTGCATACTCGACACTCACTCGGACACAGGACCACGCCTGTGACCCTGATGCCTCCATCAAGCAGTGGTATCGCTAGCGCTGGGCACCCAGGGCACGTGCCCCGGGTCCCAACGCCGGTGCCCCGGGTCTCCGGCCCAATCAGGCTGGGGATCCGGGGCCCGATCCCTGGCGGTCTGCGGCCACGTCTCCGGCCAGGGATCCGGGGCCCATCTGGCCGCCCGGCAGGCCCCGCCCCCTGGCCTGGGATAGGGCCAGGGGGTGGCCATGCCGCTGCCACCAGCTAGCCCGTGCTGCCGTGTGGCGTGGCTCAGCCTAGCCTGGCCCAGTGCGGCTGTAAACAGCCGCTGGAGGCCGGGCCTGCCGGCCGCAGCCCTGGATCCCCGACTGGGGACGGGGCTGCCGCGGCCGCAGCCAGACCCCAGATCCCCAGTGGGGGATGGGGCCGCTGCAGCCACGGGCTGCTGGCCAGGTCCTGGATCCCCAGCCGGGGATGGGGTCGCTGTAGCCACCGGCAGCCAGGCCAGGGATCCAGGGCCCGGCTGGCGGCCCCGTCCCCCGCTGGGGATCCGGGACCCGGCCAGCAGCCCGCAGCTGCAGCGGCCCCGTCCCCCGCTGGGGATCCAGGGCCTGGCTGCGGCAGCCCCGTCCCTGGCCAGGGATCCAGGGCCACGGCCACGGGCCCGGCCACACCGGGCCGGGCCAGGCTAGGCTGAGCTGTGCCGCACAGCAGCACGGCCCAGCTGGCGGCGCCACGGCCTCCCCCTGGCCCTATCCTGGGCTGGGGGCTGTGGCCTTTTGGCTGGGGGCGGGGCCTTCCCTCCGGGGGTGGGGCTGGGCCCGTGCCCCAGGTCTTTCCCCGCCCCAGCGATGCCCCTGCCATCAGGTAAGCCTTCTTGAGTTCAGGTCGGAGGGGATACCTTCGTTCAAATACTGTCGGCATGACAAGTAACCAGCCCTGTGTGACCCCGACACCCCAACTCAACGAGAACTACCTCCTACTTATCAAGGGGGACACGTAAGCTTAGCCATGGCGGATCTTAGCCTTTGAGGGAGGGCCAAGGTGAACTGGCCATCCCCACCACCGCACACTTCCCCTTCCTCACGGAAACTAGGGCTCCACACACCCTTACCTCGTGGGTGATCTCAGTGGAGATCACCCTAGGAGCCTACCCTAGAAGCCCTCATCCTAGGCTCACCTCACAAATGTGGCGGTCAGTTCTTCTCTTACGCCCTTCGCTCGCCAAGCAGGGGCCTAGTGTACCCTACTCGAACCTCCAGATAGGGGAACCTAATGGATGGCACCAACACTGCATCCCCACAGAAAGGCAACAGCAGTGGGATACCCTGTCGGGGCCTTCCCTTATCAGCGCCCTCCTCTGCGGCACCAGCCCATCATAACCAGGCAGGAGACCACATTTTAGGCAGAGGGGATCCTTCCCGAATGACTTGTAGCTGCCTTTTCTGCCCCTTGGTCATGTACCCTGGCAGGGGGTGCCCCCCCCGCCCCTTGTTTTCGTGGGGGTCTAGCCACTATGTCTGCTTGCAGACCTACAGCTCTACTGTGGGGTCACCTCCACATGTGTTGGTGGTGCCTCAATAATACTGCTGTTCCTCCTCAATTCCTGAGGAACCATTGATATACACTCCCGTCCATTTACGTGATGAACAGAGGGAAACAATCTAGAGCTTACTTCCTGCAATATTCAGAAATTTAAGGATTGTACCCCCTCAAATCGTCTTCCGACTTCTCAGCTGGGGACAATACTTAGTTTGGTTCCCTAACCCCAAGGTACCCTTGAGATACCATGGTTGTCACTCTGTGGTGGATTCACTTCCTAAGTGGTAGGAAAATGAACCTTCTCTAGCAACCGTATTTTTGGGATATTGCTGTATCCAGTTTTCCCTTGTGCCTACACTGGCACGGCATAGCGGTAGCGCTATCCCTCCTGGTAACGCCATAGGCTCTCAAGACCGTGACCTTATACGGCACCTCTACGAACCCGTTCGCCCCCTCACTGGGGTGGCCAAGCGATAGCTGGCGCTATTCCCGGTCCCTCTTCTCCCTCCCTCATGCACTCGTGATGGCCCTTGTGATGTGGAAGCCAGCGAGATTATAGGCCAAAGCAGGCCCTTCCCACGAGCTCTCATGATACCGAGGTCCTTACAAGGACCAATCCAGTAGCACTACCTCAGACCACCTTGCCTCCCTGTGGTGCTAGTGTCCCGGAGTTCCCCTCTTGCGAGAACCCAGTTCTTGGTACCTGACTCGGCTGGAAACGTGCACTTGCGCAATACTCGAATTTTATAGTCAGCATACTTTATGCCCCTCTGCACTGCTGAGCTTGGCCGTCTATATGCTGCTGTGAAGCGTCTCACAAGACCCTTCTCAGTTGTTCTCAGGACCCCACCCCACACGCTCCCGTATCTTCACCCTCACTCGCATCGACCAGACTCCGTTAGGACTGCTTGTGGCCAGGCCAAGGGATAAGGTTATTCCCCTGTGGCTACCTGTGTTCCCCATAGCCAACCAGACTAGTTGATGACTCTTTGGTTCCAGTTAGGGCCTTGGGGTGATCAGTCCATGGAGTATCTTCACCCCTTTTTTCGTTCTTGTGCGGGCCATGGCTATTATGGCTAACTCCACACTTGTTGCCATCCAGCGTTTTCCCACGAGATCATGCTGCAAGGCTCCATGGCCAGACACTATATTCTGGCCATCATACTTCATGTTTTTCCACCTATGCGGAGCATCTAAACACAACCCTCTACGTTCACATTGTGTCCTTTATTTCTGTCACGGTAAGCTTGATCCGACTTGCTTATGCTCTTATGTCCTGGTGGGTTTGGTCCTGCGCCTGTCTGGGGTTGGCCCTTAGTTCTCGATTCTCCTGTGCCATGGTCAAGCCTGTTCGCCTCCTGACTCCGGCTAGGATCTTGTGCTGGGCTTCTCCAATATGGGGTGTGTTGCTGTGCTGAAGGCGGAAGACCAACTCCACCCGCTATTCATCAGCATGGCTAGTAGTCACCTATTACTGAATGCATCTGAGCAGCGGTCGAAGAAGAATGGTGGGTTACTCCCCAGTAACCGTCCTTCTTTGAGATGGGCTGCTCGGATCCATTCAGGTCCCTCCCCTCCATCCCAGCATCTGGAGTTGGCAACTCTAAGGAACTGAGGAGGGGTTGGGAGGCGGCCGTATATATAGCCACGGAGTGGCGCAAGTGGCAGAGGCCGCCTGCCCTCTCCTGACAGGCTAGGACAAAAGTTTTTCGGACCAATCCGGGACTCTGGCACAGAGACACCTATTACTGAATGGATCCGAGCAGCCCATCTCAAAGGAGGACAGTTACTGGGGAGTAACCCACCATTATTTGGTGTTCCGCTGAGACATCATGTCACTCCCTTATTAGGCTTTACCGGTTACTGTTTCCTAATTTGTGTAATGTTAACGCAAAGCTGTCAACCACAATTCTTTAGCCAGTGAGAATTAGTTGTTAGGCAGACATGGTTCTGTTAAGTCTGTTTACAGCTAAATTGCTTCTGAAAAGTGGAACTTGAAAAGTAGGTCATTTGCAAAAGAAATAGGTCCAGCTTCTGCAAAGGAAATGCAGTTAATCTGCAAAGCAAAGCTGTCAACTAAGTTGCTTCTGCAAAGTTGAACTTTCAGCTAAGTTGTGCCTCATCATCATAAGCTATTTCCTTTACTGACACTTAAACATCCACTGCAGTAACCTCACAATAGCCCCAAATACCTGTAGTTTGCGAGATGCACTGGTTAGTGTGTGTGTTGCTAACTGCCTTTTACTGAATGGAATCAGAACTCCTCCTCCACTTGTCATACAGGTGCTATCTTGCCAACAGGGAGAATTCTCCTTTAGGTTAAGTGGTGGGATCCTGTTCTTTTGGAGGATCTGTTGCAGTGCGCTCCTGGAAACAGTGTGGCAGTAACGTTTCAAGCACTCCTGCTATGTATAAACCTGTCACAAGATCCATAACAATAGCTATGCGAATGGGGATATGTCACAGGATGCACATCTGTGCACCCTGGGTTATGATCTATGATTTTCCTGTTCACTTATACACTGAAATTGTGAGATTTATTGCCAAACATACCATGCTATGTTTCTTTATGGATGCTCATAACCTATTTTACATTATATGTTTCCTACAGCATCACGCATGTGCACAGATATTTAGCATGGCTCAGGGGGATGGGGACAGATAGAGCTCTCTCTCCCAACAGCAACCAAGCAACTACCTGAAAGAGACAAAGGTGTGCTAATTAGTGTGGCTGGGAAGAGACAAAGTGATGACCTCTGCCCAGAAAGGGAGGGGCTGAGGGTTTTTGGAAACCAAAAAAAAAAAACCAAACCAAAAAACCCCAACCCTCTTGGAAAGATTTGAGGCTTTTGGCTTGGGACTCTTCACCTGGAAACAGCTTCAAGCAAAATTTGGGCCCTGCCTAGCCTCAGGCAGAGACTGGCTGTGCAAACATCTAACAGCTAAACACCTCGAGCACAAACTTGTTTGGACTATGAGGTTAGTTTAAGTAGAAATATTAGGTTAGCATGCATACTTTACCTTTTATTTTCTTGTGGTCTCTCCTGTCTCATTTATATTGTGATTCTGCTGTGATTGATCAGATTGTAATTTTAAGTGAGAATATGGCCAATCAGCTAGTAGTTGTTTTATCTAAAGCTGTGTGATCTTTAGAGGGTGTGAGTGAAGAAGGCTGGGTACAACCCATTTCTTTGTTCGGAGCCATAACTACATTGGGGCAAAAGGGACTTCGCTCGGGGTGTGCCAGAGCAGCTCAACAGAGCCACTCTATCAAAAGGCACATTTCGCAGTGCTGGCCCCAAGCGCTACTACTTGCAAGGGGGGGTGAAACAGAGCATTATGGGTGTGTCTTTGTTAAATGGATGGACCCGAGTATATGGTGGCTGGCAGCAGCCCCAATCTCTGTAGACAGGGGCTCCTGGTGTGGTAACTGGGATCGGGGATGCTTGCTGGGGGACTGTCCCTTGAGTAGGCAGGGGGCATACACCACCTGCTTGGGACCGACTGCATGCCAGAGGCTGGAGTGGACTGACTCAGTGAGTGGTCACTTGGTGAAGTGAGGTGAATTGGGGCTCAAAGCGGCACACCAGACTGGATTCGGGGAGCAGCCAGTCACACGATCAACTAAATTTGTTAGACTTTCTAAGTATCACCAGACTCCCTTGTTTCATTGAACTATACCGGGGTGGGCAACCCAAAAGATAAAACGAGCCAATTTTTAAAATTCCTTCAATAACCAAGTGTTTTGAGAGCTGCAAAGTAGCTTCCTGGTGGGGGGAGTTGGGCCAGGGTGCCTGCCACAGGGTTCCTTGGCAGGGGGGTAGGGAGCCTGGAACCTGAAGCAGTCCCTTCACCGGGTCCCCCTTTCCAGGGGGAGCCTGGTGCTGGCTGCCTGCAGGGTCACTGGGTGGCAGGGAAGCCCCAGAGTCAGGAGTGGATGCGACAGGGTTTGCTGTTGGCAGGGGGATGGGAGAGACTGGAGCCCAGAGCCACAAGGGGGCAGCCAAATAGCTACATGCAGCTCTGGAGCTGCAGGTTACAGGCCCGTGAACTAGACTAACCTGGCCACCCTTTAGGAACTCTGAATTAAACGTCAATCCACCTGAAGAAAGGGCTGTTGCTGGCACCAAACTTCTTGTAATTTTTGTGATTGTTTTTATTGTAGATGTTAGTATGTCAGCTTCTTGGGGAACGTGCAATAGCACAGTAGTAGTGTTGTGGGGCTGATCTCAACAATGGGCAAGGTCACAATGGCCACCAAGTTGGCAAAATATGTTCCTGGATGAAAATGCCTACCTACTTTACCCTCATTTTGGGCTGTTTATAAATGGCTCATGAATGCAAAATAAGTCTCTCCATTAGCCCAAAAAAATCATGCTACTGCTTCTTTTTAAAAGATGGCCATGTATGTGGGTAATAATGCCATAAGACTTAAAGAGCCTTAATTTGAGCCCTGTCTGCATTAGGCTTTGCCTGTTTTGAATTAACTGCTTAGTTTGAACTGATTTGCATAGTAAGTTCAAACTAGCACAATGCGGACGTGTTAGTTCAAACTAACTTTTAGTTCAAAACTAACTGCACTTTTTTAGCTAGAACTAAAAAGTTAACTGGAACTAAAAAAAAAAAAATGTATGGCTAGGAATAAATCATTTTTGTAACATCAAATTAATTCAAATTTGTAAATCCCAGCTTTAGGGTACAGTGTTTGCAAACCTTAAAATATAACAAAAGTACCTTTTTCGTTTTTCATATATATACACTGAAGATTAAAAGTTTTTTTTTATAATTGTAATTTTATGAATCAGCATCTGATACAAAGCAGAACTGCCTCATAAAAGAGGGATACTGTTGTAATGATGGGAGACCCAGTCCAGTTGTGAGCTCAACTGTTGGAAAGTGTGAGAAGGTTCATAAATGTCACAATGACCCAGAACAATGAATGTTGACCGAAAACACAGAGAAAGCCTGAATTAGTTGAACCAGAAAGATACAGTACCCTCAAGGATTATAATCAAGATAACGACTGGTAAAGAAAAGGATGAAGGAATCAAACTGATGAACTCAAATTTTTGAGCTGTCAAAACAATAGGGGCAGCTTGAATCAAAGGAACAAATTTCACCATCATGGTTGCCACCCCCACTACTTCTGGGAGGTCTGTGGTTTGACCCTGATACTGCTGAGCCTTCATTGTCCTGGTCCTGAGAGATGTCCTGACCATGACCACACTAGGCCAGAAAGAGGGAGCCAAATGACATACCCACCTCTACCAGCTTCAGCTAAATCCTGAACAGCACCTGGAACATGAGACTTAGGTTCCTACTGTCACCTCAACACTTTGTGCCCTTTTTCTTCCCCGCCTTGTGTCTTTCCTTTTCTGTATCTCTTTGCTCTTAATTAATAGGTGTCTAGCTTAGCCAGTCAAGACTGCATTCTTTTTGCAACAGTGTTGTGAGCTTTAAGCAGAGAGGCAGCTAAAAGCAACGACAAACATTCAGCGAGGATGTAAGTCTGATAGGACTCAGGGTGGATAAAAAGAAGATCATGACTTGTGGGTCTGTGACCATATTCTTTTGTCAGCGAGGTCTGCAGTGAAAGCCAACCCCAGAGACGGAAGCTACATTTTCTATTTGTGCTATTCTTTTCTCTTTACCTTTTGTGGTGGTTGCCTTGTTCAAAAAAAAAAAAAAACAGATCAGACTTCAATAACAGCAGTTATAGCCCATCTCAAATAATCTTTTCCCCCCAAAAATGAGTTGTTCCTTTCATAAATATCACCTAAAAGACTATCAAACAGGTTTTCCTTAGACAAACTACAGCTATAGTTAAATTGAAAAGGCAGAAGGAATATTGTTTAAGTTAAAGCCTTAATTATATATTACATATTAAATGCTGCAGCTGGTTTTCCTTTTCCCCTGAACCATGTTCAATTGTTCAGTATTTGTATAGGGACAGGGTTGTTAACCCCTTGGCTCTCTGGGCCCATTTATTCCTTTAAAATTAACATAACAGGTCTTAGTTTCAAAACCAATGGATAATGGTACTGCTCACAAGCTAATGGGGTTCAGAACCCACTGGTAACACATACAGGCTGATTAAATGAGAAGCATTTGTAGGACAGTACTGGATCCATCAACATGGTTGGTGAACTAATGCTACAGTAGGAGGATATGGTTGTAAGCATAATTTCTCCATGGCCAATTCCAATTTGAAACTGAAATCTGCTCAAGACCACATCGTGTACAGTTCTACAGCTGTCCCTTACATGTCCACTGAAACACCAGTCTCTCCAGAAGGAAAAATAAATCATAGTCCAAAGCTCTCTCAGCAACAGCTGTGGAAACAATTTCCAAAGGGGCAGACACATTTGTCTAGGTCGGCAAACCAAACTACAGTACAGGCATTTCCACACACACTGGTTATTTCGATTTTAAAAATGGTAGGTCCATACGACATTTCCTTACATCGAAATGAGGAGCTCCCTCATTTTGATATAAGGAAGTCATACTGACACAATAGAAAACTAGTTTTCTATCGATATGACGTTTAAATCAAAACCATTATATTGCTATAACACCGTATGGACATGTTATATCAATTTAACACTATTTGGCCTTCTTCCTCCCAGGGTGGGGAGACAGAAGGGACCCCTGCATTGGCTCCCCCACTGCTAGCCAGGCAGCAGGAGAAGAGACTCCAGCACGCGGCTTCCCCACCGCTAGCAGGATGGCAGGGAATGGACCCCCCACGCCTGGCTCCCCCAGCACTGGCCAGGCAATGGGGAGAGGGGCCCTCCGTGCCCGGCTCCCAGCTTGCTAGTCGGGCAGTGGAGGAAGACACCCTCACGCCCAGCTGCAGGCACGCTTGCCAGTGCGGGGGGAAGGGACAGCTGGGCTAGCTGGAGCTGCTCTAGCCGGCCTGCGGGGAATGCACCCCTGCCTCCTGATGCGTTTGTCGGGCGACGGGGGAGATGAGACCCTGTGCCCGGCCTCTGGAGCACTCACTAGGCAGCAGGTGAGATAGGATTCCTGCGCCCGTCTTTTGGAGTGCTCGTCGGGTGGCAGGGGAGATGGGACCCCTGTGCCCAGCTTTTGGTGCGTTCGCTAAGCAGCCGCTTATGTATAATTACATCCATGAATGTAAGGTTTCTGCATACTAGATGAATGCAAAGAAAACTGCAAATTCTGCTGAAAGCCTGGTATTTTTGTGTGTTAGATCTTCCATGAAAATTATTTGTAAATATACAGAACAAGTATGTAACTCAGACAAGGGGGAGGGCAAAATAAAAATGCTTCATCTGATAAAGAGTGCATTGTTTCATAAAATGTGCTTTTGGACAATCTTCCATATTCACAAAATAAAGCAAATGAAATGGGCCCCATCCTGCACCCACTGAACTTCCATTGTCTTTAATAGGTCAGGACTGAGTCCTATATTAAAACATCAAAAAGCAGGTGCAGGTAAAATGCACAGAGACAAATTTTCTTGTCCTTTATTATATTGGTGTAATGTTACAGGTTGACGTGCGGGGCTGCCTTTCATTCTCAGCCAGTTATTGTGTTGCCATAAATGGGAAAAATTTGGCCCAAAAGGAGAAAAACAAATTACTCTTGGTCTACAATATAAGACTGTACTACTTATCAAAAGTATTTAGTTTTCCCATTTGTCTATGGTTGACAGCAAAGGAAATACGTGGAGAAGAAAGTAAAGAGAAAGAGAGGGAGAATCAGGAAATGGATACAGAGAAAAAAGGGAAAGGAATATTAAAAAAAATGCGTGCCTAAGAGTTCCTTCTTCTATATACACACACACACATATATGAATGATTAAATTTCTTCAAGATGATGGAACAAATATTCTTCTTTTGAGTGCTACTCATATACATTCAGTTACAGGTGTTCATGTGCCGCAGCACACGGTTGGCTGGAAAGCTTTTTGCCCTAGCCTGTAAGGGCAGGATCAGTGGCCAACTCTTCCTCTGGTCCAATCAGTGGCTATATACATGACCCCGACCCTGACCATCCCCAGTTCCTTCTTTCTGCTCTCAGTGATGGTCCTGGAACAGCCCACTCCTGCATTCGTGCAAGCCCCTGTCTATTCCATCCGTTTTATGAGCCAGCCGTTCAATTTAGAAGATTTATTTGTGGACATCATCCAGCTGCAATCTGGTGTTTCCTCCGAGTCCACTCAACAACTGGAGCCCAAAAAAACAATGCTATCCACTGCCTATCATGCCTGGTTTCAACATCTTGTGCCGGCTGCAGCAAGGCCTTTCCGTTGGACGACCCCCATGAGAAGCGCTTAAAATGCCTGGGTAAGTCACACCAGGCTGATAAGTGCTCTGTCTGCAGGTCCTTTAAACTCAGCATCTTGAAGGACCGAGAGCAAAGGCTGAGTGTGACGGTTTTGAAGCAAGCACTGCAGCCTGCCCCTAGTGCATCTGGGGCTGCTACAGAGCCATCAGCACTGCGTGCAAAATGGGCACCGGAGCCTCCTTGGCGCTGCTCCCCAGTGGAAGCGAAGAAGCCCCATTTGGGGTCGGACTCACTGCTGAGGCGCAGATGCCACTCCACCTCCCTCACCACCTCAGGGGAAGGGCATTTGGCTGTGCCGTCTACACCAGAGGCCTTTGAGGCAGCGAAGGCTCTTCTTCAACTAGCAATGCCCACTCTTCCCAACCCCACTGAAGTTCGGTGCAAGCCTGCCTTCCTGTCTAAAGTGTGGGCAGGTACAGAGCATGGTCCATTGCCGGCTCAGAGGTGAAGTAAGAGTCCAGCCACTCCATTGAGGGCTACTCCTACACAGACTGAGCCTGAGTTAGATGAAGAAGGGGGGTACCCAACTTTCTCCCTGGAGACATCCCAAGAGTGCTCCATTCCTCCCTCACAGAGTTCCAGACGTGCAAAGCCCAAATCCTCTGGCACTGGTTCTCAGCACCGATGCTCTCCTCCAGACTCAGCACTGACCCCCACTCCAGAGAAGCCAGCAGGGAAGCGCCACCGTAAACAGGTCCTGACTGGTTCACTGCCCTTGATCTCATGGATGTGTACTTTTGCTTTGCAATGAGACACTAACACGGAAGGTTCCTTCTATTTGTAGTACGGGGAAAATACTTCCAGTTCACCTCACTTCTGTTCGGTCTCTCTCTGGCCCCCAGAGTTTCCACCAAGTGCATGGTGGCTGTGGCAGCCTACCTAAGAAAAAGTGTAAGGGTATATCCATACCTCGATGACTGGCTATTAAGGGGAAGGCCCAAGCACCAAGTAAAACGCAGCAGCAACTTAAGCAAGCTGTTGTGCAAAAGACCGAGTGTCTGCATAAACCTGGAGAAGTCCGAGTTCTCCCCATCAAGGAAAATAGAGTTTATAGGGGCCCTCCTGGTCTCTGTGAGGGGGAAGGCATCCTTGTTCCAGTCAAGGTTTCAATCCATTTGCACCATCATTTCAGAGCTCCACAGGACAGCCCTGATCCCTGCTACTTGGAACTGGTGTAAAGAAGGGATGGGGAGGGCCAAGGCCAGCGTAATATATATAGCTGTGGATGTGGCCAGAAGGGGAATTGGCCACTGACCCTACCCTGACAGGCTGGGGCAAAAAGCCTTCTGGCCAAACGTGTGCTGTGGCATGTAGACAAAGTAACTGAATGTATGTGAGCAACCCATCTCAAAGAAGGGTGGTTACTACAGGTAACCTACCATTGTTTTTGTATAAAATCCAGCAAACAGTAATTCCAAGCTCAACTACCCGAGTGTAAATCAGATTCTACTAGAAGTGGTGGAATTAATCCAGTTTTACTTTGGGAGGTGTCCCAAGAGCAAGATATGGGTCTAAGCCACGGGTCTCAAACTCAAATCACCATGAGGACTAGCAGAGGGCCACACGAGGATTAATACGTTAGCCTGAGCACCACACCATTGAAACCTTTCCATACAACGATATTACAAATATTGGTAACAATCAAGTTGCTGCGGGCCGCAGGAGATAGCTTTACGGATGCGGCCCACACGTTTGAGACCTCTAGTCTAAGCCAATGGTGCGTTGGTTTATTTTCAGTACAGAACAGCGGGTCATCTGAAACGCCTTTTCAGCATTTAAAACACTGTCTTCCAGGAAACACCACACCTGCTTTACTTTTCCAAACAAAATGAGATACAACACAGTTCATGGAAGAACATGTAGGTACCTTGGTCCTTTTGCATCACGTAGCTGATTGAGAGCGAGCGTGCGGAGGAAGAACAAGCAGAGTGGGTTGCTGACGGGCATGGAGTGGAACAGCTTCAAGCAGCCGAGAGCCACAAACTTTTCTCTAACGGAAAATAATAACTCACAAGTCACTTTATATCTCTGCCGACAGCAATTTGCTAAACGAGTTGCTTAACAGTTTACGAGAGTCCACACCCTTTGACTCAGCGCAGTCCACACCCAGGAGGAAGCTGTCTAGGCCCCGTGACGTTCCCCCTAAACCTAATATGTAAATTAAGCAACACAGCCGGCTCATGACGTGACAATTTTGGGCACCGCCCCGCCGGCTCGACTCCCTCCTCCCTCACCTGGAGGCCTCTCCCCGCCCCCTCAACCGCCAACCGCCAATCTCCAACGGCCCGCGCCTCACACCCAGCCTAATGCGCATGCGCAGAGGCGCCGCGCATGCTCAGTGAGACGCTCCTCCGCAGGGCGCGTTAAAAAACTCCTGCCCGGAAGAAACTCTTCAGCGGCCGGAAGTGGCCGTCTTCCGGGATTGAGGGTGTGCGCCTGCGCAGTACGCAGGGCGGTGTTCTGTGTGGGCATAGGCGTCAGCTAGAGGCCAAACCAGAGCAGGTTGGGGCTGAGTGTTTGGAGCTAGACGGGTTTTATTTCTGCCCTCAAATGGGGCAGCCTTTATCATCACTAGGGCTGGTGCTGGGTCCCAAGTGAAGCAGATAATGATTTGAATCTTGAGTCTATATAGGGTTCAGGAAATCCCCTGCCCTGCAATGTTCCCTCTAATTTTTCATAGTCTGTGTGCGCAAAAAAACTCTTTTGTGCAAATTTTCAGAACCAGTATGCAAATTTGTGCCCACTCCAGTGAGTGCGGTCAAACTTGTGAGTGCAACGAAGCAAGAGTGTATGATGCAACTAATATCTAAATTTTGTTTTGAGACGGTGATGGAAATGATTTTTATAAATTACAAAACGTTATTTGAAACATGTTATTTGAAACAGCCTTCTTAAAGTAGCACAAAAATATTAGCACTGTTGAAATGTTTTGTGCATGCTTTATTTTGTTGTGTGCAGGGGCTTCCCAGCCTGTGTGCGTGCACACATGCGCACAGTTTAGAGGGAACATAGCCTGCAGCATGTGGCTCCTGGGAGAGACATTTAAATCCTTCCCTTGCAGGCAGGCAGAATGATGGCAGAGGAGCCTGCAAAAGTAAATACGGCTGGGGCACCCACTGGGAAAAGGGAGCCAGGAGGGTGTGAGGCGGGTGCAGACGAGCCCAAGACCAGTGGCAGAGCCTGGTAATAATGACAGCAGTGGCTGCCCTGGTCTTGGAGGTGGTGGCAGTGATGGGCCTAGCCCTGCAGCAGTCCAGTCTGGAAGAGGGATGGGGAGCTGGGGAGCCAAGGCCACCCCTGTGGCGGTCATATGCAGTGGGGGGAGGATTTGGCTGGCATGGGGCAAGCAGGCCGTGTTCAGGTGGCAGGGGGTGGTTTCAGGTGCGGATGTTGGGCTCAGGCCCTGTGCTCTATTTTTGGCAGGGAGTGATGCTTCTGCTTTCTGGGGACCTCTGTAAACGTCCTAGCTGGCAGACCACAGCCCTTTTGGACCACACAAGGCAGGGTGAGTCCTTTGGGCCAGGAAGAGGGAACCCTGTGGGTGGTAACAGGCAACAGAGCCACCCAGCCTTGCCCTAGTGAAGTATGAGACTCTAATCAAGAAGGCTCTGCTCTTAGTACACTTTTAATTGATTTAAGTGGAATCCCTCCTGATGGGAAATTCCACTATAGTATTTTCTCCTTCAAGAATGTATTTTGCTTTTAGAGTGTATTAAAGTTTGTGTAGTCTTTGGGCTTTTCTTAAAGCAGAAATTAGTTGCAAAATGAATGGGATGTGTATGTGTGATCAGAAAGGAGGAAGCTCTAAATAACCACAGCAACAGAAGAGAATCTCAGAATTCAGATCTCACCCTTGTAGGAGAAAGTAAAAGGTTAAGTAGAAGCGCCTAGGTATTGGCTTGAGGCCTAGCGAAGGAATCTAAGAAAGTGGGCCTGAATGGCATGCACGTAGGGCATGGGACCATGATAACTTCATCGAAACTGGCACAAGCTAAATATGAGAAAGCACTGAGACAAAGATGAGAAAGTACTAAGACAAAAATAAAGAATTAGAGAAAGGTGGTGCTAGTCTGGTCTGATGCCAAAAGAGATAAGGAGGTGTGCACAGGCTACCTGGCCCATGGACTGGCACAAACAACTCATGGGCTGGTAATTATATTCTGCCTGCAGAGCTTTTTGGGGGTGTGTGTGTGTAGGCGATTACTTCTGTATTTACAGTAAGTGTCATATTGCCTTGTCCCCATAAATAAGGCCCTGCTATTTACTTAATTTATAACACACCACTCTGAACTTTTCTCCAATCATTCTCTGTGTTTGCATTATGAAAACAGGGAAGACTGAATATTGCACCTACAGCTATTCATTCTTCTTGGGCAACAGTAAGGAATCTAGATATGGACTACCCCCAGCTTGCTTAAAGGCAGTATATGACCCCAAACCTTTTCATTTCCTCAGGCTCCCACAGTGATTTGACACCCCCCACCATGGAAGTTTCACATGCTTTACAAAAGAATGTCTCTGCATTGCCATATGGAAAACCTGTACTCTGGTTCTGTTAGCTGTGGCCAGAGACTGGCTACAAGGGAGCATGCTGCAGTGCTCTGAAGAGATGGGGATGAAAAATTAACTTCCAAGTAAGTTCAGAACTGGAAATGTGGGGAGTGGAGACCAACAGCTGATGAATTAAGCTGAAAAGTGAGGGTTGGGTGTGGAACGCATGAAGGGAGCTAAATGAGCCAAACTATAAAGGCATGCATCAGATTCCACACAATTTTAGATGCTCTAATGTGCTACAGGCTCAGTGAGAATGAAGAAGCTGCAGATTCCGCCCCCCCCCCCCCCCCAGATAAGTAGCGGCAGAGAAAAATGAGGGCTAGTAGGTGTTCTGTTCCAGGCATCATGAAGGTGGAAAAAGTAGGGGCCCACTCTTTCACACTTTAAATGAAACCGCCAAGTATTAACAGCCTGATTTTTCAGCGGCACAAGCAACCCCCAGCCCCTCTGAAAATAAAGCGGCATCTGTAGATGTCTAAACATGGGCTGGGTGGCTACAGGATAAATGGCACCAGGCGTGGGTGTCAGAACAGTTTTGTAAAACAGTTTATTAACAGATCACACAACAAGCCCCCTAAGCGCAGGCCAGGAGTCCATTTCCAAACCACCAAAACTGGCAGTCCTAGTTGCATTTCAGACCAGCTTTCTCCAAGTCCTTTGGAAGGATGCGGCCCTTCTTCCGGGCCTTCTCCTTCTTGCGCTCCATCTTGGCCACCTTCTTCTTCTGGATGTTCCTGCACCGCTTGTCCTGCCGCTGCTGCATCTTCTCTACCACGTGCTCTGTCCTCTTTTCCCACTGCTTCTGGCGCTGGGCCTTGCGTTTCTCCTTGTGCTTCAGGGCAGCCTTCAGACGCTCCTCATCGTCCCGGATTTTGACACCTTCCGCCTTGTAAAGGACATTGGTCCATTTCATCTTATTTTCCAGCTCCTGGGCTTTCTTTTGATCTTTATCCTTCAGCTCCTCCAGTTTGCTTTTCCGGGCTTCCAGCCGGCTCAACAGCTGCTTGTAGTTCTTGCCTGTCAGAGGAGTGAGGTTGCCTTTCACTCTCTTCCTCTTCTCCCTCTTTCTCTCTGTCTTGCTCAGCTCCTCCTCCTCACAGACTTCAACCCGATTGAAGATGATCCCACCCTTGTTCTCCTCCTTTGCAGGCTGTGGCTCCACAGGTGTAGCCCCCTCCTGCGCTCCCTTCTTCTCCATTTGCTCTTTCATCTTCAGTTCCTTTTTCCGACGCCTCTTTCTCTCCTTCTCGTATTTCCTTCGGCGCCTCTTTTCCAACACTGCTGGGGATAGCTCTGTAGCACTGCCCTGAGGGAAAGGCCAGAAGGAGAATAGAGGCTGTGAAGGGCTTGTTCAGAATTTGGATATTACAGCTGACGTGACCACAACTCCCTTCCTTTACATTTCTCCGAAGAGCCGTAAACATTTACCATCATTCACAGGACAATCTAAGATTAAAAGTTATAGGCCTCAGTGTCAGAGGTGCTAAGCACCCAGAACTCAGCTCCAGCTGTGGATACCAAATTCTGCTCTGTCTCAGCTTTTTGGGAATCTCCTAACTTCCATCAGTCATGTATTTGTGAATGAACTTCCCCTTACCATCCTGGCCTCAGACTATGTGGACTCCACAGACCCTGGAACTTGAGATTTCCTCACTACCTGATCCTGGAGCTATTTCATTTCTCATAAGATTCCCACCCCATTGCCCCTCCTCTGGTCAGGTGGATGCTTTCCTCCAAGACTGGAGGGCATGAACTCGCTATCAAAGAGGCCTATCTAGCTTCTCCAGTCATTGTAGGCTGCACACTACCCTCAACTCATACACAGACCCCTGAATGACATCAACAGACATGTCCCCCAGGAGACAGCCCCAAGCCCATCACCTCTAATGAGAATAAATTCCCCTCGTAGGTCAATTAGCAAGCTCTGAATACTGCTGGGTGGCCACGCAGCCCTGATGTCTCCCAGCAACAAGTTGCACTGCAGAGGAAAAGGTGGGGGGGGAAGGAGCAAGGGAGAGAGAACCAACCAATATATCCAACAAGTGGCCAATACTCCTACCTGACCAGAGACTTCTTGAATCTTCTCATGTAACCTCTGACGTAAAATATTCACGGCCGAAAACACACTGGGTTCATTTTTCCCACCTGGTAAGGGGAGTGGCAGAATGAAGTAATTCTCTTAGAAAGGGGACTAGTCACATAGACAAGATCTTGGACAGTTTCCAGCAGGATCCAGGAAGGAAATGCATGATGTACTTTTTTTTAGAAAGGTACATTTCTTTGGCATCTCCTCCCCTCTGTCCCTAACACTGCACAAGGTAGCTGAGCTCAGAAGAATGGTTTTACATCATCTGGCAACTGGTCAACTTCTCTCTCATACATTCAGTGCAGCTCTAAGCTACTATACTTGCAATCACTACTGGGGACTATCTAAATCCAGACAAAAGCTTCTTTATTGATGTTGACTGAAAGATCATCACTAAGATCAAAACTATGGCTCCAGGTAATCTAATTATTTCAAACTAGAGGTTTAGTGCATTAAACCATCTTCCCATTGCATGAGCTGTGCAACACACAAACTACATTTCTCTTCTTCCAGCTAGAACACTGCAAAAAAGTTAATCAGTTTCTATTTTGTCTAGAGTCCAATAAACTTCCACATGTTGCGGCAATTAGGCAGCAGGCCCTGAAACAGTGTTCACTGGTTTAGGAACAACTGCGTGCATTGGACTTTTAGGATTTTTACAAATTCATGGAACTATTTCTGCCAGTGTTAGGATTTGCAAAGCTTCTACAAAACTAATTAGACCTGAAAGGACCATCCTTTCTACCCAGTCGTTACAGACAGCTCCCATCTGTACCTCTCCAATCAGCCTACCCAGAGGCAACATTACAGCTTGCTTGTCTTGAACCTCACACCCAGTTTACAGTCTGATCTTAGCAAAGGACAAGCTCAATACTTGTCTTTGTAGATGCTGATCAGTCTTCCCAGTCTCAGTTTGTTAGCATGGGGGAAAGAAGACAGACTAGGCTCAACTCAGACAGATTTAGGCTATAAATGGGCCATCCAGGCCCTCTCACCTGCAGTACTGTTCTCACTTTTGCTCACTACAGTGGATCTGCTCCCATTGGGTGCTGTCTGCTTGGATGGACTAGATTTATTCTGATTAGGTGCTGTCTGCTTGGCTGGAGCAGATTTGCTGGTATCCGGTGCTGCCTGTTTAGCTGCAGGGATGTTTGCCTTCTCAGGTTGTTTTCTATGTTTCTTTCTCTTCTTTTTCTTTGGCTGGCTATCAGCATCTCCAGACCCAGCTCGCTTGGAAGCTGAAAGAAACAAGAAAGGTTCATTAAGTGACAGGACAGCTCCTCCTTCATTCCCCTCCTCACCATTCAAATATTTACTGAAAATGAGGGCCCTAGCAATACGCTCCATTTAATTTTAATGCTGCTATATGCCCCTCTCTAGTTATAGGATTTAGGTCTTGTCTAGCTAGAACAACAGCCATGATAGGAGAACCCAGCTACATCCTGACTATGTCCCCAGTCCAATAACTACATAAACACGTGTATAATTTTATAAAAGTGAACAGAGGCATAGTAGTCAAGGGGGCTATTCATGCGAGTAATATTATACATGCGTATATGTTTGACAGGATCAGGGCCCATGTTAGTCTGGTTTGGTTTTACCTACTGCAGGGGTCTCAAACATGTGGCCCAGGGGCCGCATGCAGCCCTCAGACTTATTTCCTGCAGCCTGCAATGACACTATCATTACCAATATTTGCAATATCATTACATGAAAAGGTTTCAGTGGTGTGGTCCTTGGGCTAACATTCTAGTCCTCATGCAGCCCTTGTGTGGTCCTCATGTGGCCCTCACGGTGATTTGAGTTTGAGACCCCTGACTTACTGAGTCACACAAACCAACCAGACCAAATAGCATCTGATAACCCGGCTAAGAAAACCATGCTACAAGCCAAAATTTCTACACATCAGAAATTAACATTAAGAAAATTTCACCGCACAGGACAAAGATCATAGAAATAATACCGAGCTTTCTTTTCCACGGCTCTTGGACTTGCTGCACACAAATTTTCTTAGCTAAATTCTGTAGGTATGAGTCTTTGGTGGCCAGACTAGCCATAGCTAATTCAGGTCGCCCAGCAACAGCACCGAACTACAGAAGCCACAGTCACTCCCCAGAGTCAAGAGGGGCTCAGTTGACACAATGATGAGCCCCCCACCAAAGCATCCATCCTTCGGTGCAGGGCCACACGCGTGGGGGGGGGGTCACCAGCCCAAACTCCAGAGAATTGCAACGTCCACCTCTTGCCCTGGAAGCTGAAATAAAAGCTAGTTAACGAGAGCAAAACAAGGGGCTTATTTATTGCAAAAGGAGCAATGCAACCTGCATTGTGCAACTGCACAAGGGGCAAAGGGGAAGGAGGGCAGCAGCAGGCAGGGAAGGGCAGTGGAGGGGGTTGCGGGGTGCAAAGGGGGGAAGGCCCCACACCTGCCACCAGCGCCTCACCCACGTGGCCGGCTGCAGGAGCCCCCGGAAGAGCAGCAGGCAGCGCTAGTCGAACGCAGAACGCGTCAGCCAGGCGCTCGGGGACGGCAGGCCGGGGCTGCTGACGTTGCAGCTGGGCGGGGCCTGAGGAGCGCGCGCGGCTGTCTGGCGGGGCTGACCGCGGGGAGGAGCACGTGGCTGGTGAGCGCGCGCGGGAAAAGGGGGAGGCGCTGCACAGGCGAGCCGCGCGTCCTTCTGTTGTTGCAGCTGTGCAGGAGGGGGCAGCCATTCTCTGCCTGCCTGCCTGCAGCGTGGGTGTGAATCTGCATTCTCCCCCTGGACTTGAAATGGGGGGGCTGGGGGATTGGGTTAGCAGATACCAAAGCCTGGAAAGGAGGACACAGAGAGAAAAATGTATTCGTGTAATATTTTTTTCTGGTTTTGGGGGATGCTGGAAGGCTGGGTGTTTGGGGGCATTCCAGCATACGTTAGCCCCTGTAAGTAAAAAGCCAGACAAAATCATGTATTTCTAAAATGCCTGCCCGAGGGAGGGCGTGAGGGTAAAAAGGAGGACATGTCCTCCTTTTGCCTGACATCTGGTAACCCTATGGAGGGAGAGGTTTAGGGGGTGCTCACTAATTTGGGATAAACTGTTACTAGCTGACAGGTGTGGGAGTGTAGGGAAATTCCTGCTCATGAACAGAGGCGGCCTTAGGCAATTGGGGGCCCTAGGTGAAGGCACTTTATGGGGCCCCCTATAGGCCCCCAGCGCCTCCCTCACTGGGGCCCCAGACCCCCACTGCTGCCCTAACAACCCACCCAGTCCCAACTCCCACTGGAGGAAGCTTGGGGGCCATAAAACACCAGGGCCAGAGGCTGCACCTCCTGCCCTCCCACCCATCTCTGCAGCAGGGATGGAAACGCGGTCTCCGCATACACCCAGCCAGCCGTGGCTTCCCCACAAGGAGGAGAGCAGCTGCCGCTTCCCAGGAGCGGCCCACTCCAAAGCGTTCGGGACACTTCGCTCCTGGCCACCCCAGGCCTGAATAGAGACTGCCTCGCCCCTAGGCCCTAGATTGAGCCAGTTCAGTGCTGGGGTGACCAGGGGTGAAGCAGCCTGAACTCTTTGGAATATCCCACTCCTGGCATGCTGCAGCACCACATCCCTCCCCCTGGGGAGTCTTGGCCGGCTGTGTGTACGCAGAGTGCTGCTCCATCCCCCTGCACAGACCCTGGCCAGGAGGCCAGGTGTCATGACTTCTGGATCTTGTGGCCTGCAGCCCCTGTGCTCCACCCCCAACCCAAGAGTGCAAGGTAAGTGAAGCCGGTGACTGCTATGGGCTCCCCTTACTGCTCAGGGTCCTAGGTCACCGCCTGCTTCACTTATGCCAAAAGCCACCTCTGCTCGTGAATCAGGTGTAGAGTCCCAGAAGGGAAGCCCTGTCTGTCTAGTTCACCAAGTGCAACAAGGAGTCCTGAAGGGCTTAGCTTTTGAAGACTAACACGTATGTGTATTTATCAGTGGCGTTCCAGGGGCACATTAGGTCAGAGACATGAAATGGAAGCGAGTATGTTAGCAAGCGCCTGTCAGCCTAGTTCAGCCAAACAAACAAGGAGTCTGGTGGCACTTAAAGACTAGCACATTTATTTATCACATGAGCTTTGGTGGGTGGAATCCCGCTTTGTCAGATGCTTTGAAGATGGAAGAACTTACAGAATGGGAGGAAAATAAATGCCAAGAAGTGTAAGTGATAGAATCAGACAGGGCTGTAACTAGGGGTTCTGGTGCCAGGGGAAGCAGTCTCAAAGGTGACCTCCCAGCTTGGATCTGGAGCCAAACATCTGTACAGCAGCAGGGGGGGCGGGGTGTTGACCCTTCCCTACCATGGCCAGAGCCGGCAGCTGGGGTCCCTATGCCGTTGCAGTGGGAAGAAGGGACCCCCCCCACTGGCTCCAGCTGCAGTGGGGGATCGCTCCCCCTCTGCTGTGGCCCGAGGTGGCAGGGGCGATGCTTCCCTGGTGCACCCTTTCAGATTGGCATCTGAGGCAAAGCCCCTTTCACCCTGCTGTCGTTATGGCCCTGGAATCAGATTGCACTCTGTAACAGCAAATCAAAGCAGTTAATTCAAACAGTGGACAGCAGGGGAAGATGAGGTCAAATCACTCATTTGTTTTGGTGAAGTAAACTAATGGCTACCCCTTTGAAATGTATTTGACACCATATTGCCTTGGGGTTAAATAGAAATCTTGAGGTTTTTTTCTTGTTACAATGGGTGATTTGACCTCACCTTCCTCTAGATGTTGTTCCCCAGTATTTGAACCTAAACTACTACATTGATTTATTGCAAAAGTCTGACCTGCTCCTCTGATACTCTGTGTTTATTTTCCTCCCATTCTGTAAGTTTTCCATTTTCAAAGTATCTGATGAAGTGGGATTTTCTCCCATGAAAACTTGTGTGATAAATATTTTTTTTAGTCTTTAAAAGTGTCACAGGACTTGTTTGTAGTATGTTAGGTCTATGTATATATGCAGAGAAGGGTATGTTGCAAAGTCACTTCAAACAATTTGTGTGTGGGGCTGAGAGTGGGGGTGGTCTTTTAGTGTTTTTCAACAAACCAAACAAGTTGCTTTGATTCAAACAGTGTAGAATAATAGATAAGAATGTCAAAAGAGGAGTACATTACCTTTGGCAATGAGTTAGCCATTCCAAGTCTGCATCAGAGGATGTCAGATTTGCATATGAATTCCAGCTCTGCAGTTCCATGTTGAAGTCTGGTTTTGAAGTTTTTTGTTTGTTTGTTTTTTAAGGCTGAACTACTATAACCGTCATGTATGCTGCAGAACATTCAGGAAAGTTTATGTGCTCCCCTACTGGTTTTTGAATCTTACAGTTCTTGATGTCTGATCAAGATCAGGTGTAATGTAACCTTGTAATCCTGAGCCCCTTCCCCCTTTCAGTGACATCAAAGGACAGCAGGTTAGCTTTTAGCTAATGCTTAGGTCCCATGGAGATTTCTGTACCAGCTAGTATTCATGGTGAAATTGGCTGCCATAAGTATTCCAGAATAGCTCCTCTGGTACACACTGTATTCCAAAACAAAGTCAGTTACCCCATAATTATTCTGCTTTGTGAGTGGAGTAATTATTCCAGAATAAAATAATTTCTATTGCAAGATGTATGGCAACATCAGGGACCTATTGCTTTTTTATTTCTGTGTCATTTTACAAATTCTGTGCCCAACCATCAAAGTTCAACTTCCCTCGAAAGCAGCACGGAACAGTTTACAATGCAACAAAGCAGCTAGGCCCAGGCAATGAAGTAAAACCACACAAGGAATTTCAGGGAGGCAGGATGTGATAGTATATAATGTTATGTTATACAACTATATTGACTAGGAAGGGTTGGGATTGTACAAACAACCTTATCCTTAATCCTGTTTAAACTGCAATGGGCGATATTTGCCTCGCAGCATATAAAAACTCACCAATCCTGACTTTAATATGCTTAACACAATGCTGATGACTTCTACGTGTACAAAAATAAGGAGATTTCTAAAAACAACATATTTCAGGTTCTTTTTATTGGCTTTGGGTGTCTGAGCTTTTTAAAGTTGAACTGTAGCCACAGTTTCACTCTGGGCACTTTTTAAGGAAAGCTGAGAGTCTTATGAAATCATGACTCTGAGAACAGGTTTTGAGAAAAAATACTTAGTAGAACCTTGCTAAAATTGTGGGAATTTGCAACAAGAAGCGTAGAGAATATGGATCTAACAAACTCTGTGCCGATGAGGCAGTGTACCCATCTAGGAAATGCACCAGTAGTTTACTGATGACCTCGTGCACTATCTGCAAACTAACAGGTTATGTGTATCTTTTATTTAAAGTGCCACAAATACAAGAATATTTTATATCATTTTACTTCCCCAGGTTAGGAGCCTTGCTCCTCCTGTTCACACTGAACACAGGCATTTGTGCTGAAGATTTACTGGTCTTTAGAAATAAAAATTGTGTTAGAATATGTTACTTGCTCTCCCACCATGCAAAGAACAAGGTACTTTTATTTGACACTTTAGTTGGATTGATGGCATTAAAGCACTGGTCATATAAAAATACTGCATGAGGCTGGTACAGGGAATCCTCCTCCCCAGGGATTATTTTGGACAGTGATCTTTTAGGTCAGGATTTTTAGTGGGGCCTAAATGTGTTGGGATTCATTGGTGCATTTCAGAGGGAGCGAGGTGCCTAACTGACTGAGATGCAGCCTTAGTTTCTCAGAGCAAGATGGGAAGTGTGTGAATGTTTCATAGCATTGATCTGCTAGGTGACAAAATACTAATGTTCTGCAGGTTGTCAGATTTCAAATCGGTGGTGAGCTGTAACACACAGAGTGAGTCCGAACACTGGCCTCTGATGTATGTGAGAAACTAAAGTCAGATTTGAGAATGCTGCCAGCTAGTTCATCAGATAAGCCTCTTGGACCTCCTCCTGCTTCACCTTCCATGTTTCAGTTTAGCAATAATAAACCCATCTCCATAACCCAATTTCACTATCTGCTGTAAAGGAAACTGAAGTAGAGCTTTGCTCTGAACATTTTGGCATCATCTTCATACATACTGATGCTTAAGGTTCACATCAAACTTGCCACACTTGTTATAAACGCACACTTTAAAAGTGGTACAAAACAAAGTTAGTTTTATTCAACCATCTAGTTACAAAGTAAGTGGAGAAGGAAAAAAAAAAACCCAACCTCATGGAGAAGTGTGATGGTACAGAGTACTGATAAGAGTCTCCCCGGTTTAACTGTGTTCTGGATGCACCAGTAATTCTTCAGTGTTTAGGCACTGATCAGTACCAGTTACATCCCATTTCAAATACTTTCCACTGTACAGCTAGACCTAGCTTAAATAACTGAAAAGAGGAAGCCGGCTGCTGTGGCATTGTAGCTAGGCTGGTCCCAGCTTACAAGAGAAGGTGAGTGAAATAGTATCTTTTGGTGGACCAAATTTTGGTTCAAGCTACAGAGCTCTCCTCAGGGCAATGGAAGTCAAGTACTCAACGCTGCTGCATAGTTATGGACTGAAGCACCAGAATGGGTTCTTACAAGGAAACTGCACAGAATGTTTCCCCAGTTAAGAGGAAGAAAAGAGCTTCTTACCCATCAAAGCACAATTCTTCCCCTTGTCTTTGATCAAACAGCACTAATCATTGCTCTAAAAATTAACTTCACAGCAGCTTCATCAATCATTTTGACAGAAAAATGTAGTCTGAGCACCCAGTTGGAAGCAAAGAGCCCTTAATTGTAACCCTGTCTGATACTGTCTCCATCTATAGCCTTGGGCAGGTCACTGCACTGCTGCCTCAGTTTCCCTTGCGCTTAAAAGGAAATATCTCTGTGGCAGCAGTTGTCTGAGAAGTCCAGGTAGTTCTAATTCTCCCATCCCAGTAATTCACAAACACAAAGATTCAAGTTTGCAGGGCACCTTGAAGGTGAGCAGCACTGCATATAAGTATCATAGAGAATACAGTTTTTGCAGACTACACCACAAGTTGCTTTTGGGCCACCCTAAAAGAGGGAGAGGCTGAAAATACTGATACAGGAAAACACCCCAATGTTGATTAACTTGAGGCGTCGGAGGAAGAAATAAATACTAAAAATCCAAACCTTGGCCCAAATTTCCTATTCAGAAGCAGAATCCACTGGATTCCTGCAGAGCACAGTAACAAGTTCCCAACCCAGGATTCATATGGAAACAACTTCTGTGCCCCTAATGGTCTCTACATGCACCTATCATGCACTAATGTAAGACAAATCCTAGCTCAAAGTTGCTACACCAGTTCTACCACAGCCCTGCTAACACTTCCAGGAGCATGGCTCAAGAGGGGAAGACAACATTGTTATCCAGTGCGTAACAGCAGTTGCAAACACAACTGAGTATGTTATCCTGGTTGGCTCAATGCAGCAGCAGTTCAGTGCTGCCGGGTCTCAGCAGGCTCAGCATCCTCTTCAGGAGTGCTCCACCGGGCCTGCCCCGTGCCCATTCACGTGAGGGTGAGCTGGAGTTGAGTTTTGAGGGGCAGCAGTGCTCTGCTCTGCCGTGGCAGCTGCCAGAGGCATGGAGAGGCCTTCGGGGGAAAGCATGGCAGGGTCTTCTCTCCAGTAGGCTTCGCACAGAGGAAGATCATTGGTATCACAAAGACTGTAGCTTTCCAGAACAAGCCACCCCAGTAAGGAGAGACAGCGGGTGCAATCAGAGATGCGAGGAGGGGAAAAAAAAACAAACAGAAAGGGAAGAAAGCAAGACAGAAGCAAAGCGTTAAGAAAATGGCAAAAGCATCCACAGACATAACGTTTGTGCAATGTAGCTGTATCATGAGTCACACGACATGGTATTTATGAACCATGATCTGGTATTTACGAATGCAGCTCAGGCTGGCATGTGGCCTCATTGCCCTGGTGAATTATCAGGGATCCTTCTACTGAAGAGAGGCTGTGTCACTCCAGGCTGACATTAGTGCGTGAGCCCACTCTAATTCCCAGTCAAGTCAAAGAAAGGACACTGAGGGCAAAATCCCAGCCTCATTATAATCAGGGACAGAATTTCCATTGACTTAAATGGGACCAGAATTTCCTCTCTGGCAATTTCATTAGGAGCTGGATCAGGACCCAACTGAGAGGTGAATCAGGTCCTGTGCCTGAGATTTGGAGGACCCAACATAAGACACCTGACCCTGATTTAAAAAAAAACAGTGTTCACAATTCCAACCGATGGGAGCTGTGAGTACTGTATAGCTCTTGCACTGGGATCAAAGTGATCTAAAAACCAGCCGGCACCTTTAAAAGTCTAGGTTGTAAATGTTTAGAGATAGGGTTAGTTTTGATTTACCACAGGGCAAACCACCAACCAGCCCACATAGCCACTTGAAGTTCTCTGATGGAATATTACTAGATTATGTCATGGAATTGTTTTCAGATCTGTATTTGTAAAAAACATTATCTCATTTGCTGTGTTAAGAGCCAAAGCTTCTTTTCACTAATAGGTAATAAAAGTTATGTGCCAAGAAAAGGATGATCAGTTCTCATACTGCAAGACTTAAACCTGTCACTGTTGATGCCAGGAAACATGTTCCCTTGCCCCATTTGTGGAGATTTAGGCAGTCTCCTGCAGTGTCTTTGGCCAGATTTTCAGAGATGCTGAGCACCTGCAGCTCTCATCAACAGGAATTGTACATGTTCAGCTCTTCTGAAAAAGCAGGCTAAGGGTTCGACCACTGCTGGGTACAAGATTAAGTGGACCAGTAGGATGAACAGTCATGGTAAATCCTGTGTTCATAAGCTATTGCCTAACTCTTGCCCCCATGTTGCCCTGGGTTCTGCTCTGAAGTCTGAGGTGGATGCACAGCAGCAGGGCTATAAATCAAAAGAGGAAAAAATGCTGGAAGAGAGTGGGAAAAACAAACCCTGAAGAAAGGAAGCAGTTGCCCATGCAAGAAACATCCGAGACCGAAGTAAGTGCTGGAACGGGAAGTAGCTTATGTTCAAAAAAACAAACCCAACGGGTCCAGTGGTTTTCTTGTTTCTGTTTTATTTACAATTAATAGAGTCAAACAGAGACTTATGGGAAATATTTTAAGGGCAGTATGTATAAAAAGAGACTAAACACTTTGAACTGAGGAGACATGTCCAACAGGTTGAACTCCAAACCCACACTCCACTCACTGGGCCATGTTCTCGCAGAGACAGAACTGGTGGACCAGGAATGCACAGCTCTGGCCCATAAGGCAAGTTGGACAATACAAGGCTACTGTTTTGGGGTGAGGTCACTGCTTTCAAGCACTTGGTTTTGGGCAGTTATAGAGAATTGACCTAATGCCAGGTTGTCTCTTCCAGCAGTTCCCCCGCTGGGCTTGCAAGAGAGAAGAGAGGGCTTTGCATCTGGAGCTTCTGAAGTCATCAAGTGAGAGATCTTCCTTGGGGTATGAAGAGTAAGCAACACATCCTGTACAGCTTATGCAAAACAAGGCTGCCACTGAGTAATGCATGAAGGACTGCAGGAGTGGAACCGAGTTAGTCCTGAATCCACCTACCATTTCTCTCCTCTACCCCTGGATCCAAGCCCCTAGTGGCTGGCTCCCAGAGGATTAGGGCCTGGTGTCTAGCACACCTCACACTATTGGATTACTGAGAACTTTTCAGCCTAGTGTCCGAGTGGACAGGAAGTGGGCACTTCCCTTTCTCCCCATCCCCACCAAATTACATAGACCTCAAAACTTGCACTAAAGCTCTTCAACCAGTAATTTGCAGCTTGCATCTTCCATGGAATCCTGCAGGACACCATCTGAGCTCACAGTGGAGAGGACCCTGAGGCTTTACTGAATGGGACCTCAAAGGAAATGATGGCAGGCTGATTCCTAGGATTAAATGTTCCCCTAGGACACATTATTGGGATTATGTGGGAAGGCATAAGCCTAGAACACCAAAGCACATGGGTTGCTTTGAAAGATGCTTGACTTCCAAATTTCCTCGTGAAGTCAATGTTTACTAGCAAAAAACCCTACAAGCATATCAGTAAATACTACATATAGGACAAGAGTGTCTTCCAAACCTCTGTTACTATAATGGGGGTAAGAACAGGCCCTTTTAGGTGATCCCTACGAAAACACACACACACTGTAACCCTAGTACCCTCTCACAGGCAAGCAGTAAAGTCAACAGGAGTTTTTTCTGCACAGGGACTTGCTGGCCCCAGCAATACACAGGGAACAGCTGGAAGCTAATACACTGGGTGCTGAGAAGGCAACGCTGACTGCAGCCTCACCCAAAGGGACACCAGGAAACAATGATTCAGGTGCAAACCTCTGAAGACCCCACTACTGGGGATGGTGAAAAACCATCAAGGAGCGATTGGAAGAGCAATATGGAATGGTAGCTTTGAGGAATCCACTGTCCCACTCCTACTGAAATCAATTACTTAAGTGAGAGCAGCACTGGACCACTATAAAACAAAATGATAGGACTGGCCCTAGGTGCTACAAAGAGTTGACAGCCAGCTACTGGGCACCAGCTGTGCTCTCAGTCAGCGCACATCGCTCACTCTGGGTACAGTTGGAGTATTGCTTTTACAGCCTTTTCAGCATGTTCCAAAGGGGGTAGCCCTGTTAGTCTCATTCAGCAAAACAAACAAGGAGTCCTGTGGCACTTATAAAGACTAACTAATTTATTTATCACATGAGCTTTCGTGGGAGAAAATCCCACTTGGTCAGATGCTTGAAAATGGGGAATTTACAGACAAAGTGGCATTTTTCTCCCACCAAAGCTTATGCGATATATACATCTGTTAGTCTTTAAAAGTGTCACAGAACTCCTGGTTTGTTTTTCATTTAAACAGTTAACATCCTACAGCCATGTGTAGTTCAATGCAAATAGAAACTCCTTTCTCCACATCAAACAGTAAAATTCTGTTTAAAAAAAAAAAATCTTAGGACTCTAGTTACAATCATACTTTAAATAAGCCACTTGTTGTTTCTATTTAAACACACACATTTCTTTGGTGCCAAAATGAAGATTGCTTTAAACCAGGGGTCTCAAAACACATGGCCCGTGGGCCGCATGGGGCCCCTAAAGCGATTTCCTGTGGCCCGCAATGACACTATCGTTACTGATATTTGCAATATCGTTGTATGGAAAGGTTTCAGTGGCGCGGCACTCGGGTTAATGTACCAGTCCTCATGCGGTCCTCGTGGTGATTTGAGTTTGAGACCCCTGCTTTAAACGTGCAGCCAATGGCACATGAAGGGAACAGCCAGTGGTTAAAACATTAGCTGTAGCTACCGGACATGAAGCGTCATTGAAAGAGAGCAAAACTCTATTCCCTCACCAAGACTTTTCATCACTGGAGCACTTTGTGTTAAAAAGAGAATAGAGGTGGATTGATTTGGTGCAACAACTTGGGGGAAGGAGGGGACAGAACAAACCTGCTCCTGCTTACATACTAGTTCTGCTTGGAAGGATTCGTTAGCGCAGTTTTAGAGCTAGCTAGATAGGAAACCATGCCAGCATGGTCAAAGCCCATGGATCCAAAGGTTAAAATAACTATGACAGAGCAACAGGTGTACATCCTAGAGTTTCTGATTACAATGTCACATATACTACAGGCTCACATACCCGTCACCATAACCTCACACATCCCTGGGCATTATTGCTTACTTCCCTGTTAAACAACGTTCATTGCTGTGCCATCTCCCTCAAGCTATAAATAGTAACGTCCTGCCCCAGGTAGGGCCTGAATTTTTGCTTAGAGTTTTCTGTTATCCTACTTAACTCCCCTTCCATTCATTCCTGAAATATTTACTGGGCCCCTTACTGTACTAAGACATCTTTTTATAATCGTTTCTCTTCTTTAACAGCTACAAAAGCTAAAGTTTTCTTAAAGTAATGCATTAGTTTTAACCTTCACTTCTAAAAATGACTGTATTACCAGCAAATTACAGCCTAATTTTCAAAGATGTTGAGCTCTTATAGTTCTAATGGACTCTAGTGGTAGCTACAGAGGCTTAACATTAGGGAAGAACAAAACCTGGTCTATTAAAACAAGTTTAAAAAGCTAAATTGTTTTCACCATTTATGCTATTGATTAACTTGTTGCACTTGAGACAGTGTAGCTAAAGCAGTCCCTTTCAGATCTGATTAACATCCCTTTCATTTACTGGGTCTCATTAACCAGGAAAGTTAGGAGCTGCAACCATATCAGGATATGAAGAAAAAGTCTGTTTCCACCAAAACCTATGTTCTATTCAAAGTCTTTAAAAAGATTACAAAAAACACAAAGTAAGGGTAGGTTTTGCCAAAAAACAAATCCACCCCACAACCCTTTCACTCCCATAGAGAAGAAAGAAGTTGATTCTAAACTGCTTGATGATGTCCCTTTAGCTCATTTTAAATGTTAATTTTAAACAAACTCTGGACAGATGACAGTGTTGAGCTAAAAGAATAGGCACGTTGTGTAGTGAGGACACTTTTGAAGGAGCTGGCACAGAAATAGGCTCTGCCTTAACATCTCTTTAAGGATGAAATAGTGGTTTTAGATTGTAGAAGACAAGTTTCATCTAATTAAAACACTGACGTGAATTTTAAGGGGAAAAATCTACTCAGACCTGTGTCTCTCAAAGACCATCTGCTCTCAGACCCTGTTTCTCAAAAAGGGCTGGAGACAGGAGGAGATTTGTTAGTAGACAAGTCTGTGGCCCTATTTGTACCTGGAAGAGTAATATTCTTCTTCTAGTTCATACAGGTCAACGGAAATCTCATCCCTCAGCGAAATCAGTTTTTTGTCACACTCGTCCTGCACACTCCGCAGCTGCTGGTTCCTCTGGGTAATGGCTTCATTCACAGAGGGGAAGTCATTGAGGATCAAGAACTGCTTTAGGTCGGATACAAGCTTCATCAGGGACTCACCAGCTCTGACCTTGCAAGGGAGAGAAAACATTAAAGAAATGGGACACAGCATGACATTGGGGTCCTTTACCTTCACTCTGCAATGGGATCTGCTGGGCTGTTTCCACAGTGCCAGATACCAGACTTTGCAACATGGGAGCAACTTGCTAAAAGGCCAGCCAAAAGCCAACAGTACCAAAGGAAGAACACATTAGCACAGTACAGTTCGTGTAAACCATGAGCCTTGTGTAGCCTTCTGGCACTGTGAGCATGAACAATGGTTTTCTTTTGGCCTACTGGCAACCATAGCCCTCAGTAGCATAAAACCAAAAATACATGTTTTGTCGCCACCCAAAGGCAAAATGATATATTTATACTGCAGGCCAGGAGCATGATTTCAGTCAGGGCCTCACCAGTTCAAACTGAGCAGCACTAAAAATGAAAATTGGTAGCTTTGGGTTGAGACTCAAAGAGAAATCCAGAACAAACAGGAAAAGTTATTGCCTTCCTTTGCACTGGAAAAGCCACACAGTGATGAATACACCTATTACAGCAATTGACATTAGCACTCTGTATGCTGCACTAGGCCTCACAGCACACAAGATCTGGCTATGCAGCATACCAGGCCTTGACAAATCAGCATTTCTGTCACCTAGCTCCACTGCAGAAATGTAATGGAGGGGCACCCTCTGGAAACCAAAAGTAGATTGCTGTGAGCCAGTTGTGTCCACCCCTGAGCATACCTGCTTAGTACCCAAGCTGTAACTTACAATATTCGCAGCTCTGACATGCATCTCATAGTTGTCCTGCTCGCTCTGTGTTGCTCGAGAGACTTGTGTTTCATCTTCAATCTAAAAAATTAAAAAAAAAAAAAGCCATGTGTAACCAGAGCAACACCCAATAAACCTGCATCCCAGAAGAGATTATTGCTTTAAAACACATCTTGTTTCAGTTCAAGCCACATCCAAAGCCACATCTGTCCATGATCCCATTTAGCAGATACTTTTGCTAGAACCAGGGTTAAGAATGCACTATTTGTTGATCTTCCATCTCTTCCCTCATGTTAATCAACTGCTGTGCAGACCAATCGTTCACCCCCCTGTTCCCTTTGACTTGTCATCTTTGATTCTTCCCACCACTGATTTCCAGCACTCCCAGCTTGTTTGGACTTTTTTTTTAAATTAGGTAACAATTTGCAGATGTTCATTAGTAACCTGCTAAAAAGAGCAACCGAAAACCTGGAAGGACAAGCATCAGCCTACCCTCCCCTATGTAAAGCTATTGAAGAGCCAGCATAAGTTTGACATGCATAAATGCACAATTTCACTCTAAGAAGTGAAGGCTCCACTTGCTGAATCTCTACGAATCACCTAGATCTCACTGTTCAGTTTTCAAATACAGCCATTTCTAAGTGGAACTGGATTGGTTATTTCTAGTTGTAGAGCATATGATCATTCTGAACAAAATTATTGTAGCTAGGTGTTTGTATTTCAAAACCATGTTACCTTAGGATAACTAATCTTGTAAATGCTTACTGAGGATGTGGGTAGTCCCACTGATCAGAAGATCAAGGCCTAAATTATAATCTTATATTTTTACTGTACCTTTTACCCAAAGGGATCCCAAAGCACCTCAAAAAACAGTGTCAAGGATCATTTCTCCCCAACACTCAAATGCAGCCAACTCTAGTCTAGATTTTGTTAGAGAGCTAGTCTCCATTGATTCATCACAAAACTAAGAGCCACATCAGAAAGTCAGAAATTTTCTGACTATCTACAGCTATTTTCAGTTCTATTCATTCGTTCAGTATGTCATGAAATCCCCAGCTGTGATGTGTTTCCCTTTCCATAGTGGCTAATTGGCTTTTGCCTCCCCCACAGGTGTTTTAGAAAAGAAAGGTGGGGTAAAAAGAAGGTCTCAGGCTTGAGGCCTATTCTATATATTACAGGCCAGAAGCATAGTTAAGAAATTCAAGAAAGGAGGAAGAAATATAGATACAGAGATCTTGTAGTAGCACAGCAAGTTAACAAACAAGATTTAGGGAACCTACAGCTGAGGTGCTACAAGCTGAAGGTTATTAGGAGTGATTTCCACGATGTACACGTATGGGGTAAGAGTGCTTTCATACATAATAGTTAAATGAGATGTTACTACAGAAAATTTGTTCCTTTAAACTAGAGCAGGAAATTAGCCCTTCTCAGATAATTTGTCTAAAAATCTAACTGTGGAAAGGGTTACACTTTGAGGGACCATTCTAGTTATGGGATAATTAATTTTTTTTTAAATTCATTCTTCACATAAAACTTACCAGTTTTGCCTATCATGTACAAATACTTGCTTCCTTGTCCAGGGTTAGAGGGACTCTAACTGGACTTCTGTACCCAGGCACTGCTCTGACTTCTGCCCAATGGGTATTGATTTTACCGGCCTTCTTTCAAATACTCACCTTAGCAGTTTTGATGATCTCTGTAAAGTTATCCATGATTGATTTGATGTCATCTTTCAGCCGCTTGTTGTAGGACTGAAGGAGGGTTTCTTTACTCTGAGGTAGTACTCGTTGTTGTGACATTGTTACATTAGCCTGGTCACTGAAAGAGAGAAAGTCTTATGAACTCCAGAGCTGGCCCAAGGGTGTTTAGCACCCTAAGTGAGCTATGACTTTGACATCATCCTCTCCCCCATTTTTTTTTTTTTTTTTTTAGCTAGAGAAAAAGAATTGCTTCTGTCCAATTTGGGGACCCTTAAAGCCTCATGCCCTAGGTGCCCAACTAGTTCATTTGTATAGTTGGGCCAGCCCTGCCCCAGCTCAGAGGCTGCACAAAATATTCAATCCTAATAATTCTTGTCACAACATTACACTAGCACATCTAGCCACTTTTCTGTGAAATGCCTCCTCTTACCAAAAGGGATCCCCACTCTTCTTCTCCCAACTTTACCCAGCAAAGGCTGCCCTCCTTTTCCCACTGATCAACGTGAGGAAAACTGGGCTGTTAGAGAGTGGTCAATCTGCCCAGCTAGTGAAACAAAAACCAGGAATACACCCAAAGAAAGAGTTGCACTCAGGGGTGGCAGGGAGACATTAGGAGGCTCCACTAAGAGATCTCCAGGCAGCATCCCTGGCAAATCAGCCCCCTTGGGATGGGAAAGAAAGTTCCCCAGCAAACATGACTTGCTGTCTAGCAGCCTCCCAGATGGCCAGGCGACTGGGCTGCAGCTCTGGAGGCATGATTGCAAAAGGGCTGCAGGTTAATTCAGAGTGGCAGGGATCCAGCCACCTGCAAACCCTGCTCCAGCCCCAGAAGACCCTCCCCAGCCCCATGGGCAGCCAGGGCTCACCTGAACTCTGCAGCCACGAGCCCCAGCCCCCTGCATCCTCCCCTACTCCGTCATCACATCCGCCTCTCTCTGATTGGTCCCTCACCCCACCCCGGCTGCTGATTGGCTGCTGCAGGAACCCAGGCTGAAAAATGTAATTGTTGGGTGAGAGGCATGATAAGCAGTATATATATATTTTTTTAAAGTGGGTCCCAGGGAAAAAAGCTTGATGCTAACCCCTGCTCCAGCAGCTGGGGAACATCTGTCACTTCTGGAGAAACTCCTCTGTTGCTATAAGAGGTAGTGAGACTTTTTTAAAAAATGAAATGATTCTATTCTAATGTGCATCAGTGACAAAATGAGTGCTATGTGAAGGCTTAGTCTAAGCACAAGAGCCAGCCACCACCAAAAGGCACCATTTCTCAACTGGGCCATTGCAAAGGAAATGCATGGCCCCAGTCCAGCAGGGCTGGGATGGGGCAAGCTGGTGCAGCCCTGAAGCTGCATCAAGGCCTGGTTCATGATGGGCAATGCACTGCATTGATATTAACGTCCCTTTTTGCTTGCATTAGACCAGGAAGATAGGCGATCACCCCTCCCTTAAGTTAAGGGACGTTCTTGGGCCATTTTAAAGAATAAATTGAGCTCACAGCCAGTGCATTTAGGGCAGCAGAAATGCATCTGGGAGAGAAAAGACCTGCTCTAGGGAAATGTTTCCTTGCACTGCCCCTTATCTGCAGCCAAAGGCAAGGACCGCTTACAGGAATGTCTCATGAGCTGCTCCTCTTCTTGCACCCCAGCCTCTGTCCCTTGCTGGCTCCCATGCAGCCTCCCCACCCTGGGAGGTAATAGACTAACGGCCCCTTTAAGAAGAAATCGAGCGCTGCCCCTTTAAATCCTCTCCAGCTCTCCTTCTCATCGCCTCTCGCGAGAGTTGCCATTTGCCTCGCTCTCGCGAGAGTTGAACGCCATAGATAGAATTACCCAGCATGCATCACTCTCTCTTTTTCCATCTCCAGCCAAGATGGTGAGTGGGGCCGGGGCCGCCGGGGCGGGGGGTTGAATCCGCCGCCATCCGCCCCCCAAACGGCGCCGGAGCCGGGCGCTGCCGGGCGGGAGGGACGCGGGGAGGGCGGCCCGAGTCGTTTTTCGGGATATGCGGGAGGAAGGGCCGGGGCCGCGGCTGAAAGAGTCACTTGTGGGGGGGGGGGTCTTGCTGGCCCAGCCTATTGCGCTGCCCTGAGCAGGGGGAGACCCCTAAAAAGGGCTCCTTGTTCTGTGCCTGCAGAACTGCTCATGAGAGGCTCTTGGAAAGAGTCTTTTATCCCTCCAGAAGAGGGACTTCCCCAGCAAAACATCCACGCCTCCATGCAGCTGTTGCAGGAATGGAGGGAAATGAGCATTTTTCCATTTACAGCCGAAAGGAAGGAAGGCGAAGGGCAAGAAGGTGGCCCCAGCCCCTGCTGTGGTCAAGAGGCAGGAGGCCAAGAAGGTTGTGAACCCTCTCTTTGAGAAGAGGCCCAAGAACTTCGGCATTGGTGAGTAAAGGGGCGTGTGGGTGTTTTGGGCCACTTCAGCTGCTGCTCAAGAGAGTGTGCTGGTATTCACTGTTGCCTCTAGCTTTTCGCAGGTTGGGTGTGCAAAAAAAGTTCTTTGGGGGCACTAACATTAGCACTGTGGATTTTTTTTGTGCATGCTTCATTTTGTTGTCTGCATGGGTTTCACAGCTTGTGTGCACATGCACAGCAGAGAGGAATCATTGATTTGCTTGAGTATGTGGCAAAATTTGTCCCAAATGTCATCTGATGTTACTATATCACACTATAGGGATGTTATGGCTGTGTGAACCAAGATGTCTGCCTAGTAGAGACACCATTTCTAATAGGCCATGGACAGAAATCTTGGGTTAGGCATAGAGGAGGCTCAAAAGGAATTGAGCATGATGGGAGAATAACATTTGCAAACTCCTAGTTTTTGAGACCAGACTGTATCTCTCTCTCAGCATATTGAGTTGCCTAAATCAGTTGAACAGCAGCTTTTCGTACTGAGTGCAGATGATGCAAAAGAATATTTGCTATCTGAGCGATGGTGCTGACATCTTTATCCACCAAGATCGCTGATGCGCTCCTATGTGTGGTCCGTAATGTATTCATAAGACTTCAGGATGTCTGAGTGGTCATCTGTGTTTCAGGACAGGATATCCAGCCCAAGCGTGATCTGACACGTTTTGTGAAATGGCCCCGTTACATCAGACTCCAGCGTCAAAGATCCATCCTCTACAAACGTTTGAAGGTGCCCCCTGCTATTAATCAGTTCACCCAAGCTTTGGACCGCCAAACAGGTAAAGATCAGATCCAAAAAAACGCCCACATCTTGGCCTTAGTTGCTTGTGATGAGGGGCTGATAAAACAAAATGTTAACTTCCAGTTGAAAAGTGTTTTGTATGTTTGGGGGGCTGATTTGTAGCTCTGTTCAAGAGCTGGCTGAACAGTTGCGCATTGTCAGGCTTTCCATCTGTTCAGCCTGTGTAATGCAAAGTAACCAGCAGTCCTGGAGACTGATATAAAACAGATGCTTTATTACAAGGAGAGGGGCAACAAGGGAGACGAGACTTCACATTTTGGGGTTTAGTTGGTCGATGCTGTGAACAGAGGTCTGTGTTGGTGTGAATGAAGTGGGGAGGGCCAGGAAAACAATTAGTGACCTGCAAGCTAGAAGGTACTTGCACATCAGAGCTGGCAGCAGAGCTTAAGAATAAGAAAAATTGTGCAAATGATGACACTAATATTTGCTATCTGAGCAGTAATGATGACTACTCGCCACCAAGATCGCTGATGCACAAAGGTGTTTTGAGGTGTGAGGGGAATTACCTGCGGCTTTAAGGCAACTAATAGTATCTGGGTTACCTTTCAGCTACTCAGCTTCTGAAACTGGCTCACAAATACAGACCTGAGACCAAGCAAGAGAAGAAGCAGAGGCTGCTGGCTCGTGCTGAGCAGAAAGCTGCAGGAAAGGGGGATGCTCCTACTAAGAGACCACCTGTTCTCAGAGCTGGTAACTATCTACGCTTACCTTGGTGTCAGCAGAGACGCAAAGGTTCACCTGATGCACTGAACAGAGTAGGCCGCTTTGCTTTCTCCTGTCTTCTGCATATGGATCTGTGTTGACTTGGACACGCTATTGCAATGATGTGTGAATTTCTTCACCTGAAATGCAAACTGAAGAGCAAACAATACGAGCTTTTTAACCCTGAGCTATAGCAGATTGTCCATGTAAATGTGCAAATCTTGATCTGTGAGAGCTGGTGGCCCCACAGTGAGAAACTTTGGTCAAAACTAGTACTTATCCCTTAATTTGAGTTGGATCATGAATCTTTGTCCAGGCTGTGTAATGAGCAAAAGCCTTGTATGGCATTTTCAAAAACTTGGCCATACCAAAGACCTCACTTTAGTGACCTTGTTTTACAGGTGTTAACACTGTCACTACCTTGGTAGAGAACAAGAAAGCTCAGCTGGTCGTGATTGCCCATGATGTGGACCCCATTGAGGTAAGCGAATTGATTTATTCCGGGTACTCAGTTTTAAAATACAGATCCTGATCAGATACCTCTATTATGTGGACTTCTGGAGGATGTCTGCACCAGTACCACTACTTCATGCTGTAATGAACAGTAAAAGTGACCTTGAAAGATTTGGAGATGTTGGCCATCCTTCCTTTGTTTTTGTTCTGTGTCATGCATAGTAAACTGAATCTTACTGAATTGTCTTAGTGGTAAAGTTCCTGGCTTTTTCATAGTGAGGCTTGCTCATTGCAATGATGTATGAATTTCTTCACCTGAAACTTGACCATGAAGAATGAACTAGACGAGCTTTTTAACCCTGAGCAATGGCTAAAGCCTATGCACTATTCAGTGTATGATGCAAAGCCAAAGGGTAGTCTTCATTTTTGGGCCTCTGACCCTGCATGCCCTTAATCTCTTCCTAGTTGGTGGTTTTCCTGCCTGCCTTGTGCCGCAAAATGGGAGTTCCATACTGTATCATCAAGGGCAAGGCCAGGCTCGGGCGGCTGGTCCACAGGAAGACTTGCACCACCGTTGCCTTCACACAGGTTAACCCGTAAGTGTTTGATCTGCTTTCTAAGAATCTAAATTTTCTCTGGCTCAGAAGCAGTGTGCAGACTGCCATCTCTAATTGCAGATTAGGATTGTGATGGTCTGGAATAGAAATTTGTTGTGGCTCTTTGGAAGATTAAGTACTAACAGCCATTGAAAAGAAACAAAGCAAAGGGCCTGATTACAGTTGTATTAACAGTGGGGTAACTGGGGATATGTCTGCACTGCAGTAAAAGATGCATGGCATAGCTGTGGCTGACTCAGGCTTGGGCTATGGGGCTTTAAAACTGCACTGCAGATGTTTGGGTTTTGAGGGGGAATGCTGCAGAGTCCAATCTCTGTTTTGAGTTCTGATCCTGAGTCAGCTGCCTGGGCTCAGACTCCACAGTGTAAGATGTAGATGTGCCCTATGTTTTTCAGGTACTGAGTAGCTCAGCATGGCCTGGAGAATTCAGATCAGTGACTATTACTAGAATTAAAATAGTTCTCACTGTTCCAGGTTCTCTACCTACCCAGTGACTCCTGTGGGTATGACCAAGCCCCCTAAAAAAGTACAGTGTGGAGGTTTACAGTTGTAAAGTATTGTCAGTATGTTGCATTGCTAAATGGCAGCTTTCATAGAAGTGAACCTTTTTGACAGTGATGTGGATTGAATTTCTTCACCTGAAATACCATGTGGCATTGAGAAGTTTTCCTTTGCGCTGAGACAAAAGGTTCATTAGAAGATGCTGCTGTTTCTGTTGGTGTTCCAGAGAAACTAACACTCATTTTTTCATCGCAGAGAGGATAAAGGAGCCCTAGCCAAGCTGGTGGAGGCTGTCAAGACCAACTACAATGATAGATACGATGAGGTAAGAATTCCCTTGCCACTAGTGCTTTTTGGTTCAGCATCTGTCATGAGTTCAAACTCTTGTAGATTACTGAAAGATGTTGCTTTCAACTATGAAAACTGCTGATGTGGTGCAGGTAGCTAAAAATAAACTACACCAGAGCTGTCAGGCCAAAACCTTCCTGCATACAGAATCTTTAATCCTTTTCATAGGAACTCCTTGCAGTCTGGCATCCAGAGTTAGGACTTAAGCTCCCAGGATACCAGTTCATGGGCCATTTCCTGTTCAAGTGTTTCATATTCCATCCAGATGATTATGTACAAATTTCAATGAACTCAAATGGAAGTGGTTTTTTTATTCCATTTTTTCTTGGTCTTGCTGGTTATTAAGCCAATATCACTGAAAATAAACTTAGCAGGGGGAGGAGACACTGTGCTGTAGTTGCCAAATAGGCATAATCTTTGACTTCAGGTTCAAGATGTTTAATGATTCCATGACCTGCAAAAATTCATGTAAGAGCTGAACCACTAATAAGTATAGTCACGCTCAATAAAATTTGACACTGGGATAGAGATTTAATTAATTCTAATAACTGCTGGACTTAATATAGAAAGGCTAACTTGTTTTTCTGAATTTCTTTTCCCCCCTCCAGATCCGTCGTCACTGGGGTGGTAATGTGTTGGGGCCAAAATCAGTGGCTCGCATTGCCAAGCTTGAGAAAGCCAAGGCTAAAGAACTGGCCACCAAGCTGGGCTAAGTGTACTGGATTTACCACCACTCTTTCTGTACATAAAGAAATAAAATCTAAAACTATTTGTGTTGGGCTCAATTCTGGGATGGATTTCAGAAAGTTAGTATTAAAGCACTTGAGTAGCTTCAGTGTTTATCTTAACGTTTACTTGAATAGCCCTTTCAAGTGATCATTTGTCCTATAGCACTGGGAGTGTAAACCTAGGAAGCTACTCAACCAGAAACCCACTGTATTCATTCCTACCAATTTTATGTAATGTATGGGGTAATGTCTGCTTTAATACTTAAATCTATTTAAAACTTAATGACATTCAGTGGGGAAAAATCCAGTCTTCTAAAGTCAGAGAGGTACCTGTGTAAGCCTGCATTTCTTAACCCCCAGGCTCTGTGTGTGGCAGTGATAGACCTCAGGCCTTCAGTTGCAAAGCTAGGAACAACTTGCAGCCTCTCTGATGTGAGCCACTTTCTCTGTTGTCAGTACAACTTGTGGGGGGGGGGGGGCCGGGGAAACATTGTTTCTGGGGCTTTGTCTGAAATACAGCTTCTAACTTGACCTGTATTCCTAAAGCTATAGAATCTCTTAAGGATGTGGGTATGGATTGTCTGTACAAACTGCTGCCCCCTGAGGGCCAAGATTAAAAGGTTTAGTTTATCCAGCTCCCCCTAAGCTTGACTAAAATCTTCTCTTGATTATTTCAGCTAGGTAATGTATTACATAATAAATCCTACTCAAAGCCTGCTGCTAGCCAAGCCCTTCTGGTAACAAATGTCAAGTGGATACTAAAGGCTTCTGTTCTCCAGGGTTTAGGCTTTGCAGTAGTTTCTAGAATGTCTTTCTCGTGTAATTCAGTCTACTCTTTCAGGCTGTAATAAGGCAGTTAAGAAATCATGAGACCTTTTTGTAGGCATTAGTGCTTGGGGTAGGAAAGCTGTTTTAGAGAGGGGTAACCTACTTCTGATGAATTTTTGAAGAAACTTATAGGTGGCAGGGAGAAGCCCTTTGGACCCTGAGCCACCCAAATAGTATCACAACCTACTTTAGCTGTGAGACTCCCTCTCCCTTATTTAGGGAGCATTATGTACTTCTGCAAGCCCGTGTGCCTCTGCTAGCCTCTATCAAGCAGCTGTTATCTGAGCCCTGGCCCTCCAAGTTAGGCAGTACCTAAAGCAGTCATAGGGTGGTCAATTACTACATGGGGGAAAGAAGCTGTGGTTTCCCTATCCTAAAGCTACCCTAATCAAAAGCATAAAAGGTTTAGACAGCTCAGACTACCTGGCAGATTGGGCCCTTAACTCTCTCAGTTGCACCATAGACATTGGCAAGTCTGGGGCTGCCAATTTAGCACCCACCCATTAGGTTAGGAAGACAATCACAGGGTTTGTTTTGTAAGTGTTAAGACAGCCATCCTGGGTTCAGATGCACACTATAAAAACCACAAACAATACAAAGCACCCTTTATTTCAACATTTGCAATCCTTCCCCTTAAACTGCATTTTTAATAAATTTGGAGGACCTGATTCATTGCATTACATGTGAACTTCAAATTAGTTATTTCCTTAGGTTCCTCATCACATGACAGAAGTATTCAAATTTTAGTGCCTGTCTACCCTGGGATTGACCAAAACACTTCCGGAATTACAGTAACTTGCATTTACTTCTCTTCCACCCCCTGAGAAAACAGGCTAAGGCAGTGAGGGGCCAAGCCCTGGTTTAAGGTTAAAGCTCAAATATCCACCTGTTTGTGCTCATTAATTAGAGCTCAAGCATGGACCTGACTATTAAAACCTCAGTGTTCCTAAGCAGCAGGAACAATCAGCTTCCACTGAGTGGCCACATTCATGATGCTGGAACCTCTGGTTTTATGCATTTCTTGCACAGGATCTGTTCACTAGGTGCATGGATTTATAGCTGTGTGGCCACAACATGTACTTGATAAGCCACCAGAGCCAGCGTGGGGGTGAAAAGTTCCAAACAGATCACTGTCCTTGTTTGTCTCGGGGTGAAGACTCAAATGAAAACTTGTAATTTGTAAATGCTCTTTGGTTCTTTCAGGGCTAGGCCAGTTTCTAGGAGGATCTTCTGCCACCCTAGGCTCTTCATTGCATCAAGGAGTGACTCAGAAGGGTATTTTTTGTATGAACTTTCTGTACCACAGGTAGGATGTTGCAGCACATAAGCCATACCTGCAAATGGAAAGGGAAGAACCTGTGAGAAAGGGAACAAAGCAGCTTCAGCAGCTGACTTTGAAGAATGGGGGCTCCCTGTGCAGCTCTAGAGCAGTACAATACTGTAACTTGCATTTATGGAGCATTTGCCATCCACAGCTCTCCAAGCATTTTCCATGCATTAGTTAGTCCTCAGGCAAACTCACTTCACAGAAAGAGAAGCAGAGACAGAAAAGTTGTGATTTGTTGTAGGTCACACAGTGAAGCAGGAGAAAGGTCAACTTTTCTAGTCAATGCTGTTAGTCTGTCTTCATGTTCAGTTTTCCTAGAGAATTACCACATGACTGTTGCATAGATCAACCCATTTAATGTGCAAGCTGGAGAAAATAAGTGCAGAGCGGGTTACTTACCAGGTAATTATATACTGCAGATGCTCATTCCTTAAGGTCACTCTTGTCTGGCCTCCAATGGGTCCCCCTGGAACAGTGCTCCCTATAGGTACAAAATGGTGCTACGAATGAAAACACGGCTAAAGAACAGAATTTGCACCTGTACACCTACCACAATGGGATCTGGCTCTATGACAAGGGCTGCAAGACTATTAATACTCTGCACGGCCAATGATTGTTCTGGAATCAGAACCAAAATTAGGGGTGCGGAGGGGGAAGGAATGTAAAGTATATTTTTTTGCTCCAGCAGCATTTAGCATAGGTTCCTCTTCTTGAGCCTATGCAGATGGCTTCAGGTGTTAAAACTCTTCAAGGTCAGAAGGAACTGTTAACAATCAATCTAGTCAGACATCAGGCACAATGCAAGCCACAGAAACCCACTTACCCACTCCTGAAATAGACACTTAAGTGTTAGTTACTGACATCCTCAAATAATGACTTAAAAATCTTCAACATACAGAGAATCCACCAGCAAGTGACCCATGCTCTCTGCTACAGAGGAAAGCACAAACACTCCAGGACCTCTGCCAGTTGCCCTGGGGAAAATTCCTTCTTGATCCCAAATGAGGCAATTAGCTTAACAGTGAGCAAAGGGGCAAGACTCACCAGCCGGGCACCCAAAAAGAATGCTCTAGCCAGTGTTTCTCAACCTTTAGTCGACTGGGGAGCACCTAAATATATTATTTACTTTATGTGGCACACCTGATGAAAACGTTCTCAGAAAAAACATAACTGTGGAGGATAAATACCCCAGTTGCAGCAAAGCTGCCAGGCATGCATCAACGTCTGCTGCTGTGTACCTGGAAACTTTGCTGGGGCATTAAAATGCTCCTTCCCCATCCCCACTCAGTCTCCCCTTCACCCCCATAGATGGGTCAGGGTGAGTCGTGCAACTTGTGCACTATGTCTGATGAGCACTAGTGAGACACTGAACAGCAGTGGATACACAGTGCTCAGATGACTCAGCCCACCTCATCTAACACTGAACGTTCAGCTAGATTCCCCCCTTACTGAAATCTGCGTCGATAAAAATGGGCTCAGCGCCAGTCACCCTCGCCATAGCCTCCAGGTCACGGTAATGCCAGTGGTTCTTTTCTATGTCGTTTTTGGGCACAAAAGGCTTCCGGGTTTCCGACAGCCTTACCACCCCAACGAGGTCAATTTCATCTTGGATCTAAAGGGAGGAGGAAAAACAGGAGATTGCATTGCTGCTTATGCCTTTTCAAAATTTACTTGGGCCCTGGTGAATATTAACCCAGGTGATAAAACTCCAGCACTATCCAAGGCCCAAGGAAGGGACTATCGGTGGCACTGCACAGCAGGACAGAGTTGTGTGCATTATAGCAGAAGAATAGGCAGATCAGTAACAGTTTCTCAGTTTAAAGGACATGACATTCATCCAAACCAGTGGAGAAAGCAGCCCACCTGCTCAAAAGTATGATCTATCCGTACCCCTTAAGATACTGCATAGTCACATGATCTGCTACAGTGCCAAGTGCATCTAGTGGCCTCAAGTGGCATATTAACAGCTCCCAGGCAGTTAAAGAGCAGACCTCTTAACAGGTGAAGCATTAGTCTGGTCCTCTTACCTGTCCTTTCAGTCTGGTCTCTGGTTTCACCTTATTTTTAGGGACAAATCCTCGATTGACTAAAATTGTGACCCTATGGTTACATAGAAAAACAGAGAATAAGACACTCTGAGCAAAGGCAGAACTCCCATCACCCTCTACTTCCTGAACAACGTACCAAGGAGACTAGCAAGCCACAGGTTTGGGGGCCGCTTTTTAGGCTTTTAAATGTTGATTGTTAAAAAGGGTTGAAATGCAATTAAGAGTCAAGGCTCAGTGGACTAACTGGTTATCAGGAAGATCCATGTAAGGGGAATGAATGATTTATACCAGAAGTCCAGCTGCTGCAATTCGACCCTTAGAGGGAGGTGCAAGCAGCACACACCTCAGGGTTTCAGGTCTCCTGCTGTAGATCTGCAGTAATAAATTATACACAAGATCCACTGGTATCTGAACACACCCACCCTAGGTCTGTGCAGTGGAAGGGAGTAACGACATTTGCTCCAATCTCTGCGCTGGATGTCAGTCTTCCGGCTTCTCTGGCCTCTCGTTCAGGATCCACCAAAGAACGTGGCAAAATGTAGAGCTCCTTTGAGTGGTCGAAATATCCTCGGACCTTTACAGGCCTATACTCCAGTTCCTTCAGCTCCATGGGACTGCAGGGGAACAGGATGCACTTGGATGAAAGATGGAGTTAGTACCATAATTTCACTTAGGATTTACCTCTTTCCTCCTGTTCTTTCTTCAGGCACCAATTTGCAAGATGGCAAGTAAACCAAAGGGCTCAGCAACAGTGTAAGATGTAGGACAAAAACTGCCTGAGATAAGCAGGAGGCTTTTTAATTTAGTTGCACAGGAGTAGAGGTTACATCCATTGACGATAAGATCAATCACTATTCTGAGTGCACCCACAGATGCCACTTCCAGCTAAATATCTCTAGCCAAACACCAACCAGAGAAGAGGAGGGTCTGCTTCCAGCTAACATGGCATGTAGATACCAGGCCAACAGGAGGGAGTCTCTTCCTTCTCAAGCTCTGAACTTGTGCAAATTGGAGTTTTTGAAACTCAGTATTGGACAGCCAGTTGATCCAACAACTTTCTCCCACACTGCTTTCCTCCATCTTACACACTGTTTCCATGTTTGAGCTGACCCCAGGTACTGGGGACAACATCTAAGGCCCTCTGAAATAAATGGGAATCTTTCCATTGACATCAGGCTTTGGATGAGATTTCTAGCACTGCCGCCTCATTGGGTCTTTCCTACAGGAATCTTATCTGCAGCAATACTGTCCTGCTCCAGAGTGGTCATCCTGTGCATCATATTGTCTAAATTATACTCCAGGCTAAGGACCTTGCCTCTTTATGTGTCTTTAAAGGACTGCATATATTTATGGCAGGGCATGATGCCTCTCTCAGGGGCATGCTCACAGTACCTATTTTATAAAATAATGGTATTAACAAGATGCTTACCTTCCCTGCTTGCTCCCATTGCTTTTGGTAACATCCCTTTAGTTGTATGTTGTCTAGTAAGCTCCTGGGGGCGAGGACCATCTCTAAAATTCCTAACACATTGCTGAAGCTACATAAACAAAACAGTAGCAACCCAGCTCCCACACTTACTCTAGAGGCAAAGGCACAGGCCTTGATGCAACTCTTGACTCCAAATCTGCTATCAGTTTTAGCTTCCACTTCCGACGCTGAACCTGGGAATGCATAAATGCACAAGTAGCAGTGCACAGCAATGTCATTTATAATGTGTTCCTGCAAATCTGAAAAGGAAATCCACATCATAATTTTTTCCTCCATTATTGGTCACATTGCTCTACTACAAGAGTAGTTGTGATGGGAAAAGTGAAACAACTGAATTTTGGGGAGGAAAAGAGTATTGAAGCATGAGTTTCAGGAAAATGAATCTCCCATCCAAAAGCTTGTGTTGATTTTGCCAACAGGCACAAGTTAAAAAACACAGGTCAAATTTGGGTATTGGTCACCCTTTATATTGCCATTACGAGGGCCATGTCTTGAGTTAGGGCATGCACCATCCTAACGCTTCTGTCTCCTTCCTAAGTGCTTAGATACCTCAGGAGAATAAAATGTTGACATTTACCTGCCATGTGCCAAGGCAAAATGTGGCCATGGGTATCAGGAAAAGGCCCCACTTGAAGACAACATCCTCTTCAGATTTAGCAGAAGCTGCTGTGGAACTTCTACGTTTGCAGACTCTCAAGCAGATCTCTGGAATAAATTAAATTAAGAAATAAGATTTGTGCAGTGGGGATCCAGCTAAATCCCTACAGGGTTTACGTCATCAGAAACTGCAGGTGAACATGCTTCAAAACTACCATTCTACTGACTTCATGCCACTCAGCTATATTATTCACATTATACAATGTAACTATTAATAAGACATTTGGAGACTTTCATTTTCAGAGAACTTTATAATTAATTATTCTTCCCAGCATTTTTGAGGTAGGGAAAGACCTCTATGACAACAGTCTTTTAATTGCATTGAGTCCTAATCCATTTCAAACATAAAATATCTACCACTACCAAAGCAGAAGCTCTTCGTCTTTTCACCGTCCTTGTACCAAGTATTGTTGCAATGCAGCACAGGTACAAGGCTGCACAAAATAGGTCACTTTCTGGAGTAAGGCAAACAGGGAGCAGAACCAACAAATTCTTCCATCTTACCTTTTCTTTGCTGAACCAGACCAGAATATGCTTTAATAGGAGGATATCCAAAATTTTTTCTTCTGACCAAACTGTTTGGTATCTAAACAAAATCAGAGACATCTTGTAACCATTCTGCTTTGCATTTAGTTCCAGATAATAATGGTTGTCATGGTGATCTTACAAGATGATTTTATTGGCTGAGGAAATGGTTATTTTAGATCTTATCTAAACCATCATACCCATATCATTCCAATATAGATTCCAATATGAAGAATTTAATATTGAATTCCAGTTGTAGGAATATCGTTAATTACTGATTTTTCCCTTTACGTCATTTTGTATTAGAAAGCCTAGACAGCATCCTCTTTTGTTCTTCTTACTCACCCAATCATTGGGAACACCTCCATGATAGAAATGCCATCAGAATTTTGGTACCTCACAACTTTTGAGTGAATTAAATCAGTTGGCATGTTACCACTTCATGGACATGGCCAACCTCAAAGCCTTTGACTCCCACCAGCATCTTCGTGCTGGTTAATAACATTGTCAGCTATCAGTCTTTATTTTACTCAGTATTTCAATACTGGCTTAATTTCGGTCTCGACACTGCTGGATGACAATCCTGGATGCAGAATGTCCCATTGTTTATGTCCTTCAGTCATCCCCCAGCCTGTAATTCACACAAGTGAATGAACTCCAGAGGTGGTGCACAGACTGCAGACACCAGTAGAGCAGGGATCTCAAAACACTTGGCCCATGGGCCGCGTGTGGCTCTTAAAGCCATTTCCTGCAGCCCGCAATGACAGAATTATTATTAATATTTGCAATATCATTGTATGAAAAAGTTTCAGTGGTGCGGCCCTCCGGCTGACATTAGTCCTCATGCAGCCCTCGTGGTGATTTGAGTTTGAGACCCCTGCAGTAGAGCCTCTGCAATGTGCTGAGCATTAACTTAATTTTACATGGACGTTAATAATGCGCTTTGGAAGTGCTCATAACAACAGCGCAGCACCTAACACTTCTCACATGACCTAAAGCACCGATTTTTTCAAACTTTTATCTTGAAACCCAGCTGAAAAAAACTCATGTATGCCCACAACCCACCAACTGCATCTTCCAGCAGTAAAGTCCAGTCTTTTGGCGGCGGTAGCTGCAGGTATCGAGACAGTACCTGAGACCCTGCGATCACGTACTGGGTCCTGACCCATGGTTTGAAAACCACTGATCTAATGCAGGGCTCCCCAACTCAAATCGCCTCGAGAGCTGCATGAGGATTAATACGTTAGCTTGAGGGCTGCACCACGGAAACCTTTTCATACAACGAGATTGCAAATATCAATAACAATTGCATCATTGCGGGTCAGAGGAGGGGCCGCATGCGGAGTTTGAGACCCCTGCTCTAAACGTTTTGGGCTGACTGGAGAGTGCTGGGGGCTCCTTGGGAAGAGGGAATTTTCGGGCGTGTTGCACGGGGCCGTGTAAACGCGTCTCACTCCGGTTTGCAGCCTCCGCGTTCAGAGAGCTGCAGAGGAGCCACGTGCCTGCCCAAGAAACACCCCCCGCCCCCGGGCACAGCGAGGAGCCGAGGCCGGACCAGCCCCCGCAGGCCGCAGCGCGCGGGGTCGCCGTTACCTGGCAACCCGCCCTGAGCAGCAGCCGCCCCCAGCCCATCGCGGAAGTGCCCCGCCGCCACGACTTCCGGCGGAAGTGGAGCGGCCGGCCGCGCCGCGTCTCTATGGTTCCGGCGAGGCTCGTCACTTCCGGCCTGGCGGGAGTGTTGGCGGGCGGCTGCTCCCTCACGTGGAGGGGGAGGCCCGGCCGGGTTCCGCCGCCCCCATGTGCGAGCTGCCCGCGCAGGTTCGGCGCTTCCTGCAGGAGCATCCGGCCCTGCGCCTCGTCGAGCCGGGCAACAAGGTGAGGGGCCGGGGGAGGGGGTCAGGCGGCCCGGGTCTTTGAGGTGGGAGGGAGTGTGAGCTCGGAGGCAGAGCCCGGAGCAGGCCTGGGCCTCCTGTCCTCTGGGTACCGCCTCAGACATGGCCCGCAGTCCTGCTTCCCCCCCCCCCGGGTAGGGTTACCAGATGTCAGGCGAAAGGAGGACATGTCCTCCTTTTTTCCTTCATGTCTGCTGTCCGGCAGGCGTTTTAAAACACATGGTTTTGTCTGGCTTTTTACTTACAGGGGTTAAAATATGCTGGAATGCCACAGAATCGCCTGTTTGTAGGGGAAAGCATTCAAAGGCCCCCTAAAAACAGAAAAATATTACATTTGCTCCATCTGTCCTCCTTTTCATACTTCCCTGTCCTCCTTTCCAGGCTTTGGTAGCTGGGAAGCCTACCCCTGGGGTTTGACAGAGGGGTCTTGGGGACCAAAGCGATGCAAACAGCCAACATGCGTTGCTGCGAGGTTTCTGATCCATGTGAGAGGCCTTTGTGCCCAGTGTCCCCTCTGATTTTTCATAGTCTGTGTGCACAAAAAACTTCTTTTGTGCTAATTGTCAGAACCAGTATCCAAATTTGCACGCACTCCAGTGAGTGTGGTCAAACTCATGAGTTGAGCGAAGTCTGTATGATGCAAATAATACCTAAATTTTATTTTGATATGGTGATGGAAATGATTTTATAAATTACAAAATCTTATTTGTAGAGCCCTTTAAATCCACAGATATCCGCCTTATATCTGCATCCGCGGATACAACACGGATATCCGCTGACCATTTCTTGTGGATGCAGATCGGATACGGATCCACATATTTTTATCTGCACAGAGCTAGAGCCCTGCAAATATGTGGATATCTGCACGTATCCGCATTATATCCACATCCGTGTATACAGCACAGATATCCGCAGACCATTTCTTGCGGATGCAGGTTGGATACGGATCCACTTATTTGTATCCACACAGGGCTCTACTTATTTGAAACATGCTCTTTGAAACCACCTTCTTAAAGTAGCACAAAAATATTTGCACTATTGAATTTTTTTGTGCGTGCTTTATTTTGTTGTGTGCGCGGCCTTCACAACCTGTGTGTACGCACACATGCGCACAGCTTAGAGGGAACATAGTTTGTGCCTAGCCTGGTAAGAGCCAGAGTATGGCAGGGGCCTTGCATTTCTCTTAATAGGATGTTTTCTTCTCTCATTATTGGCTGCTCAGGTGAGATGCAGGTTGACAGGCCATGAGATGCCATGTCGGATGCCAGAGCTGCAAGCTTATACTAACGGCAAGAAGTATCTAAGACTGATAAAGACAGCAAGAGCCTTCAACTACAGCGAGTTCGAGCCGCACATTGTGCCCAGTACCAAGAATCCGTACGTCTTGTTTTTTCCTTAAAGCTCCCAAGGATCTCTTATAAATGTTAATGGCATACTGAACGGGGAGCGATTAAATCGGTAGCCATCCAGTGCGCTAGAAAAGTATTTATAAAGCAGCTTTGGCAGCTATTGAGTCTGAAGTGGCCACTTAGAGGTGAAAAGACTCAAATTTCTTTTTGTAATAACCTTACTAAACTTTGTGTCTGTCTTTTTATTTTCTAGCCATCAGCTGTTCTGCAAGCTCACTCTCAGGCACATCAACAAGCTTCCAGAGCACGTGTTGCGTCATGTCCAAGGGAAGCGCTATCAGAGAGCACTGAAAAAATGTAAGTGTCTGTGTCATCTCATACCATATATTTTCTCTTCCTTTTCTGATTTTTCTTTTTTTAACGTGCTGTCCTGCTAAGCATGCATAGAATATATGGAAGTTGTTCTACAGTGTGTCAGGAATACCGAACAATGCTCCTGCATGCTGCTTCCAGTCCAGAGGGGCGATTCCAAAAGTAGTGACCAGTAATTTCCTTTAATGAACAAACTGGGGTGTTTTCTTCAGAGCAGGGATTCTCAAACTTTCTGATGCTGTAGATCACACACTAATTCAAGGATTGTCTTGTAGATGTGTTTCATTCCATTTGTGATCCCGTGATCTTTGTGGCCACTATCACTTGCACTGAAAATATAAGTAGGGAATTATTTATTGCTCTTAAATACAATTTAGTGGTTGGAAATGAGGTACTAGTACCAGGTGACTAGCCACCTCTCTGCACACCACTGTTTGGGAACTTCTTGGGCTTCACCCATGCAAGCCTGTCTAACAGCTCCCGGCTGTGGGAATGGTATAAAGACTCAAGTTATTTCAAGACTAAATGTGTCTGCCTCTCAGCAAAGTACTTAATTTCATCAACAAAGGAACTGGAGATTGCAGGTTATTAGTGCCAGTGTTCACTTTAGATAACTCTTCACTTCCTAGCCAGGCCAGTGGTGACGGAGTGTTAGAAGCATATGATGGCTGCTTACTGACCTGTGTTAAATGAGCTGGCGTTTTCCAGTCCAGGTTTGATGAGCAAACAGCCATCTCATTAAAAAAACAAGGAGTCATGTGGCACTTAAAGCTACGTTCACCCATCTTCGAAGCATCTGATGAAGTGGGATTTTCTCCCACGAAAGCTCATGCGAAAAATAAATCTGTTAGTCTTTAAGTGCCACACGACTCCTTGGTTTTTTTCGCTGGACTAGACTAACACGGCTACCCCTTTGAAGATCTCATACAAGCCACCATCACTGCAGTTATGGTCTTGGTCGGAGTTGTTGGCACTCTCATCGGCCAAGACTAGAATGAACTTAGGGATACCTGTGCTGCAGGGGTGGGGGGGATACCTGTAGGTGTCTCCCAGTTCAAGTTGGAACTGTGCGTGAGTGGAGCCGATGTGGTTGTTGCTTGTGCAGTACTTCCTTAGTGGACAAAGTGGTGGACTCCAGACTACCAGACTGTTGAGCCTGATGCCTTTCACAAATGCACCCCCTCTTTGTTGCAGCTGGAAACAGAACTATGGGTGGCACGACAAAAGCTTGGCCTCCTAGTTCACATTCACATCTTTCTGGGTCTGTTCATAGCTACTGTTGCATTTTGTTCCACACTGATGTGCTAGTTAGCACCATGCTCTGCTTCTGGTCTTAACAAGGCTACTGAATTCTTGAACCGCTCGCTCTGTTTGTGAACGAGCCCTGTCTGGGTTATTTTTAGATGAGGAGTGCCAGAAGGAGGGTGTGGAGTACATCCCTGCCTGCCTCCTGCAGAAGAGACAGCGGCGGAAAGATGATCAGGCGGATAGGAACGGGCAGCGCTCCAGACAGGGAGAATTCTGGGAGCCAGCGTCCAGTGAGGAGGAAGGGGATGTGACAGATGACAGCCTGAGTGACCTGTACCCACGTGAGCAAGAGCTTTGGTGTTTTCTGAAAGCCTTAAAAGGACGCTCCCAGAGTCTGTTCCCTGACTTCTCTTGCTGGAAAGTCACAAAGCCAGCTCAATTTAATGTCAATTTAACTTTTGTTAACAATATGGAGGAGGGGTGCGTGGCAATAAATTTATTGTTGGTTTCAAACAGAACAGAACAAAACCCTAGGAAAGGAGATGGCACTTTTCCTTTGCTAGCATTAGAGGACAGCAGCAGGACTGGACCCAGTTGGTGCTTTCACTAGGGTAATGCCAGCAGAGGGAACATGCAGCGTGTCTGTATGTAGGGAGGTGGTGATTTCTGCACACAGAATCCAGAGTTGGTAGGGGTTCCTCTTCTCTGGATCCTGAGTGTTAAATGCCTGTTCTCACTGAATACCAACAAAACACAGATTGTACAAAGGGAGAAGTGCCGGTCAGCACAGGATGTGATGGAACTTGCATGCTCACAAGCAACTTGCACCCCATTGCTTTTCCTGGTACAGTCCTAGAGCCTGCAGTTCCACTCAATCTGCAGAGAGTGTCCTTGCAGGTAGAATGAAATCCATGGAGTTCCTGTCTAAAAAAGACTGCTTTCCTAGAAGGGACGTGGGGTTGGTAGGCTACAGGGCTGTGTGTGCTGGTATCTGCTGGAGCCAGGCTAATCAGGGTACTGGCCACTTACAGCTGACATACTGGGGTTATGTTTGTCTTCCAGGGGTCTTGGGAGCAATGTGCTGCCTGGCTGTCAGGGATATTCAGCTGTTGCTGCTAAAAGGACTGGAATTTATTGCTTCAGTTTCACAAAGTCTTTAATGAAGTTGTGAAGCTGTTAGTGTCTCAAAACAGCAGCCAGCAAACAGAGGAAACTGATCCCAGGTTGGGCCTTACCTTGTGTTTTAGCGGAACTTTTCCCGGAGAAAAGGCTGGAGGTGCAAGGAGATGAGGAGGGTGATGAGGACTTTTTGACAGACAGCGAGGAAGATGTGGCCAAGCCAGTGGAGGAGATGAATGGAGAGGAGAGCGAAAAGATGGAGGAGACCACACAAGCTGGCAACAAAAGGGGAAAGGTGAGTGCTGTGCTGATGTGCCCAGGGAGAGCTTTGCAGGATCAGAGGTGAGTCTCAGTGCCGGGGGCCGAGGACTAGATGTGCTGCATTATTAGACCAATGATCTGTCTTGTCTGCTCTCCTGAAAATGGCAGACACTAGATGAGTTTGGCAGGTGTAAAATCTTCCTGAATGAGATATTTCCTCCTGACCCTGGATGTCAGTGACTGGCGTAGACCCTGAAACATGATTTCTTTTCCTTTAGTAAACTGGTATCTTGGTCAGGGTAACTGAGGATGGTATTACCCATATGCATCTTGGTTTGAATCCTGCTGCTTGTTGCCCCAAGAATGGGAATCTTAGGCCAAGGAGCCAGTTGTGTACTTTGGATTGTAAAACTCCTTCCTCCTTTGATTCCCTTTAGCATGAAAAGGTTGATAGGGTTCAGTCTGACTTCATTGCCCCTCTTGCTCTTACTCATTTTTTTTGAGCAACAGGCCTGAGTGTGCTTGTGGATCTCTTCGCAGTAGACCACTTCATCTCGAGCTTGCACTTCTTGTGCATTTGGGAAGCAGCAGGAAATCCCAAGCAGGCCTAGATGTGTAAATTGGGTATAAGCAGCTTGATGCAAAGGACAATGCTAGAAGACGGCTCATTTGGAAGGAGGGACATTTCTGCCTTGTCTTGCTTCCCCTACTGGAGGAAGATCTAGAGCTGCTGTATTTTATGGCTCTTTTGAGGAGCTTTTGGTGCAGAGATTGTTGAATTGAAGGTTGTAGTTCTTGCGCAAGGGCTGCGGTAAGCTGGAGATCAAGTCGTCTCTCATTGGCCTTGTGACCTCAGGGACAAGGGTTGGGATTGTACTGATGCCCTCGGTTTGACAAAGCAGCTTTGTGTGGTGTCTTGTGCTGGGATTCTGGCTCTGGCCCCAGTCACTCTTATGCTGGGTGAGAGGCAGGAGGAAGTTCTCAGAAAGACGGTGCAATTTCTCTTTCTCCACAGAAACAGTTGGGTCCCTTAAAGAAGAAATTTAAGAGTCACCATCGAAAACCCAAAAGCTTCAAGAAAGCAGCCAATGGCCAATAAACTTTTATAGAAAATTCTGAAAGGCTAGGTGGCTGGAATTAGCCATGTTTGTGTTGTAAATGGGAGATGGAGGTAAACCAAAAAAGCCTGATGTCTTACCTTGCCTGTCTACTGTAAGGCTTTAACCGTTTGTTTGTGACGTTGGCTTCAGTAAGATGGAGCAAATAAATGGTCGTGGGCAGTACGGTTGATTCTAGAGCTGTCCCCACCTCTTACTGAGATGCTAGTGGATGCTCGCATTGCTACAATGAGTGGGTGCCCTGTAATAATGTAAGAAACCTAATTCCCGGCCCCTCATTTTGTGCTGATGTGGTTGTAATTTTTATTCCACTGACTGACATGCAGCACAATGATACCTGCTATACTGAAGGCATTAATATCACGCTTGAGCTAGGGACCTCCCTCCCTGGATGCTCATCAACCACACACACGAGGTGGATCCAACAAAGATGCCATAGTTTAATTTTGGTGGTTTCCAAAAATCAAAACATTTTCAAACACAAGTCAGGTACAAAATACAGCATAAAATGAGAATTTATACCAATTCCTCTTTCCACATCACGGAGAAGAAAAATGAATTCAGAACACTTTGCGAAGCCAAGGGTAGATAACATCCTGCTTTGGAGAGAGCATTCCAGCCACTGGAGAAGACACTGCATCAGTTCTGGGAGATGGGTCGTACAGCAGTGCATGGGAGAGACAGCTAGCTCTGATGCAAAGGACTTGGGGCTAAAAAGTCGTGATGTGGGTATCATGCTGTTGGGAAGAGAACATATTTAATAACAAATCTTCCCCCTAGTGCTACTGTTGCACTGTATTGTAAGATTTGATTTCTACTGCAAAGGAGAATGATGTTTCCCTTTCCTAAACCTTTGTTGTGTGGTGCTTAACTTTATTACAAGGCTGAAGGCAGGCTGTTAAGGAGGACTTTTATGTACCAATGTCTGACATATTTAAACAGTTCTTCTGAAATGATCAGGCTCCTTCACCAGGCAGAATGAAGGAATCAAGCATGAGGATGCTAATTGAGGGGTAGTTACAAAACCTCTGTCTACTTATTATAAATACCAGATTCATCCACAACAGTGAGAACGTTTGGCAGAGACTAATCTCCGCATAGAGGGGGTGCGTGCATTCTGAACAGGCACAGTTAGAAACTGCCATATGAAAGTCAGTGCTGTCTTTGATGTTCTCACTGTCAGGAGGATGCCGAAAGGTTTAGTTTCCTGCATGATGATGATACAGGCACTAGGAGAGCAGCTGAGGCTGAAAAAACCACTGCCCTGCAAAACCAGCTCAGAAGAAAAAAAGGAAAGAGGGGTGGCATGTGGGAGTAACTATTAAACCCTCTGGATTTTACATGAAAACTCTCCAGCAACAGTGCAGTCTGTCACTGCACAGGCCACTCTCCTTACTATAATGTAAATGGCTGACTGGTCTTGGAGGCCTTTTTGTTTACAGCTAGTTGCTGAATATGCAGTTTTCCAGAGTAAGAGGAGGGTGAAACTGCACTATCCAGGTCAATGGGCTTAACAGCCTTCTATGGGGAGGAAACCCCAGCAGTTGCTAGCATGCAGGAGAGATGTTGCTGCGCTGCTCTTTGAAAAGTAGGTAGAAGCAGCTACTCTGAAGTGAGCTAGAAACCAGAACTGTTAGCCTTCCTGGTTGCTAATTAAGGTCACAGCACTAGTGTCTCTCAGAATCCAAGTCAGTATGAACAAGAACAAAAAAACCCACCCCCCTTAGTCTACCACCAGAGGGTGAAATGCCTTTTCTCAGCAGGGATATGTGTGGGGTCAAAGAGCTGTTACAGTGATGGGGGCAAAGGCAGGGCTGGTTTCCCTTTGACCCAGTTAAGTTGAAAAATCATTTCCTCCAAAATGCACAGCAGCAGGTTAGAAGGCATAAGTGACCTCTCCCAGCTGTTTAGGTGCTGTCACATTTGGTACTTTCACTAAGTCTTAGCTGCTACTCTCAAATGAGGCAGATGCCCCTGAAGATACAGCACTGAGAATCAGCTCCCCACAGCTGATTTTTTTTTTTAATACAGTCTGGTCCAAGAGCAAGGGAGCCTGCTCAGAAAGTGTTCTCTCCCTCAGCCCAGGAACTTGGGTTGCAATGCCACAGCAGATGCTTTCCTGAGAAAGCTCTGCACCTGCTGATGCTCAGTGGGGGGAGAATAGATTTTGCAGCTACAAGACATTGGCAGAAACTGTATTAAGAGAGCAAAGGGTCCTGTAGGCTGGAAGATTGGACATTGCTCCGAATCCAGTGAGAAGTTGATGCAAATCTGCATGGCATTATGAAATGCTCAGCTTTTAGGCTTCTGCTTTGAGTGCCAGGTAGGAGGTATTTCATGGCTCCCACTAGGAACTGCTCAGATTGAATGAACTTGGAGCCAGGTTTAGATAAAGGCAGGTTGGCTGCTGAAAGTTGATTTCTTTGGGAATCACAGGCTGGCTTGCTCCTTTTTATGGGTGTGGAAAATGCTGAAAGGGATTGATTTTTGGCACAGCACTTTTTAGAATGTCTAAGTGGCTTGATGAGACCCTTCTTACTAACCCATCTCAAATCTCAGATGTTTAAGCAATATACCACTCCCCCCCCCTTGTTTCAGTTCAGAACAGAAATGGAAACATTCCATTTTCCTTATGGAGGGGGAAAAAAATCCTCTCTCCTCACCCAGAGAAGGATGGAGTTGTTTTGACAGTCTTTCTTTCTCCCTCTCTGTCTTTGGTTGTGGAAAGGCCTTTCCTATACTCAAACCTGGGTACATAATACTGTAATTTTTAGCACAGTGTCTTTTAGCATAACTCTCCACTTGTACAAACAACGCTCTAGCTAGCAGCTGGCTTTTATATACACCAGATTTCTAGATCTGAGTGGAATGGGGAAGGGGATTCACTTGTTAGAGTTAAAAAGGAAACTCAAAAAATGACCAACACACAGCAGTATAGTTCAGTGTATCTGCTTACAGTACTTTAAATTTAAAAGCCATTGGTGAAGGATTCAGTGAATCATGGATTCCTTGGGTTAGTTCCAATTCAAAGAATTTTAACACAGACCTAGGCAGCGTTCCTCGAAGAAGTAGGAGTTACCATCTATCATCAGATTATTGGTGCCACTGTAATTAATTTCTCAAAACATCTGTGCCTTTCACAAGGGGAGAGATGCATATGCATATGCAAAAATGCTGGCAGTTTTTGTTGAATCCATAGAGAATCAGTCCTGGATCTAAGCTGTCACATCCTGAGAAGCCACATCGCTCCCGTTACCACTCTTTTTTCTTCTCATCCATGGAGACGCCACCAGGACCTAGCGCCACCACCAGGAGAAGGCCTCCAATGACAGACATGGTTTGGAAGAAGTCATACTTCAGGAAGTCATGCATGGGTTTATAGGCTGGGATGGTCCAGAAGGCATTGAAGTAGATGTTGATAGCAAACAGCCAGATGACCAAAGTCAAGGCAGCCAGCTTGGTCTTAAAGCCAATTGCCACTAAGATAATTAGGGCTGTGCCCACGATATTCTGGAGAATCTGCAGTAGTAGAGGGGGAAATAGAGAAGGGTTATACACAGCTCTGTTAAGGCAGAACATAGGTCAGTGGAGTGTCCTACACACCTGAACACACGGTATAGACTCCACATGGCCCTCTGCACCTCAACTGCCTCCCATGTAGTGTAATCAGAGGTCCTCATTTATGGGGACACTCCAAATATTTGGAGCTGTTTTAGACAGGCACCTATTAACCCCCCCGACTGTCCTGATTTTTCACCCTACTTTGTCTACACTGCTAATTTCAACAGTGTCATGACCACTGCCACCATCCTGCCAGCACCTTTTGCTGAAACCATCTGGTAGCAGCAGTTGTTGCACTCTTTCCCCACTGATGGAGCATTTCACTGTAGCATGTAGCTACTTCCACATGTGTGCCTGCATGCTGTGGTAAGTGTAGATGTGGCCTTGGAAAAAGGCACATGTAGGATGTATAGTAGCTGCTCTATTGCTCAGATAAATGCAATTAAACAGGCTGCTGTGATGCAGATAACCTGCCCCAGCCTATCACTAGCTTATTTGACATCTTAAGTTCCTCCAGTTACCAAAGTCCTTTTCCTGCTACCTTTACTCATGTGACTAATCACAGTGATTAGTGATCCAGGGGCAGAACTTACGTGGCTGATGACTGCAAAGGCCAATTCTCAGTAGTGTAAGTGGGACCCCTAGTGTAATTTTGTGTGTATTGGCCCCTGGAATTTTGTTTCAAATGACAGCTTCCTAAGTCAAATCTCAATTACAAAGTGGAGACTAATTTGGGTTGTGGTTTCTCTGTCATCACTCAGACCTGAAATATTTTACCTACTGCTTAAAAACTCAGTTACTGATCAGTTAAAAGACAGACTTTATCCTTTGCTGGAACTTTGTGCTAAGCAGCTCAAATGCTTAACAGATGTTAGCTTAAAACAAGCCCAGGAGGCAAGAACACAGTATCTCTGGTCTAGAAAGCTCCAATCTGGCAGTCTTCCATAAGAAGACCTAGTGAAATTACCAAGGACCTGTGTAAAGATTGCTGGATTGTGCCCTACCTGCCATGATTCCCAGTTCAGTGCCAGATACTTACAGAAAAGAAGCTAACATCAAAATGTAGCAGCGTCATGAACATGAGGACCAGCAGCACACGTCCACCCAGCTGCATGTACTGTTTGGGAGAGCTTTCCCGCATGGTAGGGACCCCAGCAAACATGCTTTTCCCCTCTGACCGTGACTCAGCCAAAAGCAGCAGCAAGCCTCCACCAAGAGCAAGGTTCCTAGGGAGACAGAGATAAGGGAAGGGGCATGGACAAGACGACAAATCTGTAGGTCAGTGCAGGAATCAACCCTCGCCACAGAGCTTGCTCGCTGTGTCACGAAGACCATTCAAATGGAGCAAGTGAGAACACTGCTAACACCTTGACTGTGGTCTTGTTATGTCCCACAGCAATCCAGTCTCCAGGACATCATCCTGATCCCCACTGATTCAGCAGTTCTTATGGCTCAGAAGATATAGAGAGATCAGACATCCAAGCACTTACAACCATAGTGCAGTGCTGCACAAGCTCTAAGCCTCTGTTATACATGCAGAGGGTGAAGAAAGCTGCTGGGGTTTCTGGGATATTTAATAAAGGTGCAAAAATTATGGGATGGAGACAGTTGCATAGTGGAGAGTGGACACTTTTCTCCCACTCACCCCTGGCCAAATTATTTCTGCCCCACCGTGTATTGCCTAAACTTCTCAAAAAGAACAGCATGCTAGCTGCTAGTGCGTTGCACACCGGGATAACTGCCCAAGGTGCACCGCACAGACATAAGCCCTCCTAGCAAGTACATGCTGTGCTGATGCTAGGAGCCAAGTGTGCACTACTAACAAACAGCTTTGTGCTGTCCAAAGTTTGTAGTGTGGTCATGACCTTAGAGTGACCCTTATAACAGGGGTGGACAAAATTGGCTCACAGCTAGGTGCCAGCAGTTTTACTTTTGGACACCAGAGGGCACTTCTCCATTACATTTCTGCAGTGAAGCTAGGCAACAGGATACTAAAACTGGTCCCCATGGCAACCAGAAACATTGAGCTGTTGAGGCCTGCCTTATAAAGATCTCTTTGTTCCCATATCTGAGTGATATGCACAAATGCAAGTTTGTGAGGACAGTACAAAGGTAAAATAAAACTAGGACCTACCTCATCAAGAACTTCAGATCCCATAGAATGCTGTAGGCAATGGTCTGGGAGAAAAAAAAACACAAATATTTAAGCTGTTTCCACCTTTTTGCAAAAGGAGAGCTTTGTGTGTTTGAAGACTGTGATTAAATGCAGAACATAAAAATCAATTGCATCTTAAAAAGGCATTTGAGTTAGCAAGTAGTTTGGCTTGATGACAATAAAGAGCCCCTATTAGAATCCATTTTAGATGCAGACAGTCAGGTTCACTCATTAGTCTGGGGGCTTTTTCTAGCACAGCAGATCTGTGACCCTCAGGGCCTTTTGCAGATATGGTTGTCAATTAAGTCTCCACAACCCCCCATGGCAGTCAAGTATTCATCCCACTATACAGCTGGGGAAACCTGAGAGGCAGGAAGATTAAATTAAATACCCAAGATCACACAATTAGTCAGTGGGAAATTTGGGAAGAGCACTCCTAGTATTCTGCTTTAGACAAAAGTTAACAAAAAAAAAATCCTGCCTGTCCAGAAAGGGTGGGGGTTTTTTTGTTTTTTTTTTTAAAACACCTTAAATGAAACATGGATCCTTTCACTGTGGGATATTCCTGTAGCAAGCATCCTGGGGAGTCAGGACAAGAGGTGTCGCTGGTACTGGCTACAAGGGGCGCACAAGCCCCGCGTCCCAGCACTAGTGCCCTGAATTCCAGCCTGATCGTGGCTGGGGATGTAGGGCTGAGCTGCCATGATGGTGTAGCCAGCTCTGGCACTGACCCTGGCCAGAGACACGGGCTGGGCTGCTGAGCTGGCCCCAGTGAGGGATGTGGGCCAGGTTGCTGATTCAGCCCCAACCCTGGCCACAAATGCAGGGCTAGGCTGCCACAGTGGTGGCAGCAGGATGCACCCTTCATCCCAGTCAAGGACGCAGGGGCTGGGTTGGGGGGATTTTGGGGGCCAGTAATGCCATTGGTCAAGACCAAAGCAATATAGGTCTCTTCTGCAGTGGGCTGTTGAAGCTCATGAGCTGCAAGGGGAATCTCCTGCTGTATTGGCTACATGCTCATTTCTGAAGCCTTTTTAGCCAGCAGGTCCTATCTGCACCAGCATCCAAGGAAAATATTTAGCCAATGTGTGCGCCAGAAGAACAGCTGTAACCATGCTGCCATAAAAGCTCATGGCCAACTGAAGGAGGGCGATGGGCTCAGTGGGAAGGGCAATTCATCATTCTGCCTTTAGCTTCGACAGATCAGCCTCATTGGGATTGGTGGGGAGGACCTAAAAGGCTGCGATTGTACTTGGACAACATGAGGCTTCTCACCTGTAATGCTATGATTCCGAACAATCCGAAACAAGCATACTGCACGAAGTTTCTACTCAGCACCAGGATGCAGCCGCCTAAGGAAAGGAAATTAACAGCATTATCACATCTCCAGCTTGCACAGGAAGCGGTTGGTTTTGGTTTGAACTTCAGCAGATTAAGGATTTCATTTAGCCGAGTCACAGAAAGCCTCTGCTAGGAGATCTCTTGTGTCCAAACGTTGCTGATCTGAGGGGAAGTCAGATTTAAAATCTGCATTCTCCAGTGAGCTTTGCCATCTTATGGTTCCTGAAGAACCTCTCTGCATTATTCCAGCAGGTGATGTAGCAAGGGGATACGTCTTGCTCCATACACCTTGTTTAGTGCATATGCTACATGTGTGAATGCATGCATGGTTTAGTCCCTGGCACAGAGTACTAAACTGACAGCTGCCATGGATGGGTATGGCTATGCTGCAATAAAAAAAGACCCACAGGATGGCCCTGGTTAGCTAACTCAAGGCCATGGGGCTCAGGCTGTGGGGTACAAAACTGCAAGGTGGACATGTGGAGTTAGACCCTGCAAGGTGAGTGGGTCTCAGACCCTGGCCACTGGACCACTGCTACTTTTAACCCTGCAGCCTGAACCCATGAACTGAGCCAGGCTCTGAAACTCAGCACTGAAGGTTTTTTTACTGCAATGTAGGTGTCTGCTTAATGTCACAAGAAGTTAAACAAGAAGCAGCCAAGTACAAATTGCATGTTGCTCTCCTTGGGCAGGAGGCTGACACTGCATTTATTTCAAAAATGGAGGATACAAAACAGATACTTTACATTTTGTATTCAAAGGAAGAATGAATGCATTTCCAGCAGGGGGATCTCCACATTGAGAGCTATTGACTAAAAGAAATCTATATTAAGACAGTTGTCTACAGGGGAGAACATTTAACAAATTTTTACCTGGACAAAAATATAAAAAAACAAAACTCAGATACAGGACTTCAAAAGACTAGGCAAGTGGAGAGTTGTGTCACAATTTTAAAAAGGGAGGGAACATACAATATAAACAATTCACTTCTCTTCTCACTGTTCACACTCAGAAGGGGCAGAGAAGCTAGACAAAGTGGCTAGTCTGTTTCACTTCCTAGCTCTCATGAACTAACATATGTTATTGTGTTTGTGGACAGGACAGGATTTAAATGATTCCCTACATAAAACAAGGTCAAGTATTTTCCCCGTTAAAAGTAACCTCTATGAGATCCAATATTGGACTCAGACAAGAAAAACGTGGCATTGCGGTCATCTTTGTATGTAGGATCAATTTTTAAAAACTGGAAACATTTTATTTACAGCATTCATCTCAAGATCTGAGTGCGCCTACAGAATTAACTAGTTTTATGTATCAAGTAAGACACACCTTGGTTGTCATTGACCAAGAAGTGCCACGTGAACTCAACCTCAACAAGCAAAACGTTGGAGGTCAGTGAATGAAAAGGCTTTATTTAGGCTACAAAGCAAACTATAAAGGGTTTGATGAGTAAAGAAACAAAGTAGGCTTCCCATGCTCAAATGAGCAGAAACACTGATGAGCTTTGGCATCTGCCCAAATAGGTCAATAAGAGCCACTTACTCAGCTGTCCAAAGAGATTTAGGAACACGAAGATGGAGGCCAGGAGATAGCCGCAGTTCCACGTGGCATCAATGTAATCCCTCTGCTCGCTCCACTGGAACCACATGCGGATGCCATCCTCCAGGAAAGTGCTGATCAGGCACAGACGGGCCACGTGGGGAAGGTACTGCTTCGTCACCCTGAGGAACTACATGGGCAGACAGTGCGGTGAGCAGGGCAAGATAAGGAGGAGTAACACGAGCCATGCATCTCTGCAGACTGCAGGCCTACGACCGGCCTGTGGACACCCTCCCCACAGCCTCCCACTGAACGCAGATGCGCTACGGGACTTAGACACAGCCAAACTCCCTCGCTATCACTCTGGTTCAGAGCACAGGCACTCTGATATGTCTCCTATTCTCACTAAAATTAAGGGGAATTCTGCCCTCGATGCCAATGGATCAGGATTGGGCCCTGCATTTCTATTTAATGGGTACTGCTTTGCAGAGGGGAACAGCTGTTCTTATCAATAGACTGTGGCATCAGGCCAAAGACTCTCCTAAAAGGTTTGATGGTAGAAGAAAACTGACCTTGATGTCAATTGATTTCACGTACATACACACACACTTCAGCCCATAGTCCCATGAAGATGCTTAGCCCACATAACAAAAAATGCAACTCGAGAGACAAACTACACAGTTATATAGAACTGCAGTTCAATGCAACCTAGTATTAATAAACAAAACAAAAAACCACCACCAAGGTCCAACAGTCACTGAGCACACAGCTTCTCGGAGTGGAAGTGGTATCTGATCCTGCAAACAGACTGCTGAAAACTTACCCTTAGGTCACTCTGCCGTCATGACAATTATATCTCACGCAAGAGCAATTAGAGCCAGGTAGAACCAAGAAATACACCTCAGGGAGTCTACCTTGTACAAATTAGGCACATGCAAGAGATACAGAAACATCCAAATACTGTTTCCTACTTACTAAAAATCAAGTCAACTCTATTCTCCAATAGTCAGCTAGTTTATTAAGATCCAAAGGGGTAGCCATGTTAGTCTAGTTCAGTCAAACAAACAAATGGAGTCCTGTGGCACTTAAAGACTAAAAAAAAAATAATAATGTTAGTCTTTAAGTGCCACAGGACTCCTTGTTTGTTTAAGTCTACACTGATATTTGACAAGTTCAAAAGGGGTAGCGGTGTTAATCTAGTTCATCACAACAAACAAGGAGTCCTGTGGCCCTTTTAAAGACTAACAAATCTGTTTATTGCATGAACTTTCATGGGAGAAAATGAAGAAGTGGGATTTTCTCCCACAAAAGTTCCTGCGATAAATAGATTTATTAGTCTTTAAAAGGGCCACAGGACTCTTGGTTTGTTTCACTGATATTTGAGCAACTGTAGTACAGCACCAAGGTCTATCCTGATGGGGAGTAATAACTGGCTGGAGATTTAATGCTCAGACACAAAGCAAAGCCTAACTGGTCACAATTTTGATGTGCAAAGAGAGCTGTCTGTAGGCACTTGGAAAACATAGGGCAAATCAGCAACTTTGCGCTGGCAGTTGCATGATTTGCCTGTACTTTTAGAGCAAGTGGGTATTAGACTCCTGCCCTCTATTAATGAAAATTTAGAACCCCATTGCACTGATTGGTCTGGTGTTATCCCTCCACCTGTACCATCTCTTTGGTCCAGAAAGGTATTATTAAAGGCCACATATGCCCTAACAAAATACCCCTAGAAACCTGCAAATAGCATGTTCTACTAGGGTGGAAAGCAGAGTTGTTTGTAGGCAGTGTCGTAGCACCAGGAGACATTTAGTAACAGGAAACGCAGGCTCACTTAAAGTGAGGTGGCTGTTTATTTTAGGCCCCTTAAGAAACATCTCCAGGCATCAATGTCAGGTGCAGCATAGCCAAATTACTTTTACTTCACTGTGCCAGGGATGTAATTCAAGTGACATCTGTTGGGTGTTGTGTGTGGTAGTCTGAGAAGCAGAAGGTTCCTATCTCCAGATTTTATGGGTGGTTAGGCTGAGCAGCATCACAGCCAGATGCATGCACACTCCTGGCTCCTGATGCAGAAATGCCATGTTTTGCAGGAACTCTTGCTTTAGCAGTACTGGGACCATGTGTTATAGCTCCCCTAACCCACCCACAGTACCTTGTATGTGTTAACAATGTCTTATTCATAGCACTGTGTTTGATTCAAGTGGTTTTACTCGGTGTTAGAACCCAAAATAAGGTGGGGGCAGACGTATAGGTGACCTTCAAAAAGCCATCAGGAATCCCAAGAAGAGGAAATATACAGTGAAAAATAATGCACGTGTCTCTCATGCTGGTCCTCTTGCACCGTTGTTTCTTGCATCCTTAGGGAACAAGAACTTAAAAAAAAAAAAGGCACGTCCATGCTGTGTATTCTGTTGGTGCAACTCAGTTTACTTCAGTGGAGGTGTGCCAGTTTATACTAGCATAGAAATTAGCCAACTGATTCAACAGCTTAATGGGTAAAAACGTATGTTAAAAAAATTATCTTCTTGTTTATGATGTTCACTTATTGCATTTTACTCAGGTTGAACAATGAAACTAGACCAATCAGTTTCACTTTCTGGTTTTAGTATCCTTTTGCAGCTTCTCAAAAGCTGAGTGAGGGGAGATTAATAGAGGATGGTCCAACTTCTGCACAAATTAGAAACCTTCCTTACTGGCAAATTCAAGCGCAGCATAAGTAAAAACAGAGCAGAAATGTTAATAGTTAATATCAAAAGAGCAAACTACATTTGTCCTGGGTCACATGCACCCTGAGTATAAAGGGTCAAAATCTGAATTAGTGAAACACACTTTGAACACAGACCTCAGCCAAGTACAGACTGAACGTTACACTTTGGGACTTTTGAATGTATTTTTCCCCCTAACCAGCTAGATGAGTAAATCTCAGATACAGGTCTTATGACCTTTGTCATTTCATGAGACACAGAGTTATTAGACACACATTAATAAGAGAGATGTTGCCTTAATCAATTTGATGTAAAAATAAAAAAGAATTAAGCTCATTTGCATGGTCCAAAGTAGCAAATTAAGAGGCCTTCAAGCCATATTTGAGTTACTGAAGAAACTCCTACATGCACTCCAAGAGGGAAAAAAACCCACAATATCTTTTAAATTGATCGTTATCATAAAAAAAAAAAAAAAGACTATGCCTTTCATCCAAGAAAGCAACAACATTTGGCATACTTTTGGTGTACTCTAAAATGTTGTCATCTGCAGATAAGTGTATTGTTCATTTTTTTCAAACTATGAATGCCGTAATTTTGTTCCCATTTCTGTAAAAAGAACTATGCCTGAACCTTCAACATGTCTGTTCTGTTGCCCCAGCCTCTGTAAGTTAACAGGCCTATTCCCAGAATTAGGCAATCGTGTTGACTTTGGTAACAAACAAGCCATGTGACTTCCATGAAAGGGTGGAAAATTGTCAGGGGAAAAAGTTACAAATCAAGTTTCTAAGGGACTTTTGACAATGGAGACTGATTTTGAGAAGGATCCTCTTCTGTAGCAGGGACAGAAATCATCAAGAACAACATGTACTTCTGGGGAAATTTTGGGGCTCTCCCTGTCAGCCCCAGGCATGGGGAGGCTCTGATTGCCATGGGCAGAAAGAGACTGGCAGCAGGAAATCACAAATTCTATGGGGGGAAAAAAAAATTCTGCAGGGAACATGAATTCAGCACAAATTCTGCATTGTGCAGTGGTGCAGAATTACAGTACGTAAAGACAAAAAGAGCTAGATGCCTATTAAAAATACAGCAGAGAAAGTATAGAATGCCTGCAGAAAAGCACTGAGGAGTTTCTAAAGCAAGTCTTACTCCTCAACTTGGAAATAATCTCAGGCATTGCCAATCAAACATGATGGACATGTAATGAATTTTCATCAGGATGAAGCCGTACTTTCAAATATCAATCTAAAGACTGAACAGCTTTCTAAGTGCCCAGCAACATCCCAATCTGCTGCATTGGACAGGAAAGCATAACAACATCACCTGGACATCAGGAGGTTTGAAATGAGCTATTAACATCAGTGCAGTGCACTGGAAATCCCCAAGCAAAAAGAATACAAACAAGTGGGAACAGTCTATAGCCTTGTCTTCCTAGAACAAGAGGAATAGGATTGACATAGGTGGAGAGTTTACAGGATATGCAGTGTATGCAAGAGACCTTTTAAAAGACAGTGGCTACTTTGGAAGGGAAGGCTTAAATACCCTTTGCAAGAGAGGCAGGCTGTAATCAACTTCAGAGGTTCAGGTTTTCATGAGAGACCCTTAACTGATGTCTGGTTTACACTGCAGAACTACATCAGGATAATTATGTATTTTTCATGACAGACTCCTGACCTAACTGGCCATGTAGACATTGCTTGGCTGATGGGAGAGCTTCTCCCACTGACTTAGCTACTGCCTCCCGGGGAAGTGGATTAACTACACCAAATGGAGTGCTCTCCCTTCTGCTTTCGAGCATCTTTGTTAATGCAGGTTAGCTAAACTGATGCAGCATTTTAAGTGCAGACTTTCCCTCACTTTACACTCAAGTGACATACGCACCCGTGCGCTATAACTAGAGCTATTCTGTGTTCATGCTGACCCTGCAGCTTGCTAGGAAGGTTGGCTTTCTATTGAGTAAACGGCACATGCCCTGCTTGCAGCTCCAAGGCCTGTTAGAACAAAACATGCTGAGATGTTAAAACAAGCTCTCCCAGGCGACAGACTAGCTAGGTTCAAGACAAAAACTGAGTTCCTCCATCCCAGTCATTTGAGAAGGTTGTTCTAATGCTGAATGAATTCCTGGCGCATGGGGAACAGACTCTCAGACAGCCATCTATTTCCCCACCCAAGGCACATGCAAACACAACTCACCAGAGAAAGCCTATCTGCCCTTTCTTCCAGTAGAAAAGAGGGTGCATGTGCCCTGAATTAAAGGCCTCGACCAGCTCTCCTGCATGGGAGCATGCAATTCTGGATTACCAACCTAATCCCTCAGAGGAGGCCTGGTAAACTACACCTGCCTCTACAAGGGGGAAAAAGTTCCCAACCTCAACAGCAGCCTTTTCCTAACCCTGTTGTTCATCTACATCAGAAGCTGGAGAGCTTTAGAGTTTAATTAAGGGTATGGCTACGCTTCTGTGCCACTACAATGTCGTAGTATAGATACTTTTTACACCAACAAAAGGGTTTTCTGTCAGTGTGGATAATCCACCTCTCTGAGACTCAGTAACTGGGTCAACAGAAGGATCCTTACACACTAACCTAACTGCACCAACTACATCAAACGTTTTCACTGTTCTGAGCAATGTAGCTATGTTGATCTAGCTTTGAAGCATAGACCAGTCCCAGGAAAAACTGTCCACACATATCTGGACTGGGGGATGAATTATTCAGGGTGGTATGGCATGTGGTTGGTTGTACCAGTGAAGTTAGTAGGAATGAGAAGCAGTTAACAAAACCAAACCATGTGCACTTCCTAAATCTTTCCTTTTCTTCATGGGCGCTGTCTGGAAAGCATCTCGATGAACAGATACAATTGCAGAGATCAATAGAGAAGCTTCAACTGTTAAACAACAAATTGATCAAGTTAACAAGCCAATGAAGGATGAAATTATACAAGAGGGAGTTTTTAAATTTAGGCTTAAATTGCAGGGATGATTCGATAAAGCGGGAGCAGGAAAACGAGAAGATGGAGAGGAGCCTGTCCTGACAAATGCTTCACAAGAACGTGAAGCATGATGGAAAGCTTAATGAGAGGTTGTGTCTTGACAATCAGCAGGAACGAGGCAGTGGGTAGTGTGGAAAAAATAGCACCCCTGCTAATGGGCAGCTCTGCTTCACAGCATCTGCTCTGGAATCTACCATCTTTTGTTGTAATGAGTCACGTGGACTTGCCTCATCATCCTGTTCCCTGAAACCAAACAACCCAGGACAGAATGTCCCCTCTCAGCACATAAAGAAAGAGAATTTCACTTAGTAAACCTGCCCTGCCTGTTTGCCATCCAATCACTGAAGACAAGTAGGATAACCTGAAGGGTAAGCTGAGAGCAATGCTAGACAATCTTACCACGATTCAAACCATCTACTGAGATCCCTCACACATGCAGCAGTATTTATGCAACTCCTTAGTTGCAGAGAAGCACGGAGCCACCACTCACTGCAAGAGTAGAGAAAATGAGCCAAACCCAGAATGAATGCTTAAGAAAAGTGTAAGATTAACTCAGGAGTTCTAGTAGGAGAGGGAAAATTATTTTGTTAGTTAACTTTAATAATGTGTGACCTGTTTGGGATGCGTCCAATGATTTGAGGACCAGGAGTTCCTATATACTAAACTCCATGATTTTCTGGAATGGGCAGTTTTTCGTGATGGGACTGAAGCAACAGGACCAAACCAGAACGCTGGGTTCCAGACATCAAACTATGTGGAAGTTTTGATCCACATGTTACAGCTTGGGCCCATCTCTACTAACCATGATTAATAGCCCTCACTTCAACCCCCTAAACCACCATGCAAACTACAGATATAATAATCATTTCAAACACTGGAGCACAGCTGTTTAACAGTCAGAGTAAGAGAGAAAGACATTAATACTGTATCCAACTGAAACCACAGGAATTAGAACCATACAGTGCAATTACCTGAGCTTTCCAGACACAATACACTTAAGATAAGATTAAATTGTTCAAGGGAGAGGAGGAGACAATGTTAATCTTGTAATCCATATGTAGCTCTATATACCAAATATTCAAATGGCTTTTTATTCTGTGGCTCTTGCACTGACTCCACACTAAAACAAACAAAGAGTCACTTAAAGCCTAGCAAATATATTTATTGCATGAGCTTTCCTGCAAGAAAACCCCACTTCAGAGGATTTTCTCTCACAAAAGCTCATGCAGTAAATATATTTGTTAGTCTGTAAGTGCCACAGGACTCATTTGGTTTACTGAACTAGACCAACACGGCTGGCCCCATCACTCCACACTGAAAACTACATCATACAACTCAAAGCTCCTGGAAAAAAATAAACAAAATTATCTAAAAGGACAACTGGTTTCTCACTCCCAGCCAAGTCATTAACACACATGGTGAAAAGGCTCTGTGCTGCCCTTTTCTAATGAGGTAAACCAAGCCCTGCAGAAGATGAAGATTTAAATACTCTTCTTAGCTTAGGAACATATGCACACACTGAAGGATCCCCTGTTCAAGTCCTTTCTCAAAATCTCTTTCCTCCAGGAGGCTATGTAACCTTACAAACCAGCCAAAACTGCAACCTTCGACACACACGCATTACTCCCATAAATGATTTGCACTGTTGTTGAAAGCTTGTCTCTTTTATCAAGGTAAGTTGGCCCAATAAAAGATATTACCTCACCCTCCTTGTCTTCTTAAGGGATCGCATTGTCATCCTTCCCAACCACATCCCTTGTTATCTCCTACTGTCATCTTTTGTCAAAGCTGTAAGATCTTGAAAAAAAAGAGACTATAGAGACACACCTCTAAAAGCACTGTGAACATTTATGAAATTAACAAAGTAATGAACGCACCAGCTAGGGATCCTGAAGAAAAGTTACAATTTTAGGGATGCTGCACAGCAGTGGGAGCTGGAAGATCTGGCTGCTATTCCCAACTCTTACATAGATTTTTTTTAGAGACAAGGTGGGTTAGGTGGTATCTTTTTTCTTAGGACTGTCAGTGTGGACAGAATACATTCATAGATTTCTTATGTTACCTGGGCAAACCTAGGTTTGTATTTCACATAGATGCTTATTTCAAAGCAAGGACAATTAAGTGAACTCCCCTCCCTGTTATACTTTCTGATCATGACCATCACCCACTGGAGCAGTGGAGTTTTTACATAAGCAACTTTTCATTATTTCAAGCTTCACCGGTAGATCTCATGAATACAATGCTGGAGGGGACACCGTGAGCAAGTAGAATACTCCACAGATCGTAAGGAAAGAGGCTCCTCTGCTTATTCTTGAATTTGTGACGGTAGGATCAAGGTGGTAAAAGGAGCTGCCAAGCAACCAGGACGGAGTAACTTGGAGGGCCAATGTGCCATTTACAGTCTCCTGCTTCTGATAAGGAAACATGACACATCCTTGCAGCTCTGGTAGGAGTTGCAGCTTCTCTATGGAGAGAAGCACAATGCAAGAGCCCAAGCACAGGATTGGGAGCTGGGAATGCCGATGATCTGATTTCAGGCCTGCTATCAGACTCTGGCCTTGGACAAATCACAGCTTCTGTCTGTGTTTTAAGTCTCCATCTCTGAATGATACCCCCCTCCCGAAAGACTCAGTATTTAGAACAGGTTGGAGGGCAGCACTTGGACAGAGGGACCATAGGCACACTCAGTCATTTTATACAGGTTAAAGGGAGGACAAGAACATGCCAGAAACTTTCTGGCAGTCTTATTCTTTAGAGCAGCAGTTCTCAACCACTGTGTTGGGACACATCACTGTGTCACTACACTGCAGTATGTGTGTTATGAAGAGTCAAGGGGATGGCAAGATTCAGACTCTGGGGGGGTGGCTGGGCTTGTGTGTCCTTGGGGTCACAATATGCCATCAAGTGCATCATGACCTACAAAGGGTAGAGAACCATTGCTTTAGATGGTTTTGTTATTGTTCTGAGCTCCTTTTTAAGGTTTCTCCATAGCGCACTCCAGTCTCTCTTTTTCACACAAGCCTCTCAAGTAAAATTCACATCAGTGCACACTGCTTTGCTCTCCATGGGGCTCACAACACAGAGATCTTTCTCCTGCTTGTGCTCAGCATGGAGGCATACCTAACGTTTCCAGATTGTATCAGGAGTAGAGAGCCCGTCTTATTATTAGACAGGATCGGTGCACTTATTTGGACACTCCAATCTGCAAAAAGGACCTTCCAAGCTCAGTGAGTGTCACTGGAAAACAAAAAAGAATTTCTTCCCCTCTCCTGTTTTTGTATTAAATATCTCAGAAAACTAGAGATTAGAAGGAAGTGAGCTGATCAGTTTTAACACTCACAGGCATTTGGGATGCAACATTAAAAGAAAATGCTACACTTTTTGCCCCAGGAAAACAGTTTGGGTATCACACTCACTTCTTCCACCAGCTATAGTCATTTCGCATTGCATAGTCTTCTCGCACGCCTGTCAGCTTAGTGTCACACAACCACCTTCTCAAGCGCTATCTGGGTAAATGGAAGAGTAGCCAGAGGTCTGCTCCCTCAGAGAAAGACCCCTCCTCCTGCAAATTTAAGTAGTTACTACAGGATCAATGCAGTACCTAGTTACAGATACGTCAGCCTTGGATAATGCCATCAGAATCTGGTGACCCAATTAACGGCTCAATCTTGAACATTTTTATTTTCAAATAGAAACTCCCAGCACTGATCCTTCAAAAATTTTCCTCCCTCTTCGGGATTTTTTTTTCCTCCCTCTTCAAGGCAGTGCCCATGTTCCATTGGGATGTGAGCCTAAACCAAAGTGAACAACAAATCCACATTACCTTCATTTAGACATAAGCTTTTTGGAGATCGGACTGCATCTTCTGTTTGTACTGGGCACTATGGATAATTATTTCCCATCCCATCAAATCAGGTAAGCAAAACCCACCCAATGTAAAGCCCACAGTTAAGAAAACACCAAACAAAACAGGTATGTTTTGTACTGAACATCCATAATGTAGCCAAACCAGGTCTCAGATAAAGACCATTTTCAGAGCCAAACTCAATCTCTCCCCGCTTTTCATAACACCTTGGCAGCTCTGTAACACCCTTGTGTATGCCATGGTCCTGTCTAGCGGATGCTCCACATATAGGTTAGGCCTGTGTTTGGGGCACTAATGGTAACAGGTCTGATCTTCCCTCATAACCAGTGGCTTCACCCATAAGGAGAAAGCAAGAACATTTTCACTGGTCTCAGCTCTTAAATCAATTAACAGGCAGGAATTAGGCTTCAATGCAGAGCTATCTGAAACCTAGGGTATTAGTCCAATGTAATCAGCCAACCCTCACAAAAAGCTCCAGTTGAAATATTTTGTTCCAAATGAGCTAAGGGCTTCCCTAAGACAGAATGCCAACCGATGTTCATTGTTTTGTAAATCCATTCCCATGCTCTTGTGGGTTTGTATTTTAGCAGCATAGGTAGGGGTTAGAATGAGTGTGAGTGTGGGGGGGGGTTGGGGAATTATTTGGACCCAAAGTTAGCAAATGAATTACCTACTTGCAAAACCTAAAGAGTTGTTTTGCAATCTGACAGCTGAGTGTTTGCAAACATCAGGAATATGCTGTAGCTAAGAATAGCCACTTTAAATAAAATGGAGTCAAAGAGAAATAAAGTTGTTTCAGTGAACGTTATTCCAGGAAGGGACAGCCAGGGCTTCATGTTGGACAAAAAGGCTTTCAAGAGTTCTTAAAAAATATTTAAGATACCAGAAATAGTCACATGGGAAGAAACAGAGAGGTATTTTTAAAAAAGTCAGTAGCAGCTAGGAATAAAGAGCCAGAAAAATTTAGCAAAGGATACAAACACAATATAACAACACAGGCATATAAGTGTGTCATATCTGCTTCAATTTCCAAAGGGATAGCCATGTTAGTCTAGTCCAAGGAGTTATGTGGCACTTAAAGACTAACATTTATTTTTCGCATGAGCTTTCATGGGAGAAAATCCCACATCTTTGAAGCATCTGACGAAGTGGGATTTTCTCCCACGAAAGCTCATGCGAAAAATAAATCTGTTAGTCTTTAAATATCCACTTCAGACCCTGTAATATTTCCCCTTCTGCTTCTGGAGTCGAGAACAGCATCAAGTAGGGCCACCAAGCCAACAAAGATTTTGCTTTACCAGCCGCTCATGAGGAGCATGACTGACTTTTTCGTCATTCATGTTATTCTGCTCACGCACAAGAGGAGAGATTCCAAGCTTTGACTTATCACAGATATTTGTATCACACAGCAACACAAGACGGAGCTAAGCCACCATCAACTTCGACAAGGCCCGTGTATACGGGAATATTTAATAATCTTTGTCGACTTTTGTTTTGAACAATATGGGACCAGGATTTTCTATGATCATTTCAGCATGGACAGCCTGAACGCACGGCTTGGCCTGCCCCACCCCCTTAACGGACTCCGATTTAGTCACAGAGAGGCTCCCAGTGGTTGTAACACTGATCTGACAATTTCATTGAAAGCACAGCACAACATGCTGGCTCCACGCTGGTGGCAAGATCAATTCCTTCCTGGGTAAGAAAAATGACTAATACCTTGTTGGCTGGCAGGGAACAGGATTCCCATCACCACCCTTAGAATAAAGGAGGACAATGTCTCATGTCCCATCCAGGCCATACCCTCCCGATTGATTTCCCCCCCAACCGTTATTCTCTGGTGTGTGTGGGGGTAGACTCATAGATTTTAAGGCCACAATGGACCCTCATGATCTAATTCAACCTCCTGCAAGTTGGAGGCCACAGACTCTCACTCATGAACATCAGAGAGAGACAGACACAGAGCCTCCCCCATTCTCCAAATTTCCCATCTTCAACCCTCCAACCAAGTGGGATTCTCTCCCAGGAAAGCTCATGCAATAAATCAGTTGGTTAGTCTTTAAAGCATGCCACCAGACTCTGTTTTTTTCCCCTATCCCCCCCAGGACACACACCTCTGAGTTGACCCTCCTTTATTCACAGGATGCAGGGACAAACATCCTAGCCCCTCTCCGCTACCAACCACTGACTCTTAAAGACTAACAGATTGATTTATCCCGTGAGCTTCTGTGGGAGAAAATCCCACGCTGCGAAGTGGGATATTCTCCCATGAAAGCTCACGGGATAAATCAATCTGTTAGTCTTTAAGTGTCATAGGACAGTATTCTCCCCAGAACTTGAAATTAGGGGTGTGTTGGGGAGGTGCTGGGGGTGCTCACTAAATTGATATAACACTGTTACTAGCTGACAACTGGGGGAGGGTGTTGGGAAATTCAGGGGGTTGTATGAGAAATCCCTGCCTAGGACTCCTTGCTTTTTTTGCTGGACTAGACTAACACGGCTGCTCCTTTGAAACCACTGTTTCCCCACTGCGGATGCTTTGGGGTGTCACCCTGTTGGAGGCACACACTGAGCAATCCCCCCAGCACCCCACAGCTGGATACACATGCTGAGCTCAGCTGGTTCACATTTGTTCTGAGTCAGGGAAGTGAAGACAGCCCCTGGCACCCCAAAATGTACCCACCACAGACCAGATTCCCCTTGCAAAGGGAGAACCCCATAGCCATTAAGAGGGATCCACCCTCATGCTCCTACCTATGGGGCAGAGGCCTCCATCCTACAGCAGGAAGAAGAAGCAAGGTTGCACACCCACCTGGTCTGCAAAATCCTCAGCCTTGCTCATCAGATCATTGTTGCCCATGGTCTCAGCTGCTGGCTGGGTGCTTGCTTGCTTGCTTGCTGCCCAGGCTCTCTGGCAGCACTGGGGCTGGGGCTGGGGCTGGGGCTGGTGCAGAGCAGGCTGCACAGGAAGTGGCTCTGCTGCTGCTGAAGCTGCTCTCCTGCTTCTGCCACGTAGGCCAACTCTTAAAGGAACAGCCTTAGCAGCAGGAGGATCCCGGAGCAGGGAGGGAGGCGTTTGCATGTTCATTGAAAGGGCAGGAGAGAGCAGTTTTCCTATCTCTAGCATGCCTCTCACTCTTAAAGGGACCTCAGCAGCCCCTGCAAGACAGGAGGAGGATTCTCTCCTGCAAATCACTGCCCTGAAATAAGAGAGGAGCAAAGCCTGCTTGATTGGGGGGGTCAGTTTTGCAAAAATCTTGTTTGCCAAGCCAAAGCTGGGGCAGTTTGGAGCCAGGAGTCTTTTTATGGGAGCCGGGGAAATGTGCAGAGTTCAGCAGAGGTGGGGGCTGCTGCAAAACTGGTGGCGTTTTCAGGGTGCAGAGTCCTCCACTGTCTGCAGTGTGTTTTGGAGTTTAGATCAGGGGTCTCAAATGCAAATCACCATGAGGGCCGCATGAGGACTAGCGCATTAGCCCGAGGACTAGCACGGGGCCGCACGAGGACTAGCACGTTAGCCCAAGGACTAGCACAGGGCCGCATGCGGACCAGGACATTAGCCCAAGGACTAGCATGGGCCACATGAGGACTAGCACATTAGCCCAAGGACTAGCAGGGGGCCGCACGAGGATGAGCACGTTAGCCCAAGGACTAGCACGGACTGCATGAGGACAAACACGTTAGCCCAAGGACTAGCTCGGGGCCACACGAGGACGAGCACGTTAGCCCAAGGATTAGCATGGACTGCATGAGGACAAACACGTTAGCCCAAGGACTAGCTCGGGGCCGCATGAGGATGAGCACGTTAGCCCAAGGATAAGTACAGGGGTGCATGAGGACGAGCATATTAGCCTGAGGGCCGCACCACTGAAACCTTTTCGTACAATGATATTGCAAATGTCGGTAATACTAGTGTCGTTGCAGGGCACGGGAAATAGCTTTAGGGGCGGCATGCAGCCTGCAGGCCACGTGTTTGAAACCCCTGATTTAGATCATAGGAGATCAGAGTTGCAAGGGCCCTCAGGCGTCATCTAGTCCAATCCCCTGCTGAAAGCAGGACCAATGCCAGTTAAATCTGCTTCTTGTACAGTGCCCAAGCCTATGGTATCTGAGTACTTCCATGGCATATGAACCTCCTTTTATTCCCCTACCTAACCCCCAGCAGGGTTTTAAGAAGAGTAGGGCAAGTGGGGCAGCTGCCTAGGTCACAAAACCACAGGGGCAGAAAAATGACTGAAAAATTTATTGGTGTAAATTTGCTTTCTCACCCCAGGGGCACTACAGTGCCCAATTATAGCTCTGCTCCCCAGTATTAGAGGTGAAATAAGCAGGGAGGTTTTGTTTGTTTTGGAGGGGAAGGTCTAGTTTTGATCCATCTCTTTCTGACATAGAGTTAGGTTCCAAAGGGGTAGCCACATTCATCTAGTTCAGCAAAACAAACAAGGAGTTTGGTGGTGGCAAATTTAAAGACTAACACATTTATTTATCACATGGTTCAAAAAAGGCAGCCTTGTTAGTCTAGTCCAGCAAAAGAAGCAAGAGTACCAAAGGACTCCTTGCTTCATTTATCACACGAGCTTTCATGGGGGGAAAATCCCACTTTGTCAGATGCTTGAAGCAGCGGTAGTTGCAAAATAGGACAGCAGACTATGAAATGAAAAACCTCATCAACAGTTGCCTGGGAACTGCAATATGCTGCTTGTAAAGATTCCTGCTGCAAAATCAGCAACTTTTTCAAAGGATAGCCATGTGCTGATCCAAACCCCTTGTTCATCTGTTCTGCAGCTCAGGTTTGCCGAGCAAACCTAAAGATGAAGAGGATTTTGATTTTAAAATGCATTTTAATATAGACAGATTTATAAAAATGTAGCTGGGTGCAATGTAGTATAAAACTAAACAGAAGAGTCCTGAAGTAAATAAACAAGGAAGGGATGCAGCTGTTATTGCAGAATTAACTTTGAAATAAGAGCCAGCCAGAATAGCTGCTAAATCTGTGTCCATGGATGCGCCCAGTTCAGCAGGCCACCACACACTGGGGACAAGTTGCCACGTGGTGCGATGTTCACTGTGAAGGCTGAGCGTTTCTATGAAGGACAGAACACAGGCTGCTTCTGCTTACCTCCAAATAGTTTGTTGTCATTGTTTTTAAACATCTTACTAAATACAACATACAAAACAAAGATGAGAAGAGGGAAAAATTCTCCAGGCCAAACAACAGATAGGCATACATTGGACTCAACAAGAAAGGACCAACACAGAAGCTTGATTAATGCTGGGACTGTGTAAACTAGGAGTTCCCAAAATTAAATTATCACGCTTATGGAGTTACTGTGGGCACAAGTGCATGCCTAAGAGTGCAAACTGACGTGAAAGGAGCAGTGCAAATAAGCAAGCGGAGTATGCTGCTCCTTAAAAAGTGCCTGTCTTTGACATTCTTGGGAAGGGCTTATTCCCTTCAATTGAAATGTTCCTGCCAGCAACCTTACAACTTTTTTTGCAGGCTATGAAGGAGCCCAGGCAAAGGAGCAGGCTCTTGACTATGCCAAGGCTCATGCACATGGATAGCTGCAGGCGTTTGCAGAGTCTCACAAATGTAACTGGCTTGCAGGAAAGGAAACACCTGCACAAAGTCTCTGGAGCATAAAATTCTTCCTCAGCCCTGGATCACTTGTATTTGCTGCCTCCTTTCAGGTTGGCTGGATACACGGGTGAGCGGAGGCCGGGTGTCCGCTCTGGATCCCGGCCGGGTGTCTGCTCTGGATCCCAGCCAGCCAGATCTGGTGTGGATCCGGGTTGCGGCTCTGTCGGCATGGGACACCAGGGACAAGGCACCGGGGTCTTGGTGCGTTTCCCAGGACAGCAGGGAGAGGGCAGGGTCACAGGGAGCCCGCCAGGGATGCCTGGGGTGGGGAGCAAAGCTCCTGTGTTGCTGGCTCTGGGTAGGAGCCGGCCCGGCCCCACAGAACACGCCCAGGAGCCGCCAGTTGCTCCCCGTCCCCAGGCATGGAGAGATACAGGGTGAGGGGGGCCCCTTGGCCATGGGGGCCTGAGGCGGGTTTGGGAGGCCCTTTGGGTTGGGGGGCACCCACCACTGCCCATGGGGGGAGAGAAGTTGGGAATCTCCATTGCCCATGGGCGTCAGGAGGGTGCCCATGCGGGGTTGAGGGGCCCTGTTGCCCATGGGGGAAAGAGGGGTTGGGGGTACCCATTGGGCTGGGGGGGCCCATTGCTCATGCAGGTTGGGAGGGTGCCTGTTGGGCTGGGGGACCCTGTTGTCCATGCAGGCTTAGTGGGGTGCCTTTTGGGCGGGGGGGTGCCCTCTGCCCATGTGGGGTTGAAGGGCACCCACTGTTGCCCATGGGGGAAAGAGGGTTGGGGTACCCATTTGGCTGGGAGGACCCACTTTGGGGGTTTGAGAGGTTTGGCGTGCCTTTTGGGCTGTGGGGCCCCATTGCCCATGGGGGTTAGGAGGGTTCCCGCTGGGCTGTGAGTTGCCCATTGTCCATGGGAGCCTGGGGAGGCCTGTTATGCTGGGGGGGCCCATTGCCATGCGAGGTTGAAGGGCATCCACTGTTGTCCATGAGGGGAAGAGGGGTTGGGGTGCTCATTCGGCTGGGGTCACCCCTTGCTCCTGGGGGTTGAGAGGTTGGGGGGCGCCTGTTGCCTATGGGGAACCAAGGGCTGGGGATGTTCCTTGTGCTCAGTGATGGCGGCTGCACAGTGGGGCAGGCTCTGAGGTGTTTTCGTGCCCAGGTTCCCCCACGTTTATCAATGTTTGCCCCCCCATAGGTGCTGCAGCAGCTGGAGCCCGGGGCTCTGGGCACAATGCTGCTGGTGGAGCTAAAAACGGAGAAGGGAGGTGCTGGGGGGAAATACATGCTGAAGCAGGTGAGATTTGGTTGCCATGACGACGAGATGCGGTTCTCAAGCACCTCTCCCTGAGGTTCACACAGGCCAGCATGCCACCTGGCCCGGACATGGGGTCTGGGTCAGCTTGGTTTGTGAATTATGCCCATCTTGAACTGCAGGAGTGTTCAGATCGATTACAAGAGCATCAAGGTTGAAGGTGGAAAAGACTTACTGAGTCTTTCCTGATCTATTCTTTCCCTGCCTCTCTGCCACTCTCACAGTGCAGGGGAAGGAAAAGCCGATCAGCTGCAGCTTTTTTATTGCTGTTGGGCCTAACCAGCAATCAATTTGTTTTTCTTGCCAGGAAAATCCAAGCACCAAACACATACTGGAGTTGTAGTGTATTGTTATTGTTGATCTAAAAGTTCTGCGAATTTACGTGCAAATTGAGTATGCATCCCATTCTCCTGCCACGGTTACTTATGTGATGCTCAGTGTCATGGAACTTGGCCTCCTCTATCTTACATTCTCATTTTCGTCTTTTATTATATTACAAGAAACAAGGAGTCCTGTGGCACTTTTAAAGATAATAAATTTATTTGTCATATGAGCTTTCGTGGATGAAATCCAACTTCATCAGATGCATGAAATGGAAACTATAGTATATTTTCTATTATTATTATTTTATTATATTGTTACCTTTGTGTTTTATTTGTTTGCTACAGGTTGAATGCATTGATGAACAACAAGCAAATGATGCCCTGAAGGAGGTAGCAACACATCCTTTCTTCACTAGTCTCATTCAGAAGCAGCAAGGTCTTATCTTAAACAGTAAAAATCTTTATCAAAAGCAGTCTGAAAATATAAATTGCCCTACTTGATGTGGGCCTTGACTGCCCAACAGAGAGTTTCTTGTCTACCTTCTTGGTGGGGTCCCAGATCCTGGGTATCTGCATCTACAGAGCAATTTTCTAGCCAAGCCCCATGAGCCTGTATCAGTTGATATGGGCCAGCTGTGGGTACTTTATTGTAGTGTGGACATACCCTATGACTCCAGCACCTCAATTTGAGTTGAATTCTTATTAACCATCCTCAGATCTGAACGTGTGGGTTCTAGGGGTCAGTTAGTCTCAGTGGTCGGTCCTCAGAGCTTGTGTTTACCTCAGGGCACGGTGCAAAACCCATCTGGTTGTTTGGTCATTGGCCTGAAGAGGAGAGAGATAGGTCTGGTAATAGTCCTGTCTATTACTAATCACTTGGGTTCTGGTTAGTACATATTATTTTAATGTTTGGTTGGCTTGTGTGCACATGGACCTAGAACTTCTTGTTGGGGATGTTTCCATTGGCCTTTCCCTTCTCTGGTACCTGCGTTGTGCATCCTTTCTTCAGTACTTAATAAGACATACTAAATCAGCAACACTGGTAATATGGTGATTATTGTTCCAACAGAACACATATTTTGGTATCATAGCTGGTTTTCATTACACCTACTATAACACTTCCTATTCAAAATGAGTCAGAACATTTAAAGTGAATTTATACCTGGTTCTAGTCAGAGAGTAGCTAAAAATGGCCTATCCTACTCAATAGCTCAGCTCCCAGCTTGTATTCTGAATAAGAGCTGCTGACTTTACTGAACCAAATTGTCGACTGGTGTAATTCTGTTAAAGCAAATTAAGTTGTTAGCTGGGATTTGGCCCTTTGTTTTCATTCCTTTTTACTCCAGTTAGCGCTGCAGAGCCATGAGCACAGCTTTGGGAGAGCAAGCTGAGTTGTGTTTCAGCTCACACATCAATAACAGAATTTTTTCGTTAAGTTCCAGTTGCAGGATCTTAACCTGAGACTTCACTTTGTGGCCAAATGTAGAGAGGTGGATGCCTTGTGTGTTTTAATTACACCTGCAATACACTGTTGAATGAGGTTACTGCAGGTGATGTGCGTACCTGCAATAACCAGGCTTGACTTTCAAATTTCCAGGATTAAGTTGTAGGGCTGGTAATTAGGAAACCATCTTTTCACTTGAAAAATCATCCACTGGAAGATGACAAACATGGAGCCCCACAATGCTATTCATACAGAGTTATATTGAATGAAGACCTTCACTTAAGAACTGTTACTTGAAACTTGAAAATAAGAAATAGAACTTAAAAATAAAAAGAATTGGGTTTGGGCACTTTGACAGGGATGTGGCATGAAGGACAATCAGAAATCTGTCCTTTGTGTTCTGTGTTTTTAAAATATTTTCTTAAATGGGAGAAAGAAACAAGTGGGTTGTAATGAAGGAGAGTAAACACTTTAGGTTTCATTTGTTCTCTTTCCAACAGGCAATGGATCTGTTGAAACTTCAGCATTCAAACATCTGTATTTACAAAGAATTGTTTATCACCTGGGATAATAAGGTGAGAATGAAATGGTGTTTGTTAGATTGGGGCACACGGTAGTTATTTGCAAGTCAGATCCAAAGGGGCAGCTCTGTTTAGTTTAGTTTAGTTTAGTAAAACAAACAAACAAGGAGTCCTGTGGCACTTAGGGCACGTCTACACACACAGGTTTATTTCGAAAGGAGGCCTTTCGAAATAAGGGAAACCGCGGTATTGAAATAGCCGTTATTTCGAAATGGATGTTTCGAAATAATGGCAATGGAACCGCTGTTTCGAACCGTTGTTTCGAAACAACGGTGTTGTTTCAAAACAACGGGTCTAAAGCCGTTATTTCGAAACATCCGTTTCAAAATAACAGCTATTTCGAGGGGGGGGTAGGTTTTACTTTTCCGAAACGACGATCCTTATTTCGAAAGGACGAGGTCTGTCCTTTCGAAATAAGGAAACGTCATGTAGACTAAATTTTTTTTATTTCGAAATAACGGGTGTTATTTCGAAATAAAAGGGCCGTGTAGACGTGCCCTTAAAGACTAACAAATATATTTGCTCATGCAATATATTTGTTAGTATTAAGTGCTACAGGACTCCTTGTTTGTTTGTTTTGCATGGCAGAGTTTCTATAGGTTGGTAAGTGGATACCTGAAGTTTTTGGGCCTGCGACTGAACTTTCTTCTGTGAGGGCAGCTCTGAGTTACAGTATCATTGGGGCAGCACAGCATTGTTGCGTTGCATGCCAGTATCTATATGCTATGTCTTCTCCTTTTCCTTCCACATGCAACAGATAAAAAATTTTTAATCTGCTGGTTTTCCTTGTGTGTCTAAATAAAGCACCTTAAAAACTATAAAAGAAGCCAGGAGGCCAAAACTATTTCTTTGTGGACCCAGTTCTCCACTCTACTTGGGTAAAACTCCAATTGAATTATATGATTTTAAAGGTAGATGCTTTTCTGTTAGAGGCAGATGCTTTGTGTGTAAGTAGACAAAAGTAAATATTGACTCTTTTATGAAATAAATAAAACCGTCACACACATCTGTGGTGAGCACCAAATCTGTTTGCATAGCCCAGTGGCCCAGCTGCTGATTTGTACCTTTGTTTACGTCATTACCTGCAAGGGACTGAACAATGCTGGCCTAATCTCTGTTGCAGATTTCTTCTCTGTTTCTTTGCCTGGTGATGCATCACTCGGGGGAACGAGACCTTTCATCTGTGATCAAGGCAAAAAGGAAGAAGCGAGAGAAAATAGAAGATATGGTAAAATAAAATAAAACAAAAGAGGAAGCAGTTTATTGACATTCAAAGGAATCTCACTGCTTTTAAGTCCCCCCACCTACTGTCCTCTCCCAGCTCTTCCCTAGAGAGATCGGTCTCTGGAGCATAGTATTTATTGCTTAGAGCAGGAAAGGAGGAGTTAAAACTTCTGAATTGTCTCCCTAGCTCTGCTGCTGCGTCATTGTACAATCATACTAATAGTATTTAGCATTTGTATAGCTTTGTGCTTCTGAGCAATTCAGTCTTTCCATGCCTTAGTTTACTCTTCTGAAAAATGGGGTTAATAATACAGTCTAAGTCACAGGGATGACACACAAGTTAATTGTTCTGCAAAAAGTGAAAGTAATATTCCAAACTGGAATGGAACTTGTATTATGCTAAGAAATCTACATATGATTGATTTGAAATGTCTTATTTCCCCATGTAGTTATTCTTTGTGTACTATATTTTCATGTATTTTTCTGTAAACAGGTGATTCAGAAGTTCCTGGGGCAGATGGTGGATGCTTTGTTTTATATACACAAACAAAATGTTGTTCACAGGTAAACAGAAACCCCAATTTCTTTGGCTGCTGGACCTTAGCATCTTTGTAGCTGAACTATCACTTATTTCAGCATGACTATTCAGTTGAGAAGCAAGATACTGTACATTTTGGTGGCATGATGGTGAGAAATTTCAGAGAGAAGATGGAGAGTCAAAATGAATGTATAGCCAGGACAGTCACAGATGACTAGTAGATTTACTGTGCACGTGTTAATCAGTGCTCGTCTCCCAACATTTTTTTTTCCTCAGTGTTGGATTATTTCTAGACTGATGTTGGCAAATTTGCCACCATCGGTTCATTTTATTTGGTTTGACTGATCAGCAGTAAAGACAAGCTTAATTAATCTGGAAGTCAACTGAGTAAAACCATCTCCACTGGTGGTGAAGTGCTGCATGGATGGGAACTTGTTTCCTGTCAGCAGCGTCGTGCAGTCGGTGCATGGAATAGGAGTTGTGAAGTCAACGGGAACTACACAGAGTAGCTTGAATAATTCTTGTCAACTGACTCTGAATTTCACCAGCAGTGTAGTTCAGGCCTTGTTTTAAAGCTTTTTGCCTTATTCACAGTATTAAAAAAGAAAAGGTAAATTAATGTGTTTTATTTCATTATAATTTTAACTTCAAAACAAAGCCCATCTTTTTGTTTATAAAAGGTCTCAGAGGTAAGGAGTCTGGAGCTATACATCTTACACTCTGATTTAACATGTTGATAAAACCATTACTATATGTTGCAGAAACCTCAAACCATCTAACATCATTTTAACTGATGAAGTATCCTTCATGCTCTGCGATTTCAGTGTAGAAACCCTTATGACTGATGAAATGAAATGGAAGATAAGAGTGGAGGAAGGTAGCTGTTTAGTTTAATATTTCAGTAGTCTTTACGTGTTTGAAAGAGATTCAACTGTGGTTTTTAATAGTTTAACTTTATTAAAAACCAAAGAAGGAAAATTTTTGCTTACTACATTTTTTAATTCTAAGCAGCAAGCAAGATCAACAATGAAATAGACTGCTTGTGATATGAAAACTTTTTACGCTTATGTGTTTGATCTGAATCTAGCTCAGCAGTGCTAAAAATTGTTACCATCCGAGGGCAATTTTGTAGTACAAGTAAAATGAGTTTGGAGGTTGTCTGTCCAGTTTCAAGAGGACAGATACCCACATCATGCAAACCACTCTCACAAGTGGGAAAAATAGCTTTTTAAAAATATTTTGAGAATCATGAGATGGCTCCAAGATAAACTGGGTTTGCAAGATTATTTGCAATAATATTAGGAAGTTAAATCTTGGATATCTGTTTGTTATTAACCGTAGTTTGGTTTTCTTAGAATCTTCTATGGCATATCACCAGTAAACATCTAACTCACTCTTGAATTTTTCTCACTGAATTATAGTTTAATGTGAAACTGCTGTCTACATGTCACACCCATGCAAGCTGAGCAAAACATTACACAGCTGCAAAACCATTACTTACCTGACATTTATTTCACCAGATCCTGATGCTAAATCTTGGATGTCCCCTGAAGCTCTCTGCTTTTCCTTTAGTGAAAAATCTGACACCTGGTCTTTAGGATGCATTCTACTTGACATGATAACCTGCTCCTTTCTGAATGTATGTACTATTGAGAGTACCATGAACATTTCATTGCAAATTTAATGTATCATAAAACTCCCAAGAGGTCTGCAAAGAGAATACATGGAGGTTCTATTAATATGCTGCTCTTTACAGGTGAAAGAGACAATTTCACTACTGCGGGATATTAAAAAGAACACCGATAGTCTTGAGAGAGTTCTGAAGCTAATGCAGAAAGGGAATAAAGATAGTTTGCCTTTGTCCTCAATTTTACTTACGATGCTACAGATTCAGCCCAGTGTGAGACCCTCAGCAAAGTGAGTTTGGGACATTTTGTCCTGCTCTTTTTTTCCCCTCCATCTACAGTAAGGAGTTTTCTTCAGTGTTTAGGTTAGGAGACTGAGAACCAGGGCTCTTTGGTTCTGTCTCTGCCTCTACCACTCACTGTGCTACCTTTCTGTAAGAAAGTCACTTCACCTGTTAGTGCTTTGGTATCTCCGTCTTTGAAATGAGTGTTCTAATGTACAGTGACTATTTATTCTCTGATCAGAGAGGATATTCAGTTTGGTTGGAGAATTATGTTATAAAATGAAGTTAAAGACAATCTTTAAGGAGGCTGGGGTATAGTCTGTGTGAAGTTTGGGTTCTCAGAAAATGTTTGCATTTACTAAAGTTTTATTTGAATGTGAGAATCTAAAAGCTCTTTACAAACATTAATTAATTAAGCCTCAGAGCACATCGTGAGATTGCTAGTGTATGTCCACTTTCCAGATAGGTGAAATGAGGCAGAAGGGTTAACTGGCTTGCCCAAAGTCACAAAAGACTGGAATTTAGGAGTCCTGATAACCAGAACTAAATTTTAGCCACTAATTAACATTTCCATTTCCAACAAAAATGCCTAAAGCAGTGGGAAAATTTTGTTGACCTCCTTTCTCTCTCCTCCTCCTCCAGGGATCTGGTTAATACTCCATATGTTGTGGAATGTTTGACTGTTGCTGGTTCCTCTTTATCAAAACCGGAAAAAAACATGCCTTCAGCGATTTTAGATGTGCTCCTCGAAGGAGGAATTGGAAGTGTTTTAGGTAATCAGAAAAATCAGTTGAGATACTGACATTAGTTTCCTACTGAAATGCCATGTGTGTTTCACTTAGGATGTATTATGCTACAAAAGTGAATGTGTGGGTGGTTATGTATTGTACCTGGAATGAAACACATCACTGTTTTGGACGGGAATCTCTGTCTCACCAGTCCTACAACTTCAAAGAGTGGTAGCTCTTATCTAATGTGCTGGCTGGATAGTGTGATGGAGTGTTATTAAACTGTTCTGAACGTCATGGGAGCCCCCGCTCTGATTGCGTTCTAGTTTACCGCAATAACACTGTTGAGATAGTCACTTAGAATGCATTACTGAATAAAGAGGAAAAACTGCTACTTGAAAGAGGTTAGTTTACTTATATAACTTTACATTTTATTATTAGCATAATTTCATATTGGGGCATTTATTAAAAATATGAGTTATACTTAACCTATTAATTCATATAGGATTTAATGAGACAACAACATTAGAAGGTTGGTGGTGGCGGTACCGCAATATATTCAGCAACATGGATCTTAACATTTTCTTTTTAAAAAATCCAGACAGCATGTATCTTGTAGAGGGTTGCCATATTCAGTAATATATCCATGTAATTTCTAAAGTTGAACAACTCCATAAACCTGCTAGATCCCTATTTTTTTCTTCTTGAGCTTTTCAGCCTCACAGAGCAGAATGAGTGAAGAAAATGTTGCATATATATCGGATCAGATCCACAGCTGGTGGAATCAGAATGGTTCCATTAGTTTCAATGGATACCAGTGATGCTACTGGGGATTTGGCCCATTGCTTTGGTTAGGGGTGGGACTGAAATTAGCTTCAATTCTGAAAAATCTGCTCCACATAAGATAATAAATGTGTGTAAATCATTACAGCCTTTTCAGTTCGTGTTGCCATAGTTCCTGAAAACAAGAAATGCCATGTGCGGGGTGGGGGTGTGTGTGGGGGGGGAATCTTATCAACAAACCTGCTATTCTGCATGAGGTGGAGATGAATACATCATAATTTTAAAATGTTTCATATTTGCTTTCAGTTTCTTTTTCTAATTTAGTCTCAAGTTGAATTTCTTTCAATTTATGTGAATTCACAGGCTAGGCACAGAATAGGAAGACAATAACATTATGAACATCTGGGGATATTTGTGTAAAATGACTTGCAGGTAGTAGAAGCTCATGATGTCTTTTTTGTGCAGAATTTATGCAGACTTACTGGGACATAGAGGAGGCTCAAGCAAAAGCCATAAAGCGTCTTGCTAGCTTACTAGAAGATGAAAGTGGTATGGATCACTATTTTAGCATTTGATTTTCACTGTGTTCTTGCTCACTGCTTTCACTATGAGAATAGGGGGAAAATGTACTGCATAATAGTGCATTATTGGGCATGTAACCTTGGTTCAAATTCTACCCTTAGCTACAAGTGAAAATGAGCATGGTGTGTCTCCACCATACCATTCAGATGTGGAAACAGCCCACAAATTGGCAAAATTAGTTATTGGTCTCTGTTTGGGGAAAACTGGGACTGAAATAGCAGAGAGATTGTTGAACAGGATTGGCGCAGACTGGCAGAGTAGTCTGTGGAGCAGGACCAAAGATGCTGTATGTCAGGGTTGGGATTTGTTGCCAGGCTGTAGTAGAAGGGTTTAGCTGGAGTTTTAGTGCTTTGGCAGAGCAGTGTGTTGGATGGTTACATAGCTTTTCCCTTCAATATGCCTACCTCTGCAGTACTGTTCATTCAGCTAACACTTCCATGAGCTCTACATTCACTCTGTGAAGAAAAATTCCACTGATCATCACTTTTAATGCTGGCATTGACCTCTAATATTAAAAAAAGAGAAAAAAAGAAAAAGAAATGTGTAAGATCTGGGTAGATACAACAGTTAATGATTTAATGCTCTAAGACTGTAAGCAGTAAGTGGAAGGAACATGGTTATTTCTTGAGTTATACCATTATCTGTAAAATATTCAAACTGAAAATTGACTTTTTCTATTGCAATAATACACTTCTGTGATAAATAGTTTTCAGTAGGCATGGATGGAACCCCTCTAGCAATGATATAAGTGAAATTTGTTATGATGGATATTTACAACCCTGAGAATGATTAGAATCATAGATTAGAGTTGGAAGGCACCTCAGAGGGTATCTAGTCCAACCCCCTGCTCAGAGCAGGACCAACCCCAACTATGACATCCCAGTCAGGGCTTTGTCAACCTGCACCTTAAAATCCTCTAATGGTGGAGATTCTACCTCTTCCCTAAGTAACACATTTCAGTGCTTCACCAATCTCCCAGTGAAATAGCATTTCCTAATGTTCGACCTAGACCCCCTCCACTGCAACATGAGACCATTGCTTCTAGATCTGTCATCTGCTATCACTGAAAACAGCTTACTTCCATCCTTCCTGGAACCCCCTTTCAGATAGTTAAAGGCTGCTGTCAAATCCCCCCTCATTCTTCTCTTCTCCAGACTATTATCAGAGGACATATAAGTTCCCTTGGACAATTTTCCCTTTCACTATCATGTTTTGTGAATTTGTTGCTCCCTTCTGGAATAGCTAACACTGCTCAAAGGCTTGCTGGGACTGAGAAGCCTAGTTAAGTAATCTTCCACCACCAGAGTCTGAAAAAGCATAAATTCTCAGCACTACCATACCAGAGCTCTAGCCCGTGTTTCTCAGAATGTAGCCAACCAAGAGCTACGATGCCGCTTGCTGGGAACATGAAGGCTACAATTAACTTAAGCATAAAAGGACAGACAGTGACTGCTTTTGTCTTTAATGCAGAGGTGCTGCTCACAGGCCTACTGGGCTCAACATAATGCTCCATCTTGATCTGCGCAGCTTTCCATTCAAATCAAGAACATCGTTTAACTCTCTCTGCAATAATATGTCATGGGTGGGGAACCAAACATCACCTGAAGATGAGAACTCCATGTTGTATTGAAGATGGGAAGCATATAGGCCAGCTAAATCATTCATAGTGTTGTTAAAAGTTGACACTAATAATTCATTTTCCCCCTAGCCTTAATGTATTCTCTAGAACTTCTGGACCCTGTCACTTGTGCAATGAGGACTCATATAGATTCTCTAGAGCTACAATTAGATGGCTGCAGATTACTGCTTGACATTATTGGCCAAGGTATGGTAATAAGACTCCATTCTAAATGCTGAACAGAAACTTGTACATCTTACTGTGTTACATGTCATAAACAAGGTTTGAAATGGATTTAATGACAGTTAAGATTTGAAATGTATTTAATGAAAATTAATATTCATACTGACTAAGATTTCAAGGGATAGATTTATAGTTACATGGTAATTTAGCCACCTTTCATGGGAGTCTGGTTTCATTGTGCAGGGTGATTTGATTTAAAGCAGAGTCATGGAAATCACCGAGTGAGAAACTTTGATTTAATTTTGAATTTTTGTTGTTTTTGTAAAGAAAGGATGACTCTCATTAGCTGGTTTTATAATTTCAATATGTTTATTTACCACTAAATAGAGCCTTTATATTAAATTTGGCATCTTTGTTTGTTCACCAGGAGGATATTCTATACACATTTATTTAAAAAGACCTTCATTCAGGGTTTTAATTCTTAATTTTTTTCTGATAGAAAATAAGGAATGATGCATCTCTCATTTACGAGGTTATTCATGGTATATGTCAAGCTGGATTTGGATGCAAATTAGAATGCAATTAAAATGAACAAAAACAGCATTTAAAATCTATTTTTTATCAGTTAAATACAGTTACCTTAACTATATTGAATATATTAAAAAAAAAAAAAAAAGAAAGAAACCAAAAAAGAATGTTTCTCTAAACACATTTTGCATTAAAACTAACTGATTTAATAAAGAGAGGGAGAATTAGCTGCAGTTAATAAATTGATGGACCATTTTTGATCACCACAGGCCAAGTTTTGAAACCCAGGACTATGTCTACACTGCCACAGATACTGCAAAATAGTTATTTCAAAATAACTACTTCAAATTTATTTTGAATAATTATATGAAATAGCATTATTTCAAATGTATTATTTTGACATAGGAGTCTAGATAAGACTCTATTTTGAAATAAGTTGTGGTTCTTATTTTGAAATAGAAAGTCTTTGCTAGACTTTCTATTTCAAAATAGGGAAAGGCAATGTAAGTTATAGGGCTGCTATTTTGAAAAAAGCCAATTCCGTGGCTTGGAATGGCTTTTTACTTGAAATAGCTATTTTGAAAGAATCAGTATTTTGAAAGAAATCCAGGTTTCAGTATTTCAAAATAGTACTTTGTTATTTTGAAATACCAAAATGCCTGCATGGACAGGCATAAGTTTTTTTTGAAATAAGCCTCCTTATTTTTAAAAACCTTTGCAGTGTAGACGTACCCCAGAGGGTTTAGGCAACTAATCTCTTTAAGCACCTTTGGAAATCCCATGAAGCACCTACCTGGACTTTAATATGCTTAAATACTTTCAAAATCAGGGCCGGTGGCCTTCAAGTTTTAAGAATTAGTGGATCTTGTCTTCTCCCACCTATTAAAGAAGAAATGAGATTTTTTGCCTCTTTATTTCCCAAGGGGTCAATTTGGAATGAACTAGTCCAACTGCAGAAAATTTTATTCTGAGTCTTGCTAGGTAAACTGAAATTAGTGGGCTAGGTAAAAATCTTTCTGTACAACTGAAATTGGAAATGAACTTTATAAACAAGTGACATGATTCAATGGTGGGTTAAATTCTTGGTACATACAAATTCAGAGCGTGCTACTGAATTGGCAAGATGGGTAATTGCTAGTGTGCGATTTGCAATTTAGACCTTAAGAACTGCCATAGTGGGTCAATGATGCATGCAGCCAAATAGCCTGTCTTTTGACAGTGACCAATGCCAGGTGTTTCAGAAGGAATGAGCAGAACAGGTAATCATCAAGTGATCCATTCCCTTCCTTCCATTCTGGCAACAGAGTCTAGGGACACTTCAGTGCATGGTTTTGCTTCCCTGCCCATCCCGCGTAATAGCCATTTGTTAATGATCAGTTTCCATCTTGGCTTTTTGCATGTGATTTAGATGCAGATAGCCCTGATAGCTAACAAATTTCTCTGTAAGATGCAGTGTGGTTAACTCTAGAAATAACCTGTAGTTTAAAGATGCTTTTGAATAAAAACAAATGTCTTGTGCAAAAATACCATAAATAACTAACAGAACCTCCTTTTCCCTCTTGTACTTCACACAGTTTTGTGACATAGGAATCTATGAAACTGATGCAGAAACTGAGACAAAAAGAGCAGTTTGATTTCAGGAAGAGAGGGGAAAAAGTAACAATTTGTCTGTGCTAAGTCAACAAATTAGCCTTGTGTTTATGATATACTGCTGTTGAGAGCAGAAAAATAAGGCTTCATAAAAGCAGCTGGAGCCTTCTCATGCTGTTCCATGTTTTCCTTTTGTCAGCCCTACAACAGGACGTGGGTGCGGAGATACTAGTTGGTGAAGAAGCAATCAATTCTCTTTTAAAGACAATGAGAACATATTCTGAAAATGAAGAACTTCTCTCCATGATCTGCACTTTACTGATGATGATTTCAGCCAATGGTGGGTCACCTGGGCCTTTCATACGGGCATGTTTTTTTTGTTTGCCCATCCTTATCTGTTGGCATTGGGCTAGATACGTAATGGAGAACTCTGTGACATAACGTTATTCCCACTTCATCCACCATTAGTCTGCATATATTTATTAAATATTTCGTATCAGAAATACAGGTCAGAGGAGAGCTCTGAGAGACCTGAAGAAGAGTTCTGTGTGGCTCAAAAGCTTGTCTCTCTTACCAACAGAAGCTGGTCCAATAAAACTTATTACTTCACCCTCTTTGAACCAAAAATATTTTAAAGTATTTTTTAATTCTAAAAAATATAAAAAGGCAGCAATCTAACATTCTTGGCATCTCTGACTTACGTTATTGTTCAAAATGAATTCTTAAGTCTGGAGTTGGCTAAATTGGTTGAACTGACTAACATACATGGCAGTGATCGATGTCCTCTCAATAACTCTCTTTTTTTCTTCTGTAAATCTTAAAACTATTATGCAAATAGCTGGCCAAATTAAAAAGGTTTTGAAAAGGGTAGTCACACTAGTATGTGCATGTGCTTCTTGTTAAGAATCCAGCACATTTGTTTTGCTCATTTTTGTTACTCATGATCATTTTATGTTACCAGTGCCTGATTTAGGCAAAAACCAAGTAAGCCATGTCTTTGAGCCTCACATGAGGTGCCTCTAAATATGTCAGAGGGAATTAAGAAGATTTATCATACGGTTTTGGTAACACAAATAAGGCTTTTTGCAAGATGTCTTATTTAGTTGTTTTTCATTGCATCTTTACATATGCAAATATAACAGTTTATCATTTATTTTTTCATTACTCTTTCTGTTCTAATGTAATACACTTTTTTCTCTTAATTTTTTTATGGTATGGGGCCTCTGAATCTTGACGCCTAGTTTAGGGCCTCAGCATGCCTTAATCCAGCCCTGTATGTTACTCTATTGTTTCATGACTCCATTTGATTTAGGTTGGTTATGTGGTGGTGTGAGCAGCAATAAGTGCCTTCTTTAATAACATGCTCTTTTCTGTGCTTATTAGAAAAAGCTGCAGAGGCACTGAGGAAAGCTGGAGTCTTCTCAGATGTTCTGACAATTATAAGCAGTTTTCCTCATAACAGACAGATCTGTTGCTCTTGCTCGGGTGTTCTCTGGAGCTTGGCTGTGGATGGTAAGTAAAACAGCATATGCTGTGCTAGCTGGATTCAGTGTTTCTTGTAGCTCAGGAGTGAATCTTTTTACTGACTGAGTTCCAAAGGGGCAGCTGTGTTAGTCTAGTAAAGCAAAAAAACGAAGGAGTCTTGTGGCACTTAAAGACTAAAGATTTATTTATCGCATGAGCTTTTGTGGGAGAAAATCCCACTTCATTAGACACTTTGAAAAGGAAGCTCTTCAAAGCATCTGATGAAGTGGGATTTTCTCCCATGAAAGGTCATGCGATAAATAAATCTGTTAGTCTTTAAGTGCCACAAGACTCCTTTGTTGTTTGGTTTTTTGTTTTTTTTTTACTGACTGTTGCTAATGTTGGGGAAAGTGGGGAGTCGGAGAAAAGAATGTGATCCAGAGATTTGCTTGAACAGCATTAAAGGATCCATTGTTGAATGAACTATGGGACAACATAGACTGAAGATCAGTGTAAATATCTTAGCATCCGCTAGTGGTGGTAAGGACCCAATCTGTAAATTTTACTGTTGCAGGCTCTGGTACATAGTTCAGAAATAAAAAAGTGGGTCACATGGCTTGTGATGGATTGTGCTGTAAAAGGAAATGAAGCATAATCAGCATGTTGGACTGAGTTAAGGACTGACTCTAGCAAACGTAGGTGAATGAGATGATAGATTGGTAGGGTGACGGAATTGTCTTTGACATAAGCAGCTTTTTTAATAACCTCCTGGCTGCGCCAGGAAGAGATTTTTGTAAAAAAAACCCTCCAGCCGTGCATTTCTGTCCTAGAGTCATGTCATATCACATAAACACACAGGATTGAGTTAACTCTTGAGTAGAAATTTCCCCCCCAAAACACCTAGTTGCTATGGTAAATCAGCTGGTGGCATTCTTTTCACTAAACTAGCATCACAGTTTTGTATTACAGGGCACTGTACGGGTGTTGGAGAGTGCCCTGTTCACCAGCCCTAAATCTGAGGCCCTGACCACTGACGCTGATTAGATTATGTGACACTTCTTGCATGTTATTCTCATTGTCAAAGTAAAAAGCACAAAACAGCTATGTGTAATTCCAAGCGACATTTTTACTCTCCCACTGTATGTTCAACATGATAATTTTCTATTCTTTGGTTAGCGATCACTCCTGTGTGCTGTGTTCTACCTTGTGACAGCTGCCTTTTAGGGTTGGGGGAAAGAATTCCTGTGTATAATTTGCGTGGCAGATCAAGTTTGTAAAATCTTTGGAGATGAAAGTAGCTGGAGTAATGCAAGATTATTTTAGTAATGTAAAGACGAGCTGATAGGAGGAATCTAGAGCATAATCAAATAGATAACTAATAAATAGTGGGGGTTTTTTGTACAGAAAACCTAACCTCCCTGATATCTTTTCCAAGTAAATGTTCCTCATCTGCATTTTAATCTGCTTATTGTGTTAATGTTTTAGTTAACAAGCTTTGCTTGATATATTTGCATTTGGATTTCCTTCCTAATTCAGCAAGTAACTTGGGGAAGGCATCGCTAAAAGATGCTGTCCAGATTATCACTGCAGTCCTCCAAGAACACCGGGAGAATGGAGAGGTGGTTGAGTCGGTTTGCTCCGCTCTCTGGGTTCTGGCACTTCAGGGTGAGTTTTTAGACTTGCTATATGCACAGCAGGGGTTAGTCTGACAAAAGCACACACTGTAGTTATTTAAGTATTAATTAGAATGAATCTTTGGAAAAGTGAATCCTCTATTTCAGTGCTCAACGAAACCCAGGAGCCAGGTTGCCATGGTGACCTGGGTTGTAGCCTGGCTCCTCAATCCTCTGTAGAAATGCAGCAGAGGAGTGCCCTCTGGTGACCAAAAATAAAACTGCTGGAGCCTAGCTGGGAGCCAATTTTGTTGAGCCCTGCTCTATATGTTATCTCGGTGCAATACAACCTGCGGTACCTTCTCTGGTTTTATATTTATACTTTAGCTGGCAACAGTTATCTTCCTGAATGATCTAGCTCCCTCTAGTTCTGTTCTTTGACAACTTCAGATGAAGATTAATTTTTTACTAACTCTTAGCTAAGTTAATACTTCAGTCAGATACTACAGTGATGAGCTTGGTTTAAGAACCTATACAGATGAGAAATAGTTGTCTTCTCACAACTAGAGAAATCGCAGGCTTTTTCTTTTTACTCTTCTGTAAACCCACCCAGTGTAGTATTAGTGCTGTGGATTGTATTATGAGGAAAGGTTTTAATGTGAATGACAGCACTGTCTTGGGAAAAATATGCCAATTTAAAAAAAAAGCATTATTTGTACACCACTATGGTCATACATAGAAAGGAGCATCTTTGCAGTACAAAGCCGTACTAATACTCCTTTGGAAGGACTTCATAAATGAAAACATCTTTGCAGCATTTTCACATTATCTTCTTACACATGCTACCCTTGCACATGCTTGCATGATACTCTTTCTCCTTTTCTGCCTCCACCATTAAAGCTCTTTAGTATGGCTACCATCCTTTTACCCACTGCATTATTTTCTTCCCAACACCGGAGAGTAGAAGAGAATGTTGGGTTTGCAGCATTCCCAACTCCTGCTAATCTGGAAAGTTAGAGGTTGGGACCAGGAACTGAACCTTGGAGCTTGATCTAGTAGATGGCTCACAACTGTCTGAGTTCCTGGGCCAGCTCATGATGCTCATATTTTTCTGTTAGCCTATATTATAGGAAAATTGGCCTAACTAGGCTTACGTTTTGGTTTTGGTGCATGATAAAGGATCCCTTGTAGGAGCTTGAGGAAGGTGAAAGCACTGATGGGTATTTCACTTGCTATTTTTGCAGGAAGCTTATCTGAAAACCAGTATGAGCCAACAACTCTCCTCCTGTTGGATGCTCTCAGGATGAACCCAGAAAGACCAGTGGTGGTGAAGAATGCCTGCCTGGCATTGGCAAGCCTCCTAAGGATATCTGGTAACAGCCCAGAGAGATGCTTTTAACGGGGGCAAGTAGGCATCAGAGGCCAACAACATGGTATAACCAGCAGGTTCCCAGTGAGGTTGGAAGGGGTGTCTGTGCTCCTGAATCAGTCGTCTTCCCCAGAACAGAACCATGCTGTCAGAGGGGCCTAGCAGATCAGTAGAGAGGTGGATCCTGCTGAAAACTCCCATGGTGTTCCAAATACTTCCTTGTGAAGAGGTTGTTTTAGCTTATATAATTGGAGAATGAAAAATTGAGTTATGTGCCACATAAAGAGAAGTTTTGTCATGCAGGAAAGTGTAGTCTGCTTACTCAATCCTATGCACAGAATGTGCTTCAGAATAGCTTTTCAAGGCAGGGGAAAGATCATACCCTACCGTAGGGCTGACCTACGTGTTTTCTTAATGATACATGTATATTGGCCAGGAGCCCCAGTAGTCTCTGCTCAAGCAGAACCTATAAAAAGCTAGTGAAACTGTGAAGTGCGCAGCTGCTTGGTACCCTGCCAACATTTACATCCTTTCTTTCAGAGTTATCTGCTTTCAGACTTGTACTTACTGATACAAAGGAGGGAGGAATAAGTGTCATCCGAGAGTCTTACAACCTTCACGCTGATGATCCAGAAGTGGTGGAGAACATCTGTATGCTGATTAATGAGATGGTTCAGTATGGTAAGACCTTGTTCCTACTCGTCTCTGGTCAATCCTTTTTGGTCATACAATGCATAAAGTCATAACAGTAACTAATCACATACTGCTGATGAGCAGGGTGATTGGAAATTGCTGCTTGGGCCTCAGCAAGACAATTTCGTACAACATGCTTTAGTTCACCTTCTGTCGTATGAAAATTGAAATAAATTTTAAAATTCAGGTTAGGAGTTATGAGACTATAGAAATTGCACCTCTGGGCTTGATTGTCTCCACTCTCTGGCGAATGATCTGTAAACAGCAGAGCAGGTAAGAGACTCTCACTGTGTTTAAACAGCAGCCAACACAAAGTGGTATCTGCACTGTACTGCAGTAAAAATAATTAATATACAGAGGCAGAGCTTCAGGCCTTTGGATTCTTGTGCTTGCACATCAATTGAATTAACATTGATGCTTATTAAAATTTTATAGAAGCTCAAGGAATCTTCCAATCGTCCCTTATTTATCCTACTTTAATTTCCCTCTAGCCTTATCCCACTTTTTCTCTCACTATTTAATACTTTAAGCATGCACCTGAATTTACAATAAACTCTATGTTTGTTTCAAATACCTTTCTGACAGTCTTGTCTCCTAATATAAGGGCCTTTCCATCTCCCTAGTCTCTCTGGCCATTGACAGGTGAGAGCTGTGGAAGGTGAAGTACAGTTCCACACATCATTTATTACAGTAACTAAGACAGATTCTCTTGTTCTTTTCATCACAGATGACATAGTGCTGGAGATGATCTCCCAGAACATGAAGGAGCTGCTGATGGAAATGAAAGTCAGGTTTACATCCAGTATGGTATGTGGAAGGCACTGTGGTAACAAAGCACATGCTTGGTCTATTGGTACAAATGGTTTTACAACTTGGCAGTAGATTTATAAACAGCAACCATCCAAAGTCATTTGTCTTATCCATCTCACCCAGAAGATACAATGCAGGGATCTGTCAGATAGGGGACTTAGTGTGGGCTCGGGGTGCAGGGTACACTGGAGGCATCAGGACTTAGAATATTTCTAACTTTACCAAATGATAAGCACATGGAACATAGTTTATCAACCTTCATGCTGAAGATACTCTTAAATCAGGTGTATGTTTGAAGTTATTCCCACCTCATCCACCATTAGTGTACATATATTTATTAAATATTTCGTATCAGAAATACAGGTTAGAGTATACAGGAACAAGACAACTATATTACAAAACAGAGTTACTATCTATTAAATAACCCTAAAACCCTCCAAATCACTGAATTGTGTGGGCTTGCCCACCTGGGGAATTACTTTACATTAAACTTATTAAATAGCAGCCACGGTGCAAAATAATCCCCCACTTTGTTTTTCCAATACTAGAGCTATCTACACTTTTTTAAACCAAGGTTAACATTGAATAGTTGGCCATCAAACACCCAGCAGTTACTTTGGGAAAGAAAAAACGAGTCTCCACGTCAGTTATTGTCAGTCATTGATTTAATCTGGTCACAATTCCCCTCCTCAGGAATATTTGTCTCATAGGCAATAGTACAAAGTCACTACTTCACAGACTATTTCTCTAGCTATCCTCACTCTTCCCATTTAAAAAAAAAGTTTCTTTCGATAGTCTTTCTCATGGGCAATTATTTTGTTATAAAAATCTAAGAGGGCCGTCTCTCTCCCAGTTTTCCTTGTCCTCTAATCAAGGCTTTTTACAAACAAGATATTGTTCACTGTACTTAAATACATAATGTAACATGACAACTATTGCCACACATTTGCTAAATATATTGAAATAGGAATTATTGTAGACACAAAAATGCAAATAAGATATAGCACTCCTATAAAAGGGTCTATATTAAATGCAGGCTAGATTTTTGTACCATATTTATTGTATCTTTATACTGTAAACAAAAAAACACAATAAACTTGTATTTGACAGTGACTTTTCTCCCTAGGAGATAATTGCCCTCGTGGACTCGGCCCTCTTCAAACTCCAGAAACAAGTTAAAAGCTGTTTGATGTAAACAAGACTTGAAGTTGTCTGATCCAGGTAGAAATGCTTGCATCTTTCAGAAGTATTTTTAAAAGATTTTTCTTCCCAGAAGGAGATACTGCCTGTACCATACAGATATTATCTGTTTAACCATATTCCTCTGTTGTATTCTTTATAACAAACCACTTTGATTTGACCGTTTGTGTGTCTGATAGCAGTGCTGTTTTGGAACTTGCCTTACTTTGTGGATTTTTAAATTGCATTTTAGGTATGGGGTACTTTCCTAAAAGATCACTAAAAATCACATGAAGGATTACAGTCTTGAAGTTCAGTGAGCTATATATATTTAGTGAGCGTTTGGTCCATGGATTATTCATTCAGAGCATCACAAGAACTCAGGATTAGCTCTACCTCAGTAGTTCATGAACAGACACAGGATTCCTTAGAATGGATTGTTCAAGGCTATTAGCTTATTATGCAAGTGTTCTGCAATTCTGGGTGAATGAAACATACTACCAGCCCGTCAGTAAAGTGGACTGCACTTTGATGGCTGTCTTCCCTTTACAGTTGGAACACTTACATACAGGACCACTATCAAATTAGCTGAGGCGTTTTTGTCTCTTTCATTTGCAGTATTCTCCTTTTAAGCATGTACTCTCAGCCATTCCCCACTTGTTTACACAAATATCATGCTGCCCAGAGCAAACTCCTGGGCTACAGTTGCTCATATTTCACATGGGAACATTGACCTATAATCTGACTAAATGCAGGAAAAGTGCAACAGGCTTTACACACTTTGGTCCAGAAAGGCAAGATAAGAACTGATACTTGTAGGCACGGCAGGATACTATCGAATCAATATTGCTAGCTGGTCATTCTCCAGTTTTTAGGAAGCTACTAGTCTTTTGCTGTTAAATGTCAGGACATTAAAAGATGTAACAGCAAAGTATTTAAAGCCCAGTATAATTTTCTTTTTGTTACACATTTAAATACATACATTGGTGCCTCACTTCCTCTCTTTCTGCTAGAGCTTAGAGCAATGCATCTTTCAGCTAGGGAGGGCATCAACATCTTTCCTACCCCATGAAGAGTATTCAGGGCTCAGCTGCCTGAAAAATATGGGCGCAACACCATCTACTGGCTGGATAGGAAGCAGATCCATAGAGAGAGGTGTGCCAACACAAACAAGAGAAGATTAATACAAACACAGTGATACACTGTACTGGAAGAGAAAAGGAGCAGCATACAGAATATTTACCACCTAGTAACATTTACACATGCTTTACATTGCTGGAGAGGTTGTTAAAATTTTTGTCCTCTACACTACAGCAGGGGACATTTTATGTAGCTTTCCCTTCCAAAACCATCCATGGGGAAGGACATGAACTTTTTTTAAAGTATCCAGTCAGTTCTGATTGATTTCTCTGACTGATTCAAGGAAAACAGAGGAGCCTGGGCATCATATGAATTTACTAAGTGCTGCACAGCAGAAAATGATCAGACAGAATCACTGATGTTTTAGAGTTTCTTTTTCTCCAGTTTAGATTTGTCATTGATAGCTGCTTCCCACTGCTTTTTCACTAACGTGTATAGTCTCATAGCTGCCTGTGCATCCTGAATCTGGAAGATAATGAAATAAGCAGCAGGTTAGAGAACACAAGCAAAAACTGGGTTAGGGTCATTATTAATGGCAATCAGATTTTCTTATACATCCAAATAAAAATACACCCTTTTCATTTCACTTGCTGTTTTACTATAGACATTTTCAGTGAAAGTGAGGAAAGCAAATATTCATTCAAAAACCAAACTCCAGTACTGGACGATCTAGTACAGCAAGAATGTATAATTACTTCCTGGCCACAGACCTTTGGTCTTAAATAAAGACACATTAAAAAGGAAAACAAATAAGGAGTCCTGGGGCACTTAACGACTAACAAATTTATTGTTGCATGTGCTTTCGTGGGAGAAAAACCCACTTCGTCAGACACTTTGAAGAGGGGGGAGCTTATTTACATTCTGTAAGTTCCCCCATCTTCAAAGCGTCTGATGAAGTGGGATTCTCTCCCATGAAAGCTCATACGATAAATGAATTTGTTAGTCATTAAGTGCCCCAGGACTCCTTGTTTGTTTTACTCAATAGACTGACATGACTGCTTCCTTTGGAAATTAAAAAGGAAGTAACCAACTTTATATTCAGAATCTCAACAGTGTCTTGGAGTTTCCTCTCAGCATGCCCTGCTTTTTTAGCCATCTTCCTCTTGGCTGCTGAAGGAAAAGAATGACTGCTGAAGATCAACAGTACGTTCTTTTTTTCTCTCCACTTCTTTCCACCAACCACAGACTGGCTGTGCACAAGACACCTACTAGTGCACAGAATTGATATTCTCTTTTTAATGATCAAGAACACATTAAAAAGTATAAATAATTCATGTAAAAGCAAATTTACTTTAGGTGATGGGCAGTTTCCATATAGTTTCTGTAAAGGAGGTTAGTGTTCATGAAAATAAGTGATTAACACTACTGATATGAGATAGGTAAGGCAATGCAAGCTTTTCTCAGACTGGTGTACTGCACAATGGTATGCTGAGTAGAGATTATCAAATCCCCTGAATATAGAGATGACAAGGAAGTTAGACTGTCGATTCAAACAAAAGGTCTCAGAGCCTAAACCCCAATGCACCAGTGATATACTCATAAAAACTTCCCCCATAGGGGTATGTTACATACTGAAGAGTGCTCTGATGTCTGTACTTTCACATTCAGCAGTTTCTCACAAAGCAGTTTCAGAGACGGACGTGCGCTCTAGAGGCAGAAACAAGAGAATGACACAGTTGTTACATCAAAGATGAAATAAATAACATCTCCTCCATTGTATGAAAGATATAATTACTCCAACCTAAATCCTGCAGTAGTTTAAAAAATAAATTAGGTTTGAAGGTTTTAGTTTAATAATACCCATTAAACCACGGTGTGTCTGAGATTTGACAGATGTCATTTATCAGATCACTGAAGGATGTCTAGTCAAATCTTCGCTCTTGTAAATCCCTTCAGCATTATATGCTGTAACGTACACACTGATATCTCTAAAAGCAGCACATGTGACTAAAGCCTGATCAAACAAGGCTTTTAAACTTTTAGTGATGGGAAGGAAAGAAAAAAATTGGGTATCTTGCTTTGAAATGTAAAATACAACCTGTCACTTCAAAGGTAAAGCTTTAGATCTTGACTGACAGATATTTCTAGCTAGGGGGGTGACTTTTACGTACTTACGAAGCTTCTCCTATTAACAATATCACAAAATAAAAGAACCTGCGTTCTCTCTGTATAAATCCCTAGTATCCTATTTTACAGCATAGACAGATGATAGGAAGACCCACTTCCCTGTTTTGACTTAGGAAATGGGAAAGCCGCTGAGTTTGCTGCACATGTGGATTACTGGCAATCCTGATCAGCAATAAGTTACTTGGATTTAACATATTCCAAACACCACATAATAAACGTGGCAGACTTTGATTATTTTAAAAATAATGTTGAAGAATAAAATTGATGTTTATTTTAAGCTTTTAAACTTTTTATCAATTTAAATTTTCACAGCTACAGGAACTTATGGGGAATCAGACAAGAGTGGGGGCTCAGACAATTATTTAATGACATAGATGTTGAGATTCATTTCAACCATTAAAATACAAATTGTCAAGATTAACCATTAAACTATGCAAAGTAAATATCCTTTAATCAAACTCAAATTTTTAACCATTTTTCTTCCTTTGCTTATCTGTAAATTTCAGTCATTGATAGAAATATATTTTTCAATTTGAGACCTGACAGTGAAATTGAAGTTTACTGCCATTTATCAAAAAAATCTAAGGCTTCCAAGCTCTGTATAAATATACTGAAATTAGAAAACCTTCATAAATGGCAGTGAGGCACATAGGCTAACTTTACATCAAGATAGTTAAAGGGGAAGAGGTAAAGGGGCTTGCCCAAGTTGTACAAAGAATCAGTGGCGGGACCAGGACGAGAGACTGAGTGTGCAGCATGAAATCATTCCTTTAGCTCTCGTTGCCTTGCACCCAGAACGAAGTGTTAGTGAATCAAGATACTATTTTCTGCAAGTCTCTTACTTTGACTTCTTTTCTGAAAGGTTTGTATCTTTGTGTGTCCCGAATTTTCTTTTTAGGATGATCAAGAAACAGGATCTGAAAGAAAAATGCTTCCACTTTAAAGACTGCAGTAACAAGATACTTTATATGCTTACAGTTTATACTGAAAGCACTCTTACAACCCTCCTTCCTTCAGTTCAAAGGAGAGGTCGCAACATGAACAAGATGGAGGATGGCCAAACGCTGGCAATACCCAAGACTGAGAGCCACACCACCAAATTTGCATCACATGGCACAGATTTGCATCTGATGAAGTGGGTTGGAGCCCATGAAAGCCTATGCCTCAAGACATCTGTTAGTCTTTAAGGTGCCACAGGACTCCCTTTATTTCATATGGCTCAGACGGGAGCCATCTTTAATAGGGAGATGCTGTCTGTGGAGTTTGTAGGCCCCAGTAGGGAATACTCCATTTTGATGCAAGTGGCCATGTGTCTCTGTATTAATGATGTCGCGAGCTTCACTTTAGAACTTCACAGGTTGTGCTTTGGCCTTCCCTGACTGTGACACTAACTTGAACCTGTTGATTACTAGGCTAGAAGGAATTATTAAAACACTAGCACTGCTCTCTATACAGGGGGTAGACTATACCATACAGTTCGGTGGCTGACACGCTACCTTGCTCTAAGTCAATGCTTTGACAAACTACATGTGTATGGTCCAAGAAATGCAGGTGTTTCTAGGGGTGACGATGGAGAGCAGTGGCCACCCACTGCAACACTGGGAGATGGAAAAAGATTGGTCCGGATCACTGGAAACCACCTACTTACAAAATGTGCCATGTGAGCTTTAATGTCCTCAAAGAGCAGATAAAAACTACAGGTCCTAAGTCTCATTTGAAAGACTCAGTCACTGTACAGATGAATGGTGCTGTTCTTTAACCTAGTCTGGAACGATGGAAGATGAAATGGACTCAGCTGCAATCTAAACCTAAGGTTCTGGGGAGTGGAAGTATTTTAATGTGATGCTCCAGAGTCTAAGCTAACCTTGGGTGACAAGTCAGTCATTGAAGACAGGGGCTTCAAAACAATAAACATCTAACACTTACCTTTAAGTCATTATGGACTGCATGCCCAACTAAAATTCTTCCTCTTAAGATGTCAGCCACCTCCTTCTGAACATTTTTAAACTCCTCTCCTAAATATGCAACACATTTTCAGTAAGAAACGAAACAAAGCACAAGTTATGAGACTCAGCATTGGGGAGTGGAGTGTTGTACGTGGGGGTCACTTCCTTGGGACCAAGGCAGTGGAGAATGAAAAGTTCTTGTACACAGCAATTCCCAGTTTGCTCATAACCATGGACAAGACGATGGCAGAACAGGCACACATCCGAAAACCTAGCAGTCAGTCAAGTCTTGACTCATTGGCCCAAGAGACTCTTCTATTTTTTTTTTTAGGTAGTGGTTACAAAAGTTGCATTCTACTGAGTCAACAGTGATTACTCCCCAAGTAAATGTCTTCCTGGAACATATTTTGATCCATGATCTATTGCAGAGTTCCTTTTCATTACCATATTCTTGGGTGCGTTAAGCTTTATGTATTTCCTATACAAAAATTAGAATTAAATAGACTCCAAAATTGCTTAGCTGTAATTCAGTCAGGACGTTTCTGTGCTGCTCAACTGGATCTGTCTCTCTCAAGGAATATCCTAGGAAAGATCACTTACCTTTCTTTATGTCCTTTGGTCGTATCCCGCTAACAGCTGTCCTGTAGTCAGTCACTTTTTCTGTAGGCTTGACGTATTTGTCATAAATACACTTTCCAAACTGGTTCACAATGGATACACGAGCCAGGATGCTGTCTTCACCCTGGGGCCCCACTCCCACCATCTCACAATCCATGGCTACAGTTTTTGTCAGCCTAAAAGAGGATACCAGAGTTAGAAAACCCTTGCTGTGATCATAGCCTTCTAATTTCTAGACGTGTAAGATAGCCAGTTAAAGCAAATGGGGCACTTAATAGCTCAGAATAGTTTATCTGTTTGCAGACTGAGAAAGACATCAGTCTACACTCTGAAACCATAATTGTAAGAAAGAGAAAACATCTGACATCTCTATATATACACTTTACATTAGGACAAAAACTTACCCCTCGAAAGCTTTTTCTTTAACCAGAACCTGTTCCACTGACAACTGTGATTTGCCTTCTTCAATTCCCATTTTTCTTCTAGCAACTTCTGCTGCTTCAGGTCCTATTGCTGCTTCAATATCCTCTGGATCAACACCATCAAACCAGATGTCAGCCCTGCCAGGCAAAGATAAAATTACACTGTAACATCACTGAAGAATTATTCTCTAAGAGGACCCTTTATCTTTGGCAGTTGGGGTAATCCTGATATTATAAAAGCAAGGAATCACCTAACTAGTCCAAGTTAGTGCTGGTTAGCCCAACAGTCAGATGCTGTAGACTATATTGTTTTGCTCAAATACCAGACAACGTAGGTTAGTCTGTCCTGTATGTCTCACCTGGAGGGTGTAGAACTACTTTTAATCTTATACTGTGTTTCTAAGGGATATACACTGTAAGATTAGAAGTGTCTGCATCTGAACTTCTGTCCAGCCACATACCCAATCTGTTCCCCTGTCCATTCTTTCTGCCATTTCAGGCACCACTGATTCATAAGTCCTCATGTCTAACTCCACTGGTCACCAGGTGCTCTTTCATCAGCATTTTGCTCCCAGAAATTACAACTTTCCCTTTCGGTATTTCAGTTGAGCTCTTTCAAGACTGCAGGTTTTCTTTCCATTGATGCCTATGACCAAGGCATGTGAGTCTGTTTTCCCTAAGCCTTTTAGTTGATGATAGCTTGGGATATTTGTATGAGAAGGCACCTTCAAAACAGAATTGTTATGGTACAGAAATCTGTCCCTTCTAATGGGAATGGGAGAGAAGCACCATATACTGTAACAGAAGAAGTTTCATTAATCCACATCTCTTATTCCCTGGGTGGATAAGGATAGGAAGTGCTGTGCAAGCAGAGCACTGGCACTTGGGAAGCAAAGTAGCTGGCATTGACAAATAGCTATCTCCTCTGGCCGTTATGCAGTGGTCCTAATGTGCTTTAAAGTGAACCATGGTCCATGAAGATACCTGCAGTAACTTACAGCCTTTAGAGTAGGGAAAAGCTGAAATTTTAAAGGGCGGTACAAAGAACAAAGAAGGTCTTCCTTTCGTGAGAAAAACAGTGCTGTATTCCCTCTCTTTAAAGTTAATCTGCTACACCTACATTAGTTACAGCAACCAACCTATGGAAACATTTGGCCTGAAATACTCACTCTGTTGGCTGTTGCTCCATGTGCTCTTCAGCTTTCCTCCTCTTGTGCTTTATGTCACCTTTTTCCTTCTCAAAACTGCCTTCTTTTCTTTTCTTATGCTCCTTTCTGTTTCCCTTGCCATCATTTGAATCCTTGTCAGATGCAGTTCTCTCTGATTTTGGGGTAGCCAAAGGAACACAGACTTTGGCAGGATCTCTGTCTGTTTTGTCCACAGATTTGAATCTTCCCATATTCTCACCTCCATTTGTAGCTGGAATTCCTTTTATGTTTCCTTTTTGGGTTGCGTGCTTCATGGTATGTGTTTTGGATACAGGAAGGGACTTATCCAAGTTGGTGGCCTTCTGTTTCAGTAGCTGATATAACCCAAAGAAACCACACACAATTAACTGCAGCACACTCATTTACATTCTCTCTGACGAATCTCACACACAATTTCCAAGCATTTCCAACCCTGGGGCTGGGAGTTCTACATGTACCTACAACACAGATACAAATGTAGGCAATAACAATGCAAGATTCCTGCATACTGAGCCCCACCATTTCAAGGGGTGAAAGAGTAGTTAATTAAGTCACTGATCTCTTTGACGAGATTACTGACAAAGGGGCCCAGCAGCTCCAAAAGTGTTAGTGATATAGGCACCTATCTATGGAACTGGACAAGTTTTTCTTTCACAACGAAAACTGCAGTTTTCAATGAATTTCACATTAAATTTTAAAACCTGTTTATATACTCCTTCTTCAGTCATACCTATAATATTGATAAAGTATTACAAGCCTAGGCTAAGGTCAGAAAGAAAGAAGCTGCAAAATATACTAGAGATTATTGTATTTTGTGTACTTATTTATTTCCACTTCTGGATAATTCCATACCATTTAAACATTTTTTGTTTCAAGAGTTCACAGCAAACTTTATTTGCATCAAACATGCTGTGACCTCTCAGCCAAAATAACTACTCAATATGTCTTGTTTTTATATACTGTACCTAACTTTGTACTAACACCTGTGGGGATTCCTAAGACTCGGTCCTGCATGGAGCTTTTCATTAGAATTGAACTATTTGTGGGTTTCTATGCCAGGCCATGGTACTAAACCCATGAATGCCACTGACCTCTTGCAAGGTCTTCCAGTTAGAGGAGAACTCCTGAGGAGCTTTTGGGGGCAGCACTTGCGCAGCTTTGGTGTCCTTTTGCATTTTCTTTTCTATGTGCTTGACTTTGGTTTTCCATAATATTTTTCTCTTGTTGTTCTTCCTGTGTTGTTTTTTTAGATTCTCAGGTTTAGCTGTGGGGTTGCTTGCTGAAGCTTTTGACTTCTTGGTCTTTATTTTTGCCATCGTCATCAGAAATCAATCACACTTTGAAGAGACCAACCGCTTCTGTTAAGAAGGTGCGTAAATCAGACACGTTATAGAAATACGAGTCTTTTTTTCCTCTTTGTCACAGTTGCTTAATGCCTCTAAAAGGTAGTAGGGAGATAAACATTTTCTCCTTATCCACAGAAAAGACACACTGGTATTAGAATTGCAAAAAAAAAGAGGAGTCATGTGGCACTCAGAGACTGACCGATTTATTTTTCGCATGAGCTTTCATGGGACGAAGTGGGATTATCCCCCACGAAAGCTCATGCGAAAAATAAATCGGTTAGTCCTTAAGTGCCAAAACGACCCCTTGTTTTTTGTTTTTTGCTGGACTAGACTAATACGGCTACCCCTTTGGAAACTAGAATTGCAAACTTTGCACTTAGTGCACAGCAATGGTCCCCAAAATGTGTGGACCACCCCCCCAAGAGGGGGGCGCGTGGAGGGGGCGCACCAGGGCCAGGGCCAACTGGACGGGGAGCCCCACCCAGCCCCATTTCCTGGCCATGGCCCCAAACGCTGGGCTACTGCCCTATAGCGGGGGGAGCGGGTCCATATTTAGGAACGGACACAGCAAATAACGGCTGGGCTTAACCCAGCCGCAGCAAAACCCTGATAGCCACAGAGCACAAGCTGCCTGGGAGCCCCTCCCCGGGGTCTCTGTCGCGACACCCCCCCGACATTCCGGCTCACCCCCCGCTCGGAAGCGACACGTGCGCGGCGCCGGCTGCAGGGAGGGGCCCGCGCCGGAAACCGCCGGCTGGAAACACGGAGCGGCCGCCGCGGGTTCCCCTGCCCGGGCCTGGGCCTGGGGCTGCTGTGGGGGGCAGAGGGGACGCAGGGAGAGGGTTACCAGATGTCCGGCGAAAGGAGGACACGGCTTCCTTTTTACCTTCACATCCTCCGTCCAACAGACGTTTTATTTTGTCTGGCTTTTTACTGCCTCAGTGCACCCTGTTTTTAGGGGGGAGGCCTTCCAGGGCCGCCTCCAAACAGAATATGACATTTATACTCCATTTTCTTCTTGTGTCCTTCCCTGTCCTCCTCTTTGGACTTCCCTCTCCTCCTTTCCATGCTTTGGTGTCTGGTAGCCCTACACAGGGAGGGGGCTGCTATGGGGTGCTGTGGGGGGCACAGGCCAGGGGCTGCTATGGGGTGCAGTGGGGGGCAAAGGTGTAAACTGCCATAGGGCACAGTGAGGGACATAGGCGGGGCTGCTGTGGGGTGCAGTGGGGGGCACGGGCTGGGGGCTGCTGTGGGGTGCAGTGGGGGCACATGGAGGGGGCTGCTGTGGGATGCAGTGGGGGCACAGAGAAGAGGCTGCGATGGGGTGCAGTGGGGGCACAGGGAGGAGGCTGCTGTGGGGTGGAGTGGGGGACATAGGCAGGGCTGCTGTGGGGGGCACAGGCCAGGGGCTGCTATGGGGTGCAGTGGGGGCACAGGGAGGAGGCTGCTGTGGGGTGCAGTGGGGGCACAGAGAAGAGGCTGCGATGGGTGCAGTGGGGGTACGGGGAGGGGTTGCTATGGGGTGCAGTTGGGGGCAAAGGTGGAGGCTGCCATAGGGCACAGTGAGGGACATAGGCAGGGCTGCTGTGGGGTGCATTTGGGGGGACGGGGTGAGCTGCTGTAGGGTGCAGTGGGGAATATAGGCAGGGCTGCTGTGGGGTGGAGTGGGGGTCATAGGCAGGGCTGCTGTGGGGGGCACGGGCTGGGGGCTGCTATGGGGTGCAGTGGGGGCACAGGGAGGGGGCTGCTTTGGGGTGCAGTGGGGGCACAGGGCAAGGCTGCCATGGGGTGCAATGGGGCATGGAGCCCCCTGGGGGTGCATTATGGGCTGGGTGGATGGACTCAGTGGGGCTGAGCTAGTAGTATGGGGCGCACAGTGGGTCAGGTCGGCTCACCAGTTTGAGGGAGTCATCAGAGTGTGTCTGCACATGCACCTGGGGAGGGGCACAGCAGGGTGAATAAGGGGGTGCCCAGAAGACGGGAGGCTATTTGCGGGTTCACCCCACAGAAGAAGAGTGCAGAATTAGCAACACAGCAGTAGTCGTCTCTCCCGCAACCCACATGTGACTGGCAGAAAGTAGAAACCCATTTTGTAGTCCTGCTGCTCTAGGGAGTGTTTTGTGCAAGACGTGCGTGGGAGTCCTGGTGAGGCAATGTGGCAACATTTTGGAAAATACTGCTGCCCTGTAACATCATGTGTTGGTGTAAGGATGTTTCACAAATAACCCCAATGTGGCTTGGTGACCTGCAAGCAGGGACTTGCAAGCACCAGTGAAAATTATTGTTAAGAGTGAAGTGGGCAGAATCTCTCTGAACATTGGCATTTCCCCAGAAATGTGTGTGTGGTTGGAGGCAGCCCAAGTAAGAATGCTGGCGATACTTACCAGATGCGGAGCTGAGCTCTATATTTGGAAACAGTGGGTCTGAAAAAGACATGGGGTTGGGGGGCAGATAATCAGCTGAACATGAGCTTTCAATGCAGTGTTATAGCCAGAAGAGCTAATGTGATCCTTGGATCCATAAACTGGAAACTTTGGTAGGGATAGAGAGGATATTTTTTATCTCTGTATTTGTGCAACCACTGCTGAAATACCATGTCCAATTCTGGTGTCCACAATTCAGGAAAGATACTGATAAATTGGAGAGGTTTTAGAGGAGACCCACAAGAATGATTAAAGGATTAGAAAACCTGCTGTATAGTGATAGACTTGAGCTCAGTTTTATTTAGTTTATCAAAGATCAGTGTAAGGTTGATTATGGACTATGCATGCCTACATGAGGAACAGATATTTAATAATGGGCTCTTCAATCTAGCTGGGAAGGAACACAGTCTAATGCACGGATGGGTAAGCTGCAATCTGCCTGAGCCTTTCATCAGGCCCTTCAGAAACTCTGCAAGCCAGTGCTGGATCAGACTATGAACAAAGGCAGTAGAGGGTCAATGCGATCAACAGCCTGGAGAAAGACAGAGAAGATAGGAAACAGGCTCTGGAGTCGCAGGATAGCAAGGAATAGGAAATCCAAGACATGCTGGGTCTTTTTCAGCACCAAATCCAAATGTGGAAGACTTTTGTTGACCAGCAGGTGCAAAAAATCTTAGATTTTCCACCTGTGCAGTGCTTGAAGAACTTCATGGTCAATGCTTCTTACATTCACAATGTCCCAAGTGTCATCAAGTGATACAGTCATACCTCCTACCACTCTGCACTGGGGGACAGCAAGGAAAACTACAGCTTCTACACTGATGGTGAGAACCACAACTGATAATACATGTAACCATCACGGACTATATTTGTTCCAAAGGGGCAGCCGTGTTAATCTAGTTCAGCAAAACAAGCAAGGAGTCCAATGGCACTTAAAGACTAACAAATTTATTTATGGCATGAGCTTTCGTGGGAGAAAACCTAACTTTGTCAGATGCTATGAAGATGGGGAGCTTACAGAATGGAAGGAAAATAAATGCAGGGACATGTAAGTCATGGGATCAGGTCACCCTGTAACAGCAAATCAAAGCAGTTGTCAAGATTCAAACATGGGGGAGCAGCATACAGAGGAAGATACGGTCAAAGAAAATCCAAAGTCCCTATTTAGCCCTTAAGTAACACAGTCAGATTTGCAAATGAATTCCACTTCTGCAGTTTCTCTTTGAAACCTTGAGCTGTTATTCATTTGTCTGAGCACCGCAATTAGTAAATCGTCAGTGAAGTGATCAGGAAGATGGAAATGCTGACCCACCAGTATTAGTGTTGTGATTTCTGATGTCAGATTTTTGCCTATTTATTCTTTTGCGCAGAGACTGTCCTGTTTGTCCAATACTCAAAGGGACATAAACAGTTACTTGCTTTTTAATTTAAATATTCACCCTGTTAAATTATAAAATTTTGTATAGAATAGGGGATTTATATTTTTGGTTTGTTTGATTTTTACATAGATTTTCTGCTCCTTTTTCCCACTCAGCATTTTAGTTTTGGAGCATCGAATGATCTTTGTTCACAACACATATTGCAGAAAGCATAGCTGTACTAAAAGCAAACAGTTGTTGTAAATGTATACTAAGTACCACAGCATTCATAGCTTCAGGAAAACTCTTTTAAAGCCCTTTCCATTGTAAAGCTCCATGGTGGGCTCTCGTAATAGCCCTGGTGTTTGGGTTCAAAGTCACACATCCACCCTCCACTTTCGTGGTCGCTTTGTCTCCTTTGCCTCACAGATATTGTGCTGAACACAGTGGGCTTTTATAACTGTGGGGATGTTTTTCCTCACTGAGATCCAATCTAGTGGGTAAACTGCTGGCCTTCTTTCGGTTTACCAAAAGCGCATTCAGGTGTCATTCTGCACCTGCTGAGATGGTAGCCGCCAGTCCACCTGTTCTATCCTTCACATTACTGAGAGTCACAGTTCTGCATAATAGGATATGATTTATGGTCCCAAGTACTTGCCTGGCAGTGGCACCCTACTGTGGATTTTCCAATCCCAAATGATTTCCCACTGACTCAGAGAAATTCTGCATTGCAAGCTTGCAGGGATCACTGCTTGCATCTCCACAGTCGGTGCAGCTTTCATCCTGGTGCCCCTGTGCTGGAGGGGTGGGGTGAGCGGGGCACACAGATGTGGCCTTGCATATCAGAAAAGTTCTGCAGCTATTGCTTGTCCTGAACTTGCATGACGTGCAATCTGACCACTCAGCACTTGTTTTTTAGGCCTAGAAGTAGCACCCCACCATCTGCAGTGGCTTGGTAAATGCCACCAACAGCTCTGAATTGTTTTTTTACTATGTCCATTAGCAAACAGTCCTAAAAGATTTCTTCACATTCCAAGTTGCTGTGGTAATTCTTGTGGGTGTGCAAATTCAGGTGCTTTGTGTTTCCTGCAGTTGCAGGGTTCATGACAGGATTGCAGAATTTTGTAGGCTCCATGTTTCGGTCAGAGAAGGTGGAGACTGCAAAACACTATGCAGGCTTGTAGGTTTAAAAAAAACAGCATGAAAATTATGGGAGATGGATGGTATTGTTGGATGGAAAAACTGCATGCTTGCAACTGGGGTTCTAGCTTTCTGAGAAAATGATTGCAAAATGTCTCAAAAGGCATTGTACTGCATGTCAGTGCGTGATATTTTGCATTGATGTAAGCAGCCTAATGTGCCTGTGCCAAGCTATGCACATATAGGCACGGCCTGAACCTCTCAGCTGAGACTTAACACAGCTCATTCTTGTGGCCCATCCTCCCCTTAGAAGTGGAATGAGAGGGAGTAGACTTTGGATAGACATTGCAAGATTGGTCCCTCAAGAGCTGGGAAATCATCCTGTTCCTTAGCTTTGACTCTCTAGACTCGCTTCTCCTTCAAATTGCTTCTTTACTTGTTGTTTACGAGGCTCTTAAAACTAGTGCAAAGTTTCTATCCTTGCCGTGCTCTTTGCTATAAGAAAATTGCAAATATTGCGCAAAAGCTCTCTTTGCAGCTGTTCTTGTAAAAATTCCTGCAGCATCTGATTTCCCCCTCAGCTGCCCCTCTCCCTCCTGGATCAACTCTTTTGTTTAAACTATGTATCCTTCACTTCCGCTCCATGTGATGCCTTGGGTTAAACATTTTAATAACCCCAGGCCAGCCTTTGCTGTTGAGCGTCAGTTGCAGTTCCTTCAACATGACTATCAATTCAATTATCGTACCTCTTGTGGTGATTCCTCTAGGAGTCTGCTGGCCAGCAGCGAACCAAGAGGTAAGTCTGACCTCCAGAGAGAACAAGATCCAAAGGGGCAGTCTGTGCTAGTCTAGTTCAGTAAAACAAACGAGGAATCCTGTGGCACGTAAAGACTAATAAATATATTTATTGCACAAGCTTTCAGAGAGTCTGACAAAGTGGGATTTTCTCCCACGAAAGCTCGTGCAATAAATATATTTGTTCATCTTTAAGTGCCAGAGAGAACAGATTCCAAGAATGCCTTTTTTCTCTTTCTCTATGGAAGTAGGACAAAGTGCATTCAACCCAAAATGCATCAAGCTGTGCTAATCAAGAAAATACAATAAACTCTTTAGGATGAGTATTCTGTATCTTTTAGTGCAAAAAAAAAAAAATCAAAATAGGAATGAATGATAAATAGTTAAATTGTTTGCTAAAGTTCTGCTCAAGGTAGGTTGTACTGAATAAAGTTTTATTTCTGTTTTTTTTTGGCTTCAAAAATGTAAAGCTGCTTTTTTTTCCCCCCAGAAATTTCTCAAGGCATTGGATCCTGAAGACATTTTCTCTTATTTTGGCACCAGTGTAGTTCTTGATGGTAGGCAAGCCTTCTTCCTTCTGAATTTTGACATGTGTCATGTTGGTAAATTTGTTTCTAATACTCTATATTTGATAACAGTGAGTATGTGCACATGTTTATTGACATGAGCCCCAAACCTGCAAACACTTATGCTTGTGAGTGACTTCATTTATTTGCATAGTCTGGCTTCAAGTGTGCACCAAGTGTTTGCAGAATTGGGTCTGTTATTTGGAAATCAGTTAAAGTGGATCCAGTAATTTGATTTTTTACCACTTTTCTGTTTCACTGCTTCTTCTGCAAATTGCTGTTGTTTAATGAACATTGAATAGAAAGCAAGATTCTAAAATCACCCTGGAACAGATCCAAATCAGCTGGGTACAACACTATAGACTTTAATGATGACTTTGTATAAGTGTGTTTGTAAACATTTCAAGAAAATGTAATTATACTTTTAGATTTGGATTGATGATAATTCAGGATTAAGATACTATTTAGATTTGGACAAGACTCTTAGGGCAATAACGTTGTGTACATATGAGTTTGCACAGTGTTTAATATTAATAATCTGTTCTTCTGTTACGTTTTACATCTGATGAATTCAAAATACCTTATCTCTTCTCAAGGTGATTGTGATCTCCAGATAGAAGTGGGGAACTTGAGGCACGGGAAGGTTACAAGTCTTGACCAAAGTCATACAGCAAGTTGTTTCTGTTGTTAATAGGAGAATCCTGACCTCCTTATTGCCCGTTCTGTGCTTTAGATGCAAGACTATCCTCAGTTTTGAGATAGAAGCACAGAATACTATGGCTATTGACCTAAGTAAAGGGAAAGAGAGGGTATTGTGTTTCAAGAAAGGAGATACTCATATTTATTCTTCTATGCACCATTATTATTACAATTAATTTTGTTTATAATCCTAGGTGTTTTTTGTTTTGCTTTTTTTTTAATTTCCTCCAGTACCTGAATTTGTTATTGCTCAGCCAGCTTGTCTTTGTGAAGAGGACCACGTTGAACCAGAATTTTGTAAAGGTCAACAGTGCTTCCTTGGGGCATGGGGAGAACTCTACACCTTTGAATTTGTGGAGGACTATGGCCTTCTTCCCTCTTCCTTTGTGAGCGATCGAATGCTGAACTCCTCTGTTAGTTTGCTAAAGCGATTCCCAGGCAACTGCTTTGACAGTGGACAATTACTGCATCGTCCAGGGGCTGAAAGTAGGATCACTTACTGTGAAAGGCTGCTGGTGCGTATGTGACATAGGCTTTGAAATCAAAACATCTGCTTCATTTACAACCACTAATGATCAGTGATGCTTTGCCACGTGCACTTGGCCAGTTGTCTAAGTGGAGATCCAGATGCTTAGGAGGCAAGGTGTTGGGTCAGAGATAAGACGTTAGAGTGAAATTCGTTATTGTGTAGAGGACCAATGCTTGGATAGAAGTGGAACTTACATGGTGCACTACCATCTGCCCAGGGATGAATTTCACTCTGAGCTTGGAATGAAAGAAAAAGCCCTATCTTCTCCAAAACATAGTGGATTTACTTTTTCTTCATTGATGGCTATTCGATGGTGATGGGTCCAAAACCCAAAAGTTTGGAGCTAGATCCAAACTTCCTTCATGGTCCAAGGGGATTCAGATCTGGTGGTCAGGTTCAGATCAGTTTTGCAGATGTGAGATTGAGCTGAGAAGGTCAAATCCAATTTCCCCTGGAGTTTGAAGGGTTTCTGATCTGGTGCTGTGGCTTCAGACCAGGGTTGTTGCTGGTGCTGGGCTCATGGGGGTCAAGCCCGGAGTCCCAGCATGCTGAGCCTCAGGTCTTTTCCCAGGCCAGTGGCGCACCTGCTTCAGATCATCTCCCCTTTTTGATAGCACTGTGTAGGCATATTAGAGAGTACATAAAAGGCAGTGTCATTTTGCTGAAGAGTTTGCAGAGCAGTACCGAATATGGGATCACAGTTCTGCCGTGTGAATGTAGACCAGGCAGATAAATAAATTAGATGCTCTCCCAACATCTGCTCCAAGGAGATTCTGCATTTTTGGTAATCTGGCAGTTTGGTGTTCATCCAAATCCTCCTAATAATGTGAGAGCTCGATGATGTGTGATGGACTCTACGTCACTAGTAATAAGTGTTGATTTAGTGTCTTTTCCTAGGAGGATCTTAATGAGCTGAGCATCATATAGTCCCCTGAGACAGATAATCGTAACCCCATTTTATAGATGAGGCAGCTGAGAGGATAATGACTCACTTACACAGCAAGTTGGTGGAGGAGTCAGGAACAGAACATAAAAAGACTAACACCTAGTTCCTCACTCTAAAGGTTAGACCACATTCCCTCTTAGATCCTGGTAGGATCCCTGCTGGTCACAAACAAACAGGAAGCTTTTGGTTTTGCATCCTAGTGCCCCAAGCATGTTCAGTCTTGCCTGTAGTAAGCATCCACTTGGGAACTTTTGGCAGTAAAGGGGAATGCAGGAGGAGAAGTAGCCCATGACCTTCTCTTGGTGGCGAATCCCTCTGGAATAATAAGGGGTGGAATTCTGCTTTCTTTAGCAAGGAGTCATCATTGTGAAGGAGGAAGAGATTCACATCACGCCTGTGAGAAGCAAACACCTGAATGTGCTGGAGGATCTCGGCCTCCCCAGACCCCACATCATCTTCAGAGCTGCAAAGAAAGGGACAAGGATAACAGGAGGTATTCACTGTCCCAGGGCTGAGAGGGGAACAACTGTCCAAATTCTGCCCTCTATTTTTCCTGTGGTTCATGAGGCTGCATTAGTGACAATGGAGGCAGGATTTGCTGTCACGATGTGAGGCTTGTATATCTATGTCACCACAGTGAGCTGTAAAGGAGGCTCTCCTTGAGACATATGTTGTGCAGGATCCCTGGCTACACCTTTGCTACGAGGCCAGGTGCATTCTCCCATCTGCTTTCATCATTATTAGAACAACTATAGCCTCGGTACAGACACAGGATTTATCACAGTCAGATAGACATGGCCTTGTCATTCACCAGTTCCTGCCAAACACAAGAACAAAGATATGAACTTCAGCTGAGGATGGGTCAAAACATCAGGGAGTGCAGGTGGGGTGTCTTGTGTGTGGTAAATGACCAAGGACGGCAGTGGTGGCTAATAGAAATCAGCGTGGATAGGAACTAGTTAAGCATCTGGAGGAAACCATCTTGAGATGTATTACTCTGAAGTGTTCAGTCTGGTGCAATGGACCCATGGGGCTTCCATGCCTCCTTCCACTCTAAACTCCTTTGTTTCCTCATCTTATAGAAAGAAAGTTTCCTTCTCGTCGACGGAAACGGGCCATGGGGAGCCTCAAGCACCTGGAGCTGCTGGTTGTGGTGGGCCCTGACGTTTATCAGTTCCACAGAGAGGATACCGAGAGGTACATCCTCGCCAACCTGAACATTGTGAGTGGCTTTCTGTGTGCTTTCAATGGCACATTTCCTGACCATGTGATAGCTTGTGTTAGAACGGACCTCCAGGCACATCTAGTTCAGCTCTAGCCCAGTAGTTCCCAAACAGTGTGCTGGGGCACACTGGTGTGCCGTGGGAATACCCAAAGTGCGCCGCGAGCATCCCTGAGAGCTGGAGTTAAAGTTTCCTACCTACTCAGCCCAGCCACCTGAGCTGTGCCGGGCTGGGAGAAGACAGGGGCTAAAGTAAGGGGGAAAGCACCGGCACACAGTTTGGGGCCCCCTGTTTTTAGGCAGGCAGCATTCTGACCCCCTAAAAATAGAGGAAGGCACTTGAACAGGGAGGTGCAGGGATCCCCCTCAAAATAGCTGGAGCAGCCCAAATGCACCATTCAGGTGGCTCCACCTTAAGCCCAGCCAACAGAGAACTGTGGGAGGCTGGGAGTGTGTGAATCTCCCCCGGCAGGGTGGAGCAGCTTGTGTCAGGCAGCCTGCAAACAGCCCAGTAAGGGCTTTGGGGGGGGAAAGGCTGCTGGGGGTTGTGTGGGGCAGGCGTGTGTGTAGCAGAGGGTGTGTAGCTGGGGTTGTTGGGTGGGGCTAGCTGGGGGGGGGTGTGTAGCTGGGGGCTGGAGGCCTGGTTCTGGCCCCTGCAGTGATGGGAGGGTCCATCACAGGCAGCAGGGGGCTGGATGAGGGGAGGCCAGGACCCACTGGGGTGGGAAGGAGCAGCAGTGGGGTGAGGATTTGCCCTGGGTGGCAGGGAGCCACTGTGGAGAAGGGGGAAGTGGGTGCTGCGCCATGCTGCCCTGCCTTATGGTCCCACTCTCCAGGTTCCCCCTGCCCCCCCAGCCACTTGTGTTCCCCCTTCCTCTCTTGCCACCCTTGTGCTGTTCCCCACATGGCTGCCCTTCTCCTCTTCTGCCACCCCTGCCCTGCCCGGCTCTGCTCCCCACACTCACTGCTGCCACTGCACATGACCCTTGACCCCCCATTTTGCCACCCCTGCTCTGCTACCTCACTACACCAAATAGCAGCATTTCCAAAACACTGTGCCATGGTTCATGAATATTCAAAAGTAATTTAAGTTAATTTGCATATTGAATAGTGGGGGTTTTTTTTTTAATGGTGGTGTGCCTCAAAAAATTCGAAGGTCTCAAGGTGTGCCACGGCAGGGAAGAGGTTGGGAACCACTGCTCTAGCCAAATGTACTGAAAATGCCTCCACAGAAACGCGTGGGAGTGCCCCTCCCCCATCGCCTTGGCGCGAAGTAGCCACTTCAGCATGGAGCCACCTGATTTGCATGGGCACGCATAACGAAGGGCATTCAGAAATGCTGGGGGTGCACTTTGAAAGCCCCAGCTGGAAAATGTATGTCTTAAAGTGCCACACAGCTCCTTGGTTTTTTTTTGCTGGATTAGACTAACTCATCTATCCCTTTGGAAATTTAATTTCCTCAGTAGCTGTTTGGGCTGGGAGCTGGCTCCAGCATTAGGAGTTTTATCATTCATTGCCCATTGACTTCAGTGGGAGTTGGATAGGGCCTTTAGAGTTGATTTATCATTTCACATTATGGTTTTTAACATTCTTTTTCCTCAGAGTTTCCCACCTGGCTCTCATCAGGAATGTATCCCTGTGTTTTCACATGGACGGTCAAGGCTGGGCAAGCCTGGGGGGTTTTGACATTCATTTTCACATGCCATGAAATCTCTTCTTCACATCTCTGCTTTTAATCCTGTTAATTAAATATGATGGACACTAGTGGACAGACATTGTGGGTTACACTGAGCTTATTTCTGAGGTGAATCCTGGTCCTGTTCATAAAGGGCAAATTTTATGCATCTTTCAGTTTCTTTCCCTGGTGATTTGCATATTTTATAATGAACCATCATAATTCTGTGGTGTTTCACCTTGGCAGTGCCTTCAGCTGGTTTTGTGGAAGATCCTCCATATGTGTAGGAAGCCTCAGTGTCAATGCAGGACACAGCAGTCGAGCTATTGGGCACAGATGGAAGTTATGCAACATCTTCATTGTGAAACTATCTGGATCCTGTTTTTCTTTTCATAGGGTGCAGAGCTGCTGAGAGATGCCTCGCTGGGAGCTCCACTTAGGGTTCATCTGCTGAGGATGATGGTCCTGACAGAACCAGAGGTAGAAAATGGGGGGTTGGTCAAAATCTCTAAAAAGGTCTGTCAGAGGGGAGGATGAGTCCACCTCCCCTCAGAGGGCTAGCCAACACACGACAGGGCTGCCAAAATACAGACTGTGGGAAGAATGGGAAGATGTCTTCTCTTTAGGCAGGTATGAACATCACAACGAACATCACCACCTCACTGATCAGCGTCTGTGAGTGGAGCAAGACGGTCAATCCCCAGAATGATTCAGATCCCGAGCACGCTGATCTCGTTTTGTATGTGACCAGGTAAGAGTTTCCCTGACTGAGAGGAGATTTGACATCAGGTCAGGCTCGCAGGGTTGGGGAGACCATGGCGTCTGCTGGACGTGCTCACGTGGGGTGGGACTGGGAGCATAATGTGCAGGCTCAGGAGTGAGGCCTTACGAGTCTCCTTCTGTGGGTGGCTTGTTTTAACATAGAAAATCCTAATGCCAGTTGGTATGGCGGGGGGATTCTGCATGTCCTCACCCACCACCACTGCCCAAAGCACAGACAGGTGTCCAGGCTTCAGCCCTGGAGCTGAGCACTCATCAGTTCCATTTCCTCAGTCTCACTGGTAACATCCCTCAGAACTGGCCAGGCCAGCTGTGATGGACTCAGTGCAGTTCAGACAGAGGCCTGCTTACCCAGCAGTGTTTGCCTGATCGTGGCAGGCTCAGGCAGCAAAGTCTAGAAGAGGTGGCAGAAACCCAGTGGTTGTAGAATTTCCCCAGTGACAGAGAATTCATCTGATTCACACATTCCTACAGGCCGCTTGGCTCACAGTCTCACATTACTCTCAAATGACTCTAGCCAAGCTCCTGGGGAGTGTGGTGGCATTTTTAATTGCTCTTATTGGCAAAGAGGGGATGCTCCAAAGGGGCAGCCATGTTAGTCTAGTAAAGCAAAAAAAGCAAGGAGTCTTGTGGCACTTAAAGACTAACAGATTTTTTTATCGCATGAGCTTTCGTGGGAGAATATCCCACTTCATCAGATGCTTTGAAGAGGAGAACTCTCTCTCTCTCCTTCAAACAGAGTTACACACTTTTCTTCTGCCTGGATATGGCATCTGCTTTCATGTCTAATCAAAACATGCCTGGTGTAGTGGTGTAGCCTCACAAACCAAGACTTATCACATTTTGCTAAGTTTCCATCTTCTGTAACACTGGATATTTTCTTTGGTATCCCCCATCACATTGTGAGTGCTGCAGTTCCACTTTCTGTCATGCTGAGTATCTTCAGTTTGGTGTCAGTATACTCTGTACAACCTTCACTGAAAATGTGATAAGTCTTGGTTTGTGAGGCTACAGCTGTGGGCATTTGACCAAGTTCTAGCTACTCAGTGTCAGCCTTCATTGAGCATCTCGCATATCAAAGTGAGAGGGGGTGGTAAACTCTGGGTGAGGTTGTGCTGTGGACAGGCTAAAAAAATTTTCAGTTGAAAATGTTCACTGCTTGGTTTTTTGGATCCTAATGGATCTGCTCTTTCCTTCTCTCTGCATCTGCCTCACTCTTCCCAAGGTTTGACTTGGAGTTACCTGATGGAAACAAGCAAGTGCGTGGAGTCACCCAGCTAGGTGGAGTGTGCTCCTCCTCTTGGAGCTGCGTTATCACAGAGGACACTGGCTTTGACTTGGGCGTAACCATAGCCCATGAGATCGCGCACAGGTCAGAGGACAAGACCCACAGAGTCATGAAATATCAGCTGTTACACTCAGAACAAATCTGCCTGTTTGCCAGCTCAGTGCAGACAGTGAGAGCATTACTGTGGGTGATGATGGGCTCCCTCTGTCTGCAGGAAATGCTGGTAAAGCAAATGAGGGACCCCATACGTCAAGGTTCTGAGCTCTCTTAACTCCCATCATCTTCACTGGGACAGGAAGGTGCTCATTGCCTCAGGAGGGACTCAGCAAAGAACCGATGCCCTTTGGCCTGGACGTCACCAGTGCTCAGCTTAGTGCCCCACCTGCTGCATTCGAGCCTCTCTGCCAGCCCAGTTCATGCTTGCTAATGGCAGTGCTCTCCATTGTGATATGGTGGGCCTTGGGCCAGAGAACGGTGGCTACTCAGGACAGCTGGGAACAGCAAAGGGAAAATGGGCTATGCAGAGGAACACAACAAAACAGGCAGAGATTTATAATCAAGGGTCCATATTCTCTGCTGGAGTAAATTTGTGCAGTTCTATTGATGTTAGCAGAGCTGTGCCCATTTGTGCTGCAAGAGAAATTGGCCCTTTGCTTTGCCTGAGCCATGTCATTCACACCCAAAGCTTTCCCTCAGCCACAGGTGTAACGAAGCCTCTTTGTCACCGTTTCCCCAGTTCTTTGTCCCTCTGGCCTATTCAGGTTGTGAAAACTCTTCAGCACAGGGACCATCTCTTCCTATATGTATGTACAATGCCAAATCTAGTAGCGCCTTGATCTTGACTGGGGGCTCTCTGTACTAACATAAAGTAAGCACAAATAGTAAGATGTTCTCCAGGAGATGGAGCATCCTGCTGTGGGGAAAGGGAGGGTGAGGAAGATGGAAAAGGAACAAAATTGAGCAAAAGCCTTATTATCAATTAATGCTTTGTTCTTCCCTCACGTGGTCTGAGGATCTCAAAGCACTTTATAAAGAATTAATTCTGTCTCGCAGCACTGCCATGTAGCATTGAAGTACTGTTAATTCCATTTTACAGATGGGGAAACTAAGGCTCATAGAGGGGTTGTAGCTTAGTCAGCATGACTCCTGGAACAATGCAGGAGTCATGACTCCTGGAACAGAACGCAGGAGTCATGACTCCCAGCCTGGTGCTCAAAGTGGTCTTCATTCCTGCAAATGAAAACCAGAAGATGACCTGGGTAATATCAGTAATCCTCTCCCTTCTTGTTTCTCCTGCTGCAGTTTCGGAATCCATCATGATGGTGAGGGAAACAGGTGCTCTGCGAGTGGCAACATCATGGGCTCTGAAGGCAGCCACAACAGCGTGGACCTTGTATGGTCAGAATGCAGCAGAGAGCAGTTCCTTGCTTTTGTCAGGTAGAAGGAAGAAGCTGTTCTCCATGCTCCTCTACATGCATGTGGTGGGGGGAGATAGAGAGCTGGAGGGGAAAGGCAAGGAATGAGGAGGGCAACTCTTGGAGAACGAGGAGCTGAAACACATCTGGGGTTTGTTGATTTTTTTTTGGTGACTCTTTGACTCTGGGAGGCACATCTTAAATCAAGTCTCCACCTAGTGTAAGTGAGGGTGCTTCTGATGAACTGACTTGTATGTTTGGGCTGTCCATCATTCATGCGCTACCTACAAGCAGTTTGGAATGTGCTCGGCCCACCTCAGTCTCTGTAGATCAGTATTTCTGCACTGTACTGTCCTCGCATTTCAGGACCTGCTGAGAAGTCCTAGGTCCTAGGACTGGCTCCTTTATTATTTTCTCCTCTGCCTTCCATCCAACCCAAACCTGAAGGACATCCCAGGACCTTGGATGTCCTTCAGGTTTGGGTGGGATGAAAGGCAGAGGAGAAGATAATAAAGACATTTAGATGGATTACCTACCCCTGTCTCCTGTGACAAACCAGTCAAGGAGTTCAGTTGGAATCTACTCCCTCTGGGCAAGATGGTGCAGTCCGGAGTTGTTACTCCTGGTCCCCTGGAAAGGTGTGATGCTGACATGATGCAAAGAGCAGATCCCACTGAGCCGAAGACAGTGCTTGCATTGTCTGGGACACCAGTCACTAGCTCCCAGACTAAAGGCCTTGGGCTCGTGTTAGCAGACATGCATGTCCTTGCTGACTGTGTGCTGGGCCATGTGTGGGAAAGTGACGACTCTTGTGGCTTTACCAGGACAGACCAAGCCAGCTGCTTGAACGACTTGCCGGAGCTTGAGGGTGGCATCCCCGGCTGGAAGCCCGGCTTATATTACGGTGCTGAAGAGCAGTGTAAAATAGCCTTTGGGAGCGCAGCTACAGCATGCACCTTTGCCAGGAATGACATTGTAGGTAGACTGCTTTCCATCTGCTTCTGCGTCTGGCTGGTAACAGCCTTACCGACCCCACACCTCCCCGAGTACTGCAGCTGGGCGAGGTGTGGCGGGACAGCAAGGGAGTGGCGGGGCTGGTGTTGAGAGGGTGAAGTTGTTCATCTGCTGGGGGGTTCTCTGCAGAGAGAGGGCTTACCAATAATTTTGAGCACTTGCTCCTTTTCTGTCCCACCTCTCTCTCCTCCACTCAGGTCTCTTCATTATTATTTAACATTTGCACTGCAACAGTGTTCTGGGCTTCACTGGACTAGGTACTGTACACACAGGGAGAGAGGCTCCATGTCATAACACACTCACCACTTTCCCTCTCTTGTTCTGCTCCATCTCTTTGCTCTTTGGATCCCTTTTGCACCCTCCCTTATGCACAGCTATAACCTGCAGTGGGGTTCACCACTGTACAGAGGCTGCATACAGCATTGTTTTATGCATCTCATTAACCTGCGTGCACTAACCTGGCAGCAAACCTCAGTCACTATGATTGAACCTCTTCCTGTGTCATAACAATTGCCCCTGCCAGTCACAGGCTATGTCTGCCACATGGTGCGTAGGCATCGCCTCCTCTTTCCAGTTGAAATGGAAACACTCTGGGGATGGCTTAGCCATTGGGATTCGGCGGGGGAGAGCAGGTGCTGGCCTCCTGCGAGAAGGCAGCAGGTTGGTGGAGATGGGTAGGACGTGCTTATCTTCCTGCTGCTCCCTGTGAGTGTCAAACACACATGGAGTCCTGGCCTGGCCTTGGGCAGCCACCTAGCCATGGTCTGCACTGTTCTGTCTGGATGGCATGGGCTTCCTGTGTTGGTGGGATAGAGGCGGGAACTCATGTTGAGAAACTGGCACAAAGCTCAAGGCACACACTGAGCACTCTGGTTTCCTTGCCTGCTCAGGACATGTGCGGAGTTCTTTCTTGTCACACCCATCGTGCTGACCAGACCAGCTGTATTCGCCTTCTTGTTCCCCTCCTGGATGGCACTGAGTGTGGAAATAATAAGGTAAAACATCTCCAGAAGCGGTGAAGATTGGACATGGGAGAAGGTGTCTGGGGCACACTGGATGGTTGGGTGGCTGAGTGGATGGCTGGTGCAATGGGACCTTCCTATGTGGAGAACTAAGTTGGGAGAAGGATGGAAAATCCACCACAACCCTTGGTAAATTTTCCAGAGTTAATTGCCTTCATTGTTAAAAATTTGCACCCTATGTCCCCCTGAATTTGTCTAGTATTATTTTCCAGCTTTTGGATTGGGTTATTCCTTTGCCTCCTGGGCTGAAGAGCCCATTGTCAGACATGCTGTAGGCACCAGATGTTTTTACTATTTGTTGACTATAGGAGGTAGAACTGCAGAAGAGGGTGCCTTGTTCAGCCCCTCCCTTCCCGATTTGGGGTTCAAATCCTTATCCTCCCCTGGCAGGCAGGGGAGTGACTGATGCACAGTATAGTCCACCCTTGTTGCTATGTTTCTCTCGGCCGAAGGGGAGGAGCCAGCGTTGCCCTCCAGCTCCCTGCCTTTGTCGTTGTGGCATTGCTGTTTCTGAGCTTTGGTGTGTTCTGGGTTTCAGTGGTGCTCCAAAGGGCGCTGCAGCTCTCTGGAGGAGCTGAGCCCCGTGGCAGTGGTGCATGGACAATGGTCCAGCTGGAGTCCCCCCACTGCCTGCTCCCGCAGCTGCGGAGGAGGAGTTGTCATGAGAAGACGGTTCTGTAACAACCCCAGGTAAAGACTTTCCTCTTTCCCAGCAGTGCCATTTGAGATGCTCACAGGGCCGTCTGCCAGTGTTTGGGCCTAACGAGTCTGTGCTGGCATTCTTTTAACCTGGACGAAAACTTGTAGATGTCAGAATTAATTGAAGCTATGGCTGGCATCCTGCGCTTTGCCCAGCTTAGGATGTGTAGTATGTTTTGCCAGGGTAACACGTTCCTTGCCTATCTGCTGACCGTGTGTGTTACCGCTAGGTCTTGTTGCCTTTCCACTGTCCACATGCATATTGTCCAAGTGAGGCTGGTCAGTGCCTTGACCCCGTGTCGTTCTACTGACTGGCCTCATCACTGGTCTGTGTATGTCTCACTTGGTTAGCCAGCCTGCAGTAGCTGTCCATGAGTCAGATCTAGGCTCTCTCTGGTCCTGTATTTTTGAACAGTCAGGATCTGTTTCTCCTCGCTGTGGGGCAGCTCTTCCGGTCTCCAGCTTGGCTGCCTACGGACCCACATGTCTCTTGTTTTCAGGCCTGCTTTCGGAGGCCAGGGGTGCCAGGGAGCAGACCTCAAGGCAGAGATGTGCAACACACAGGTAGGCTGCCTCCACTCTGCAAGTGTCACATGGCCAAGCAGTGCACTGTCCATTTATAGGGGATTTTTAACTCCTTGAGAGCTGTACCATGTAGGGCCACAGCTTTCAGAGTTGAAACCATTGATTTCCCTGGAAAGGAAAGCAAGTGTTGAGCATACAGTCCCCCTTTCTTTCACAGCAAGACAGTCATTTGTTGCACTGTGTCTGAGGCCAGTTACCAACTAATCATTGGCCAGCTCCACTGACATATAATAAAGCATGACATCTGTGATCCCTTAGAGCCAGTTGGCACTTTGAGGTATGTCTACACAGCAGCAGAAGGGGTAATGCCTAGCTCATACAGATGTATATCCACTAGCTTGGACTGAGCTAGCATGCAAAAAAATAGAAGGTAGCCACGATGGTGCAGGTGACAGTCAATCTATTCATTCAAGAGCTGACCTAGGGTCCCAGATGGGATTGCACTTGGGTGGCTAACCTGGGCCATTGCCTGCTCCGCCATGGCAACCCTGCAGCCTTGAGCAAACAGCTCGAGCAAATCTAACGTGAGTCTGTCTGCTGAGGCTGGACATTTCACCTCTAGCTGCAGCTCATGTACTCTGAGTCCTTCTGGGGCAGGATTGTGCTCGGCCAAGGCCATGTTCACATTTTCCTCTGACATTTATTTTGGGGAAGTAGCAAAGATAACATCATCTACAAGCCATCTTTCTCCTCCTCCTAGCCCATCTCTTCTTCTCCACAGTCTTCTGCAGTTTCACTTTTTTGGGATATTCTTTTTCATTTGCTTATGTTCTGTTTCTCAGCTGCTGCTTTTCATCCCAGAGGTGGCTACCTTTAAGTGGTGGGTGAAGTGTTTCCTGGGAGCCTGCTGTCAGGATATTCCATTTCACTTGCCTTTGTGATAATCTTCCTTTTCCATAGGCCTGTTTGACCACTCAGTTGGAGTTTATGACTGAACAATGTGCAGCAACAAACGTAAAGCCCCTGTATCTCATTCCGGAAGTCCCGTCTTTTTATACGTGGACATCAGCGGCTGGTTATGCTAAAGGTAAAGAGAGAGAGAGAAGTTCCTTTGGGAAGGAAGGCACACAGTGCAGCCTGGAGTCCTGACCTTAACTGCAAATCAAATGACAATTTTATTGGTGCTTACAGTCTTCCCTGACAATTGCTTTTACCTCCCATCCATAGTGCAATTGACTCTCTTGGGCATTTTTGCTTAGTAACTCTGCCTTTCTTCCCATTTCGGTCTTCCCCAGGAGATGTCCTGTGCAAACACATGTGCAGGGCAAAGGAGAAGAATTTCATGGTGAGCCGTGGGGATAGTTTCACAGATGGAACCAGGTGTGAGCAGAGCAACCACAGAGCTGAGGGGGCTTTCGATCTGTGTGTGAGGGGCAGCTGCAGGGTAAGGCATTTCCTACCTGCAAGTGGATGATAGGTCCAGACCAAACTTCTAACATGGAGTCTAAACTGTCTCAAAGGAGCCCCCTCCTTCAAGGAAGGAACAAGCAAACTGAGACCCAAACTTCTGAGGCTGACTTCTTTAAAAGAACAGGATTTGTTAGAACTGTTTGGATTTTTGTACAAACCATTCAGCGATCCTGCTTGTTTGTCCAATACCAGCCTTCCCCAGCTAGTTCACCCTGCTGATTATACAGTACTGTCCATGTGTTTATGCATGCAAACTCAGAGGAAAGTAGTTTAAAGGACATAACACAGGAAATAGCTCTCTGATCATTTTATGGCTCTATCCTTTACTCAGGTGTTCAGCTGTGATGGCAGGATGGACTCTGGAATGGTGATGGACTCCTGCAAGGTGTGTGGGGGAGACAATGCCACATGCACCCGAGTGACCGGCTCTTACACAGAAGGAAAAGCCAAAGGTCCGCCCTGCTCTTCACATCTGGGTCATATTCCTTGTCTGATGCCCCCAAAGCAGATGCTGAGCTCTGTGCCATTCTTGTGTGGCTTGTTGGATATGGTTTTGCTTGTTTCGGTTTTGTCTTGGAGGCTGGCGGAGTGGGAAATGGATGAGATTAATTCTCATGCACTCTTAGGGCTAGTTTTGGCATGGGTTCCCTGCTGAGCCATTCACAGCATGGCTTCCCTTTTTGCCCCAGGGAGGGATCCTGAACTCTGGTCAGGGGCAAAGAGCGAAGCCTTGGTGAGTTCTGTAAAGCGGGTGGTGTGCAAACTTTGTCATATTCTGTCTGATGTGTAAATATTAATTTGATGGGCTGTCCTTGCCCCTGCTATCACCCTCCGATGAACTTCTCTGGAGGGCATTTTATACCAATGAAAGTGAGTGGAGGGCTTTGCTAGTTAGACCAGAGAACACTGAGGCTGTGTTTCCAGGTATGCCACAAATTCAGTTAAGCTTTCTTGGTCGTATTTATCCCAGGGGTTACTTTGAAGTCAGTGGTTTGACATGGGAGGAAGAGTCCTCTGGGCCTCAGCTTGTCCATCTGCAGAATGGCTCTGTAATACTGACCATGCAGGGGAATTGAGAAGGTTAATTCTATATTCCCCTGCACTCCCTGGTTGGTATACTGAGGCATACCACAGAAGGACCAGATGAGGCCCGGAGGACTGTATCCTGCCATGTCTGTAAAGTACTTTGAGATCCTCAGGTGGAAGGTGCACTGCAAGCGCAAACACTATAATTACAAATCCTCCCACCCCTTGCAGAAAGTGCTATGTGAAACTGACCACATCTTCTCTGTGTTCGTTCCCAAGAGTATGTTACGTTTCTAGTGCTGGCTCACAAGACCACCCGCGTCCACGTTACCAATCGGAAACCTCTCTTCACACATTTGGGTGAGCATAATGGGGAGGTGAGGGCTACAGGCTGGTTTGGTTCCTGCATTCCCAAAGTCATGGGCAGTATGAAGAAAAGGAAAACCTGAGGGGAAGCATCCCAGCATTGCAATCTCTTCACTTTGGAGGAATGGTGAAAGTCCCATAGCTTGGGATGTTCCAAATAGATTGGACAAATCATTAGCAGGTGTACAGTGGGAAGTCATCTTGAATTGATTCTGTGAATGCATAGTGCCCCTCTGCCCTGAGTACTGTGGTTTTTTCTCTAGCTGTGAAGGTCCAAGGTCGGTACGTGGTTGCTGGGAAGGAGAGAATCTCCCTGAACATTACCTATCCATCAGTAGTCGAGGACAGCCAGATAAAATATAGGGTGTTTCTCACTGAGGATAACTTGCCAAGCTTGGAAGAAGTTCATGTGGATGGGCCAACACAAGAGGACATTGAGATACAGGTAGCTTGGTAGGGTTGGAAAGGGGCTTGCCAGAACTGGGTTGGGGCTCAGTAGCTCATAACTAAGAACTGCAAGGCAGAGTCTGATTGTGGTTGAGAGTCTGATTCCCCTGTGCCACTAGAAACTGACTCCATGCTGAAGATGGGTTGTCTCTAGACTGAGATGAAGATTGGATGGTGAAAAAAGGAGAAAACGGCAGAAACCTGGCAGCAAATCTCTTGTGCGTGATGTTGGTTTCCTGCCTGGAAATAAATGCAATGAAATTACAAGGCTGTGTATTAATTAGGCAGTGCCCATCATTCATTAATTTGAATGATTGGAAAAGATAAATAGGCTCCGGTGTTAGCTCAAAACATTTACGGAGGGAGTTGTCTTGGTGGTCTCTGTTCTGTCCTGGTGGATAGGTGTTCATGGCATAAGTCCTTCCGTTACTGCTTGGTCTAGTTGGCTGTGTCAGCAGAGGCATGAGGGGCTGAACTGGCCACGGAGGCTCAACTCCCATCTCATCTTAGAGGCAGACCCTCAGAGTTGGGAGGATGCTGGTGGGAGCAAATATTTCATTACCCCTGTCTGTGCTGTACAACTTTGTGATACAGCTGTTGTCTCTCTTTTGGCCCAGCACCTTTCATCAGCATTAAATTAATTAGAGACTAAAGAGGAGTGATAATCAGGCTGATGAGGAACTGCAGACAGTCTTCATTTCAGGTCATTTATAAATTAAGGAATTAAAGAGGGAACTATCAAAGATGCGGGAAGCAATTTACTCTAGATGATGCTGTGCTGTGTGGAAGCGACTTCAGTTCCATGTAGAAAGGAAGCGTTGCAGCTGGACCAGAGACTGTACCTGTGACGAACCTGAAACAAGCACAGCAGTGATTTTCTTACTGGTAGCTGATTGGAGGAGAAGCTCTTTTAAGACTTTATTTCCTAGCTCTGAGCTGTTTTTAGGATGCTGAGTTTTTAAAAAAAAAAATTAATTGACTCTCTAGTAGGCTAATGTTTGGCTGACAGAAATTCCATTGGGATTGGCTCAACCAGCTGTTTATTGGGGTGGGTGTGAAAAAAACCCTCAGCTGTTGAAGAGTTTGGAATCCACACCTGGATCTTGCACCCTGGTTACATCCTTATCCATGTGCTCAGACATATTCCTCTGACTTGCTTTGCATATGCCTCACCATATTGATAAATTTTCCATTTCTATTCCCTTCTGCTTCCCCAGGTTTATAGGAAGTATGGGAAAGAATATGGAGATATCACCAACCCAGACATCACCTTCAGCTACTTTATACCAAAGGAGAAACAGTTGCATGTTTGGATTCCTCAGTTCGGGACCTGCTCAGTGAGCTGTGGGGAAGGTGAGGTGGGTGTGAGAACCGAAGGCTAATTAGGGGAAGCTGCTCAGGCTTATAGTCTGAGAGGTTGCTAAACACTTAAGTCCAGAAGGTTTGAGGACCTACCTTGGTTATTGACAGAAATATGGCTTGATGTAGTTTCATATATTTTATTAAAACTTATTAAAGAAATTAAATTGAAAAAGTGACCAAATCTAAGCTATTCTTACTAATATTAAACCAAACAGATGATAAAGCCATACAGCTACCAAATCATGACCAAATCAGGAAATTAGTCTCATCCGTGGATTGGAATTAAATCCTCAAATTTATTCTCAATATTATTGATCCTTATAAACTCTAAAGAGGATTCTAAGATGTTGACTGTCCACCAACTAAAGAATTTGGTCAAAGTCAATCAAGTGTATGACTGAGACTGGTTAAATGTCTTTATACTGAAACCAAATCATTACCTAATGTCTGATTTAGAGCTGGATGAATTTTATTTGTACAAAGCATCTTTTTTTTTCTCCCTGTTCGGGAACTGGGCTAACTATCAAGCAACTTACCTTTTACAACCCTCATCTTGATAGACAAAAAGTTACTTTAAGACCTTCCAAGATGAAACCCATGTAAGAAATACAATTTTTAAAGTTTATAGAAGGGCCATATTGCCAAATGTGTTCTTTCTCAGATGTATTTGGGAATTCATTTCTGTCTTTTTGGACAAAGGGAATGAACAGTGTCTTTCTGTAAGAGCACAGATCAGCCTGTCAGTAAGACTACAATTTCCTTTCCTTTTCTCAGCTGGGAACCTCAGCACTGCGCGTTTCTAATGTTTTATTGAACTTTTATTCCCAGGGGTGCTGGTGGTGGATCACTCCTGCTTCGACAAGGCAAGGAATGAAATAACAAATGATCAAAAGTGCTCGGAGACCCCGCAGCCCCCTTCAAGGCAGGAGCCCTGTGCTATGGCACCTTGCCCACCTGAGTGAGTATTTTCTGAACAGCCTTTTCCACCAATAAGCTACAATTTCTTATCACCAGAGATGGGCATAACTGGCTCTTGTCTTGTCTTAGCTGGGTGACAGGGGACTTTGGCCCCTGCAGTGCCACATGTGGGGGTGGAGTGATGGAGCGGGCAGTTCGCTGTATGAAGAAAGAAGACGGCTTGATTCTGACTCTTCCTGATTCTAAATGCAAGGATGCCCCCAAGCCTGCCTCCACTGAGACTTGCAGCACCGAGCTGTGTCCCATAAGGTAATTCACAGGCTAATTGAATGGGGAGGTCAGAGGATAAATCTTCGGCTCCTTCTCCCCTTGGTTTGTGCAACAGTCCTGTGGTCAAGGTGGGTTGCTGGACATTCTTTGTTCTTGAGAGCACATTCCCCCTGCCTTGCCCACATAACCATTTGTAGTATCCTTCCCTTCACAGAAACTTCTGCTGGGGCAACTGTTCCTCATGCTGTACACTGTGGGGACACAACCCTTAGGAGATGTTTGCCCCTCCTTTCCAGTCACAGAGACTGAGTGTTCTCCTCAGAGGCATGGCTCTTAATCTGGAGAAAGTCTGTTGAGAGTGAAGTAGGAAACTGGGAGCCAGAATGCCTGAGTTCTTTTATCAGCTCAGCTATTATTTGTGGTGTGACCTCTTGAACATGTCATGTCGCTGCTCTCTGCCTCAGTTTCCCTATGCATGAAATGGGGATTGCAATCCCAGCCTACCAAAGGTGGCATGAGGGTCAGCTAAAGAGTGTTCATAAAGTGCTGTGAGACCCTTGGACAGTGTTGTTATTTCCCATTTAGATGGAAGGAATCTGAGCCGGGCAAATGCTCTGCCATCTGTGGGGTTGGAGTCACCCAGAAGAACGTCACCTGTATCCAGGTTCTTAATGGAGTGGAGACCACGGTAGATGACAGCCTGTGCCTGGCAGAAGAGAAACCTCTTGTCTTTGCACCATGTGTGGTCAGCATATGTCCTCTGGGCTGGAACAGAGTGAGTGTGCAGACATCACGCACTGGTCCACCAGGGGTCCCAGGCTGGGACAAAACCATCTTTTTGTCTGTTTGTGAACTAGCCCATTAGTTCAGAGTCCTCTGTAGTTCCTGCAGGAGGGCTTGATCACCAGAATGCTGTCAGCTTCATCATGCATTGGGGGTGGTTTAATTATGGCAGGGCAGGCTAAATCACTTTGGACGTCATCCTATCCGCTTTCCTTCCTGTGCAGCCATGTTGCTTCAAGCAAAGCAGAGGCTGAAAATCATTTATCTCAGAAAGTGATCTGGCCAAAAAATCACTTGTAAAGAAAATCACAGTGCCCTCTGTCAGGGGGGCCTGATGTTTGCAAATATGGTGCAGAATGAAACTGGAAGATGGAGGGGGAGTTGGTTGGCTCTGGGGCCTATTATTGAGACTAACATGGCTACCCCTTTGGATTACTGAGACTGTCACTTGTAGGTCACTGGTTCTGAGCCAGCCTCGATCAGGCCTATCCAAGGCAGGTCAACAGGCTGTGGAAATGCAATAGGTAGTACATATGTGGGCTCTGGATCATGCCCAGAGCGCTGTGTCTCAGCACCACAGTGGGCCCAAGAGGTGCCTGTGTAGGCAGTCTAAGGCAAAGGGCCAGAGGCTTACTGGCCATGAAATCTGGAGGGCCTCTATCTGTATAGTTGAGCCCCATTGCTGGGAATGTCCCTTGAGTGTGCTCTGCTGCTCCCAATGTGTGGATAAACGGAGTTTGGCCTCCAGGGCTGTCAGGCGCCTTTAGCCAGTGCTAAAACCTACAGGCCAGTTTCCCACTAAAACAGGTAAAAAAAGAAAATGCTCAGATCTGCCCTTCAGTCACAGAGGGAGATTCCTGTGGAGGCCTAGCTATGCAGCTTGCATCAGTGAAGGGGATTGTGGGGATCCAGCCCTGTGTACCGGTTTGGAATCTGCCCCCACCCCAGAGAAGGCCAGGCAAAGTTTCTGTGAGAGAGCACAGGCCCAGTGCTCTGGGCATGATCCAGAGCCCACTGACTATAATGAAAAGACTCCCATAGGCTCCAGGGGACTGAGCTCAGGCCCTGGGTTAGCAGCCACTGCCCGTCACTTGTCTTTTCCCACTGTGTCAGCAGCAGGACAGTTCGCCTTCACGGAAGGAGCTGGAGCCAGCTGGGCCAGTCCAGAAGGAAAATCGCTCGGTGCACGTCTGGAGCCCTGTGGCTGGAGACTGCTCCGTCACCTGCGGTGGAGGTGAGAGGGTGGTGACACTGCTTGGAAACACTTGTAGTGCATTCATGTCTTTAGCCTTTCTCCACTGAGCTCTGTCATGCACTTATAGCCATGGGCGTGAGTGCACAGAGATGGGGTGCATAGTGCAGGATGTGGAAAGGGGCTGCAGAACCTTCCCCTGTTATGTTCCCGGTTCGAATCCAGAGCTTGCTTGGCCTGCAAACAGCACTGAGTTCCAGTGTGATGCTGTGGTTATCCTAAACGATCTGGTTCTACAGCTGCATCCATGCCGCACTGTCAGACAGTCTGGCCTTCCCTTCTAGGTGTGACCCAGCTTCATTATGTGTGTGTGGTTTTTGAGACCAAAGAAGAAACCCAAGAGAAACACTGTAATCATGTGCCGAAGCCAGAGAGCAGGCTGGAAAGCTGCAATCCCACACTGTGCCCGCCGAGGTAGGAGCATGTGAGGAGCTGAAGAAAGGTCTCTTGTCACTGTCTGGCTCTCCACTCTTTCCCACATGAGAAGTGATGTGTGAGGCCCAGCACAGATGTTCTCTCCAATCTTGTCTACTCCAGCTGGGAGGTGAAGGAGCTGGCTGCATGTCCTGTGAGCTGCGGAGGAGGGCGGATACCACTCTCTTTCCGCTGTGTCAGACAAGAAGGAAATACAACCCGTGCCCTTCCTCATTCCAAATGTGGCAGGATGCCCAGGCCAGCCAGCACCAAGGAGTGTGGCACTGATCCGTGCCCAGCAAGGTAACTGCTAGTATCTCCAGGGCCTGGTTGTCCCCCGGGTATAATCGTGTGGAGCCTGTGTGCCAAGGGAAATCTTAGTCCAAACCCCCTTGTTACCCACTTATCTGGGCATGGGGAGGGATGTAAATGTGATATCAAACTCACCACCTACTTGGTGCTGCAGCACCTGGGGTAGAAGCCAGGACTGAATGCTCTAGTACACCAGGTATGTACAATGTGAACTAAAGGACAATCAGCTGTTGGCTTCAATAGGGCATATAGTCTCTGCCAGCAATCTTCCAAATCAGTCCATTAAAAAGCTAGTTCTTCGGAGGTGGGATCTAAAATCCATGGCTATATCTACACTGGAGGCTTAAGTCGACTTAAACTGGCTTAAGACAACTTAAGCAACTCCATTGCCACATTTGACGTTTAAGTCAACTTAATAACTCCTGCTCTTAAAATTGACTTTAAGCATTAAGTCAACTTTATTAAGTCGACTTAACGAGATGTGGCTGCCTAAGTCGACTTTATTAAGTTGACTTAAGTCAGGGTAACCACTTAAGTCAACTTAATAAAGTTGTCTTAAAAAACTGTGGAGTCTCTAAATTGGCTTAATAAAGTTGACTTAACTGAGCCCTTTAGTGTAGACATAGCCCATTCGAGTTCACTGATGGTCGGGGTTGGCTCACCAACAGTGGGAAGCACTCGGTGGTGGCTGCGTTGTTCCCAGGTGGCGTTACAAAATGGACACGTGCAGCGTGAGTTGCGGTGGAGGTGTGGCACACAGGATCCTGTACTGCGTGAGGGAGATTGGGGACAAGGGGGAAAAAATTGTAGCGACTGCAGAGTGTCATGGTTTGCCTCGTCCAGAGGAGCAGGAGATGTGCAATCCAGAGCCGTGCCCTCCAAGGTCAGTCTGGTCATGTTCGGCAAGATAGCATGTGTGTGCATGTCTTTAAAAGGGCCATGGAAACCCCAGTGTGAGCTGAGATGGGTCACAGAGGTGACCGCTGGATTGTCACTCTGCAGATGCTGGAGACAAATGCTTTTGTGCTGTGTAGGAAGGGTGAAGGGTGCTCACTGCTCAGTCATTTCTTACAGTAAACTTCAGAACAGGTTGAACATTAATCTGGACGGCAGAGTGGAAGAGGGAGCTTGCTCAGCACAGACTTGCAAAACGAGTGGGAGATGTCTAGTGTCCTTTTTTGGTTTTGATGTTTACTAGGCAGAACAAACACAAGAGTTGGTCACTTCATGGTCGGTCATTTCCTTCCAATGGGTGCAGAAATATTGTGAGATCTTGATTCATTTCAGCCCATACATAGCTTGCTGAGAGGATGGGGAAGGACTGTGATGTGTAGATCCAGATGCACATACTGAGCTAATGGTGTTTCTGCAAAACCTGAAAAAGCTGCTGTACAGCTTTCAGAGGACCCACTTCCACTCATTGCCTGGCTTTTCTAACCTCACCACAGGGACAGGTTCTGCTCCAGATATACACTGGGGCCACTGTAAGCAGGGGTGGTCCCAGACTGCAGTGCGCATGTGGCAGAGGAAGGGAATTTACTTGTAGCTGGGAAAGTGGGAAGATGAGGAAGGTTCAGCATGTGCCTTTTAGCAGGGGCTGGTGGGAGGAGGAGAATTGGTCCTTATTGTGAATTTTCTCCATCCCCTCGGATCAGATGGAAAATATCAGCGACCAGTGAGTGTTCCTCCTCTTGCGGGCTTGGCATAGCCACCCAGGTGGTCACCTGTGTCCAGCTCCACCATGGTCTGGAGACTGAACTGGAAGAGAGTTCATGTCCGGGGGCAACAAAACCACTCTCCAGCATCCCCTGTATTACCAGACTGTGCTCTTATGAGTGGGGTTTCAGCGAATGGACAGAGGTACCTGCTACCCATCTAATGCAGAGCCAGGCATCCTGTGATATTACCGCAGGACAGTGCACCCCTCTGGCTTCAGAACAAAGCCCACAACTGTTGTTACAGTCTCTCATTCACTGCATGCTGTTCACACCCCCCAAACATGCCAGACTGTTCCTAGGGATGTCACCCATCCTTTCTTCTTGACCAATCTCAGCATGGCATCTGTGCTACCCTTGCGTTCCTACACTCTGGGTGTTGGCTGTTCTTTAAAAATTCCCCTTGCATGTTTTGGAGTGATGGGCTCTGTGCAAGTCTTCTCTGAAGTTTCTTCTAACCCTTTGCCAGTCAGTGTCATCTATGAGTACTGATACACCTGTGGACCTCAGGTTTGAAACCCTCCGACAGTCACTGTGGGTCTTGGGGCCCTTTGTTGAGGTGTTTCAGAGCCGTTATCTCCATTTTACAGCTGGGAAGACTCAAGCTCAGAGAGGTTAAGTGATGTGGCCAATAGCACTGGAAGAGCTGAGACTAGAACCTGACCCACACTTTAGCCACTGAGCCCCATACCCCCTGCACAGATCCCTGGCAGTGGGTGTAAAAAAGTCTCTGGGTTTCTTCCTCTGCAGTGCTCGGTGTCGTGCGGGAACGGCATTCAAACGCGGCAGGACTTCTGCCTCAATCCCAAAACCCGTGAGCGTGTGAACCCTGTCTTCTGCATGCAATTCCCCAAGCCCATCACAGTGCGTGGGTGCTCCGCCGTCTCTTGTCCTGAGCAGGTGACAGTGGATGGGTCCTTGGGATCAGAACGTCTGAGATCAGCTTTGGGCATGAACACAGTGACAAAGGCAGTGACCATTTATCCTGAAAGGCCAAAGTACAAAGCCCTTGATCATCCTCCAGGCAGGGTGCTGTCTCCTTCACCCACACACCCTGAGGAGCTTGCAGGGAGGGAGGAAGACACTGCTGAAGAGAACAGTTACGTGGTGATTATATTGGGCTGCGTCCTTAGCCAATTCTAAGGCATGGAGTTTGTGGGCATGCCAGCACTTAACCAGCGCTCAGGCAGGGAGTGTGGGAGTACTTCACAGGGAAATTTGTGTGGATTAAGACTTCATTATCATTAAATCAAATGAAATTAATTGCAAAGCCTAATGCCAGCACAGAGTTCAGATGCCAGACAGCTCCCTCCCTGCTGAGGAGGGCAAAAGCTCCAAGGGGGTACAGCACATTAGTACAGGCAGTGGTTCTGGTGCTGGGGAAGCTCTGTTTTGCTGGGCAATGCATCTCATGGAACCTTGCAGAACATTCATAGCACCAGCCAGAAGTTGGTGCAGATTCAGTGAAAGCCTCGCTGTGAGTCAGGCTTTTCAGGCATGTCATGACTGCCCATTAGAAAGGAATTATGAGCAACAACTTTTTCCCTGGGCTTCTTGAGGGGCTCCTGTGTTTTCTGAATTTCAAACACCTCAGGGCAGAAGCTGTCTTACTGTGTGGCTTGTAGAGAGATCAAGCACCCTGGTGGCATATATGTCATAGTCTCTGCTCCAAGGAGTTTGCAGATGCTGTGATGTATGGGAGTGGTTGCGCATTTGCTGGCCATAATGTCTGCGCTTTTGTTTTTATTGCGCAGGTGTCTGTGGGAGACTCTTCCTTAACTCCACTGGGGTCATCAATATGACTGGCGTGCAGGTCCACGACTGCACAGTTTCCATCGGACGCCCCCTGGGGGAAGTGGTAACAGTCTGGGTGGTGGAGAGCTCTCTGAACTGTAGTGCAGGTATGTTTCTGAGCTTATCCATGCAGGGAGCTTTCAGGAACCTGCTCCTGCCCCCTTGTTACTTCTATGAACACTTTGGCTGGGAGCTCTGCACCTCCACGGCTGGGGGCAGGCACCTGGGTGTTCTCAGTAGGGGGTCGCCAGCACTGGAATGCCCTGAAACAAGGTTTATCTTTTTAGCCAAGTCTTTGCCAGATGGGACTAAATTAAGCCATTGCCTTTTCTTTCCCATTTCTTTTCTGATTTCTTTCTTGCCTGGCAGTAGGCACGTGCGTGGTGGGCTGGAGTGAAAACAGCTGCCCTTTTTAGTCTGCTATAAAGCTATGTGTGATGGGCCCTGGTGCTGCAATGATGGGGTCTGTACAGGTAAACAAATAAATCAGACCACTTTCATGGCTGACGTTGACAAACTAAGAGCTAGATGTAGGAATTACGGGGTGGAATTCCATGGCCTGTTTAATACAGGAGGTCAGACTAGGTCAGTGGTTCCTAGCCTTTTTGGCTTGATGGCTGCAAATATCATTTTTACAACCCTGAAGGGCAGCTAAGTCACAGTGGGTGGCCTGCTAAGTGCAGGGCAAACCCAAAGGCACTGATATTTAGAGTCCTTCCTCTTTCTTCCAACATGGTAGGTCCTTGTTATTGCACCAGCACCCTCTCTGCAGCTGGAAGGAAGGAGTTCTATGAGGAGTTTGCCTCTTTGCTGAATTCCCATCCTCCTGGCTGCATCAGGGAAACCACCTGGCTCCTGTAACCTGTGTGCTCCGCTTGGGCATATAGACAGTGGCTCCCCTTGCAGCCGGGAGACAGGAGATCAGTGCTCCCCTCCCTCTGGCTCCAGCAGGGACCCCAGCACCTAGGGAACCAGGCAGCATGATTTGCTCTCCTCCCTAATGGCAGCGAGCGCTAATCTCTCATCCCTTTCGATGCAACAAAGGAGCCCACGCCAGTCTTGTTGCCCATGGGAACATACTTTGCCTGGATCCTCAGGCAACAGTTTCCTTCTGCAGCCAATGAAAAGAGAGTGGCAGGGCATTTTGAAAGGCCCTGCAGGCCACTTTTGGCCCCTGGGCCACAGGCTGGGAATCACTGGACTAGATCACGATAGTTTCTTAAAATCATTGATGAAGGATGGCTGTGCAGTCCAAGATTCTCACGATATAAATATAGGCTCCAACAGAACCTTTTCATCGAATCACAGGCCTTGAGTTCCCAAGTGCCGTCCATTTACTGCTTAGAGCCAGGACACATCAGATGCTCTGTCACTCCATATGGCTACGCTTGATCCATAGACATGTTTAAGTCCCAGCCAACAGCTCTTCCATAGAACAGTCGCAGATGCTTTAGGAGCAGCACCTTACACTGAATTTTACTGACTAGTCATCTGCATCTCTTTTCAGCCACACAAGTTTTCTTCTTCTGATCAAGAATTCTCCCCACCCTAAATCTCTTCTGAACTGATCTCCTTGATCTTGTCTTGTGTTTGTGTATCTTGCCTTATCCAGATTAGGTCTTTGTGGCAGACACCATGTCTATTTATATGTGTAGAGCACTGGATAACATGGTGCTAGTTCAATATTTTTAACTATCTTAATAAACCAGGACTCCTGTGGCACTTAAAGACTAATACATTTATTTTTTGCATGAGCTTTCATGGGAGAAAATCCCACTTCATCAGAAGCTTTGAAGAGGGGGAGTGCATCAAGTTTTGGTGAGCGTGTAGAAAAGACCAAAGTGCCATGACAGAACACAGCTGTGGGGACAGTGGCTCCATCTCTGAGAAGAGCCATACAATCAAAGCTCTGACCGCTGATGGTCATTAAAAAATGCATGGTACCCTCTTGAGAGCAAGTTTTAAAGTACCGGCTCCGCCAGATTCCAGTATCCTGGTGGTTTCATTTAGATACCTGATTCTTTTCCACGTCTTTTCTTGAACTGTTCTCTAATGCTGTTGTGTGCAGTTAAACAACTGCTGTGTTCCCCCAACCCAAGGGTGCTGCATTTCATTGATGGGTGGAGTGGTCATTGCATTGAATTAGTCTTTAAAGCAATTTCTGAGATCTTGTATCTGTTTTCCTTGGAGGGTTTACATCCTTTAGTGCTAGCTGCTCTCCATTCAGATCTGTACTTGACTGTGTCTTCAAAGTTATTAGTGTTTATGCTTCAGGAGCTCAGGCACTACTTGAGAAAGTCTTCGAAGTGTTTTCATTCTTCACTCCTCCTGCACTTTCTTAGTTTCAGCTCACCACAGGAAGTCTGTCATCACCCAGTTTGACAACATGACCTATCCTTCTAAGCCAAACTTCTGTTCTGATTGTTTTTGCTTTTTCAAGGGTTGTAACATTTGAGACTTCCTCTGTGAAGTCCTTTGCAGTAAAGGATCCTTATCAGTGTTTAATATTATTACAGGTGAGATGGTGTTGTTTTCTGGACGGATGATGTGGCGGATAGGCTGTAAGAAGCTGACAATGTCATCTATAAACTCCAGGACCAACACATTGATGGTGAGACAGCGCCTTCTGCTGCCAGGCAATGGTGTAGTTCTTCAGTACAACAGCAAAGCGGCTGAAAAAAAATATTACCAAGGTAAAAAAAAGAAAACAAAAAAACAAGGAGTCTAGTGACACTTAAAGACTAACAGATTTATTTATCGCATGAGCTTTCGTGGGAGAATATCCCACTTCATCAGACGCTTTGACAAGGTAGTTTGCTTAATTCTTCATTGTGGTGGCTGTAGGGCAGGGAAGGCAAAACCCACAGAGTTCATGGCTGCCCATGGAGACCGCATAGCCCAAGAGATGTTGCTCCTTCTCCAGGGGCCCATAAGGCCTCTCAGCTGAAGGCAGAGTATATTGCATGTTGGGAGCAGCTGTCTTCATTGGTTGCCCTTCCATATTGAAGATGAGTCCATGCAAGATGCTTGCACATGCTTTGAGATTCCCATCCAAAATGCACTGGGGAGCTTTCTGGACCTACTTCATTTAATACCATACACAATATTCCAGATTGCTTTCTTTCCTATTCCACTTCCCCATACAGACTGTGATGTGCAGCTATTTGGTCCCAGAGGTGAGATAGTGAATCCTGGACAGTTGCCTGACTCCAGACAACAAATGGCATGTCGGACCTTCATTGACGTGGCTCCACGGTATCGCATAGCTGTCCATGCCCTCTACATGGACCTGGGGACTGAAAACAACCAAACACACTCCAATTACATCTTGGTAAGACATCAGCCTGGAGCAGGGCACATCTGGGGCACTCATTTGCTTGCACAGGCCCTGAGAAGTTTTAAAGCACATTGCAAATCATATCGGGCCAGATGCTGATCTCAGTTACACCACTGTAGATGTGGAGTGACCCCATGGAAGTCAATGGGACTCTGCCTCCAACTTTTGTGACTTCCCATCTTGTGAAGTACCTGGTCCCCTGAACTACAGATGTGCTTCCCAGAGGGGTCCAGGCATAGTGCAAACAATCCTCTTCCTGGAAAGAGGAAGATACTTTGTGACTGTAATTCATTCCTTTCTTTGTTCAGATACGCGATGTGAATGCTATGAAGACAACAGTGTTCCATGGAAAACAGCTTTTCTTCTGGCAGTCATCAGGGAGTCAGGCTGAAATTGAATTTCATGAAGGCTTTACAGAGGATCGTGTCACTTTCCGAGCAGAGTACTGGGTCAGTGAGCCCCGATAAATGGAAATGAGGGGCACCCCAGCCAGGGAGGCAGTGGATCAGTTAGAGTCAGGATGCCCACCTCTGCCACTGATTCACTGTGTGACCTTGGGTAAGTCATCTAAAAATCTTCACCTCAGTTTCCCTATCTAATGGGAATAACAATAGCTGCCTACTTCATAAGGCTGTTCAGTTAATATTTGTAAAGTGCATGGAGATGCTTAAATAAAAGGCATTACATAGATGCCAGATATTATAATTTTCTTAATTTTTGTGTGTGTGTCCGTCCGTGCCCATGTTAGAGCTAGAACTAAGACAAGTTCCCTGTCTGAAATGAATGGCTGGGGTCTGAGGCACAAGTTGTGAATGTGATTTATCACCTTTTGAGAAAGATCATGTCTATTCACAGTGCCTCAGCATCCACTTAGGAAGATGTATAGAGTAGTTAGTGAAAATGTCCAAATTAACCCTTTAATGTTTTTCCTTTTGGTGAATTGTACAAATAAGTGTTGCACACGCCGCATGGATAAACCATACAGAATCAATGGAAGTGATGCACCTTTACACTCTGGCAGTGCACAAGTACCTTTTTATTTCCACCTACTTTACTGTGAGAATGGTAGAAAGAGGTCTTATACGTAACTGAAACTCAGACACTAGAACTTGTCATGCTAATGCTGAACTCGGTGCCACAACATACTCACTGAAAACTAGAGGCAAGCCTGGATCTGAACAGCAAGGCACTTTGGAAGAGTTTGGATGCAAATGAGGTCTGCTATTCACCTTTATACTCCCTAGCTGGAAGGGGAGTAGCCAGCAACTAAGTGTTGTGAGCTTAATCCGTTAAGGATTGAGCCCCTTTCTGCCACTGCAGTCAATGAGAGTCAGGGGTGCTTTGCAACTGCAGGATGGGGCCCTGCTCTGTTTTCTTCCTTTTCTTAGAATGTCAGTGTTTACCCCTAACCCTAACCCAGAACTGTAATAGCAGTGAGAGCTTTCTTCTCCCAGTCTGTTTTGTAACCATATCACACAAGCTATCTGCATCAGGAGGGCAAGCATGTCTGCCTTGGCCCCGACTTCCATGGTCCACAGATGGCCACAAACAGCACGGTATGTGCCAACAAGAACCCTGGAGAATCCTTGGAGCTGCGGGTTTGAGATGTGGGTAGGACCCACTTCTAATTTAATTTTGCAAAGTGCATGTGAGTTGCTAGGGTTTTCAGCTCTAGAGACTAGAATGTCATAAACTGAAATTTGCTTATGGAAGGTTCCAGTGGAAGAGGCCTGCTGGAATAAGCTGTCAGCACCTGGAAAAGAGGGGAAAATATGAAGTTACTTGGCTTGAACTCAATCCTGCCTTGCACAAGTGGGTCCATTGAATTCAGGAGAATTACACACGTGTGTGAAAGTCTTAGGAATTGTGCCTTTTTTGTGTTACGAGAGCACCTAGAACCCAATACCAGGAGGGCCGCTTGTCAAGAAGCACTGTACCAACATTTAAGGTGCTTTAGCTCCTGCCCAGATGTGTTTAGCATTGAACATAAGAGAAGATGGAATGAGACAGTAAGAGACATATGATTTCCTGAGGATGCTGTGTATCTGATGTGATTGTTCTGACTGAGCCATTTACAATGTGACAAACCACAGACATTCAAAAAACAAGAGTCAGGCCTCAAAAATCAAGATGTTGGCTTAAATTGTGATTTTATTTTATTTTTTAAAGATGTTGGGTTCTTTTTCTTGCTTTCTGGTTTCTGAGTCTTTGCCTCACACTCTGTTCATGTTTCAAGTTTTTATCTGCAACCATGAGAGCCAGAAACTTGAACAAAAATAAAGAACGGAGATTTTAATCCCCTGATTCCAGGAGTAGCCACTTTAAGGAAGACTCCAAATATTTCAAGACTCATGATAAAATCGTGAGAATTGTCTGCACCCCATTTCTGAGGTGCTTTCCTGCAGTCTAAAATATGAAGGGGAAGATTTCCAAGAAGGCGAAGGAGATTTTTAATGTCTCATTGAACACATAATTAAATCCCTGTTCACAGAAGGAGGAGACCCATTAAAAACTGCCCCATCAAATTAAATTCTAAAAGAGGCACTCTCTTTCCAAATGACAGATTTGGCAGCTCTGGAAATCACTGAACACTAATGGCCAGGGAGAGGAGAGCTGGGGTGAAGGATATAGTTGGAGTTTCCCTGAATCCTTCGCAAACCAATTCCTTTCTAATCAGTCGTAGCTGCATACGTTTTTTGGTTTGCACATATGGATGCACCTTCCTGCTGTCTCCTTCAGATGGATCCCTTCATTCACTGAGTCTGACAGACCCCCTATCTGGATCCCAGGCTTGCACAGTGGCCACCTAGACAGCATTTCCTAGTAGTTAGGGCAGGGCATTCAGACTCAGGTTCTTCTTTTTACCACTGGCATATTTGGTAACGTCGGGCAAGTCAGTTCACCTTTCATGAAGCAGAAGTGCAGAGACATGCAGGAAATGAAACTGGTGAGTGGAGAAGACAGAGTTAACCGGAGTTGTTGAACTCACTGTTTGTACTCATGGGTGAGGTGTGAGCTGGATTCTGAGCACCGGGCTGGGATCAAGGAGCTCCTGCGTTCCCGTGCTGTCTCTTACAAACACTTCCTCTGCATTCAGGGCAAGACACGCAGTGCTCTTGCTTAGCAGGTGGACCAGGAGGAACATGGACCTTAGGTGAAAGAGGCGCCACATGTGAAAATAGCAGCACATCTGCACCCACAATAGCAGCACATCCGCACCCGCAGCGTGTGCGTTCACACCCACCCTCTCAGGCACATGTATTTGCACACACCGGCAGCCTCACAGACATGCACAGGCATATGCATTCATTGTGCATGCATGGACATGCACAAATGCACACACATGAGCCCTGGGCCTGTCACTCCTCAGCCAGCTGGTGTTTATTAACTGTGCAGCAGCAGGGCCCTGCCCACCTAGCTATTTAATGAGAGGGTGACATCAGAGTCCTCCCTCCTGGCGGGGAGGGGACCCACAATGCAACGCATAGGGAGCCCTGGAAGCTACTGCTGGGGGCACACAGAGGCTCTCCATTGTCAGCAAGAACAGAGCAGCTGTGAGGGGCCAGGCCAGCTCCGAGGGGCAGGGCTGAGGGGCCCAGCCACAGCAGGAGGGGTTGTCAGCAGCTGTCACTGCCTGCGGGTGGGGGTGTCCCCTTCTGCTGTGGCTCAGGTGTGAAGAGGGGGTGCAATGAGCGCCCAAGAGGACCCATTCCAGCAAGCGACCCCCGCCCCAGCCACCTCCTCGGCTGAAGATGGCATGACCTGGTGGTACAAGTGGCTGTGCAGGCTTACTGGGGTCATCGGGGGCGTGTGTAAGTAACTCTAAGGTCTTGCTTGCTAGGTGCCCCTTGGATAACCTCCAGGGATGGGCTGGCTCGGAGCAGCTCAGCGCATCGCCTTGGCCATCTGTGCTTTTCTGCACTTGAGTGCCAGGGGCTGGTGACAAAAGCGCAGTCAGGCTAGCCTCGATTATCTGTCCATCTGCCCATCTTATGAAAGCCAGACAAAGACCCAGAAGCATGCTGCACAGGTGCAGGAATGGGGGTGATTTTCACTGGAGCCTGCAGGTGTGTGCGCTTGGATGGTTGAAGCTCCCCGAGTCTTGTTGCGAAGCACTTCGGGATCCTGGCAGAGGAACGTGGTTCTGCACATAAATGATGGTTCCTGTGACGAGTCGTGAAGTTCCTCTTTGGGTGAAGTGCATCTTGGCAGCAGTGGGAGCAGGGTTGGAGGCTCCATCCTGCAGCTTGTAGCAGGGAGATGGACGGCACTTGGGCTTTAACAGGGGGCTGCCTGAGCACAGCAGTCCATATGTAGGGTGCTGGCTTGGGGCCTGAATAGACGTCAGGTTTGCTTCTTTTTTCTTTCCACTTTTCCTTGCTGATTTCCTGGTTTCACAGTCAGTTTTAGTGTTTTCTCTAGTTATTACAGGCCCCCAAATAGACTCACAAAGGAAAATTATGAGCCTTTTTTTTTTTAAATAAGGAATTTTGTCTTTGAACCAAATGGAAGGGAGGTGCCACACAACAGGAGAGAGCTGTACGGGCTTCTTAAATAGTTGCCCCCTGAAATTAACAGTCTCCTACAGAAAGGATGAAGGCAGTTTCCCCAGGGATCGTTGTGTCATATTGAGTTGTACTTCTCCACCGTTTGACAATAGCTTTTGAAACCAGAAGGGACCATTATGACCATCACCTGGCATAGTGCAGGCCAGAGAACTCCACCTGGCATCTCTTTCTTCCTCAAGCCCGTAATTTCTGGGGAAGCTGGAGTGTGTCTTTTAGAAAGACATCCGCTCTTCATTAGTTCACTGCGCTGCAACATTTCATCCCTTCCTTTTCTCTGTAGCCCGTCTCTTGTTCTGGAGTAGGCTGTACAAGGCAACAGCCTTTCGGTAGGAGACCTCTTGTGCTCCTGTAGTGGGCAGCAGGTTGGTATGGGCTTTTTTGTTTGCCAGATGTGTATGTTAACCTGTCAATGGCAGCTGCATTTCTGGTGTGAAAGAAAAAGGATGTCACAGAGTTGCTCCTATGGGGTGAAATTCACCTTAGCATCCAGCCTTCCTTACAAGGCCTTCTGTACACTCCTGGTCCGAGCGTACAGTCACAAAGTTTGCTGAGGAGTGTTTCCAGGGCTGGATGAGTAGGAATCTGTGTCACAGGCTGCAAGTGCTGCTAAACTAGAGTTACATACCTGGAGACTTTCACTCCAGCCCCAGTTGTTTCAGTGCAATTTACAGTCCTTGGTGAGCTGAGTTTTTAGCAAGGGATGGGTGGGAGCCACGGAAATGCTTGGAGGCTGAGGGTACAGAGCTGAAGGTGGACAGCTGTTAAATAGCATTGCCAGCTCCAAGCATTAAAATTCATAAGTGTACTCTAAAAGACGTGAGATTGGGGGGGAGAGGGGAAAGACTTGGATTCTTTTTCTATGTTCTGGTTTTTGATCATTTAGCACGCTTGGGTCACGTTTCCACATTTTTCTGCAACCAAGAGGGCTTGATGTGTATTTTGTTTAAAAACGGGAAAGCTGAGATTCTCACATATTCCTCAAAACAAACACAGAGGCCGGCTGCACTTTTGAAGATTAACACATGTATTTATCACATGAGCTTTCATTGGAGAAACTCCCACTTTGTCAGATGCTGTGGAGATGGGGGAACTTACAGAACAGGAGGCAAATAGATTCAGGGAAGTGTAAGTCATGGGATCAGATCAGAGTGTAACAGCAAATGTTCACATGTTCCTGGTTCCCGGTACTGAGGCTGTCAGACAAATATCAGATTTGGCAAGAGCTGTGATCAGAAACAGAATTACATACAAGCCAGGACAACTGGAAATTCAGTGGATAGTTTTTTCTCCTCATAATTTTATCAGGCAGGGAAAAATAGTGGAAGTTTTTAAGAGCAGGCTAGACAAACACCTGTCAGGCATGGCTTAAGAGGGTATTTGGTCCTGCCGTGAGTGCAGAGGACCAGATTCGATGACGTCTCATGGTCCCTTCCAGATTCTATGTTGACAAGTTCCAAAGAGGCATCCGTGTCAGTCTAGTTTGGTAAAACAAACAAGGAGTTCTGTGGCACTTAAAGACTAACAAATTTATTTATTGCATGAGCTTTCATGGGAGAAAACTCCACAAAGTGGGATTTTCTGTCACGGAAGCTCATGTGATACATTTGTTAGTTTTTAAAAGTGCTGCAAGACTCCTTGTATGATTCTATGCTGTGCGACTCTGGGGCAAGTAGAGGCAAATGCTAATGGCAGGGTAAAAGAAGGGACAATTCTCTAAATCCAAGAGGTTAACAACTATGTCTTTTCAAAGCGCTGTATGTATAGGTTCATGTCAGGGAAGCAGAATCACTGAAGACAGGTGTCTGAGGTGTCAGGAGACATCATTTACTACAAGAGTCTGGAATTTGTCTTGAGTCTTCATGGGTCACTGAGAAATGGAGCCAACTTATTTGTATTTTAGTTGATTGTGTTCAGGCTGCTAAAACGATGCCTTTTATTCATATGATGTCAAATTCATCCAGATGCAAAAGGACTGTGCACTGTAATAGTTTCAAATGCTGGCCTAAGGAGATAGAGTAACTGCTGATACAAGGGGTCAACTTAGCACACAAACTGTAGTCTAAAAGGTATCAGAGACAGAATTGTCTAGTGGTTGGAGCAGGGGACTTGGGCTCAGGAGATATGGCATATGGGCAGTGAGTTCTTCTGTTAAGAGTTCATGTTATCTCCATGTTATATGAATCCTTTACGATTCAGCAAATTACTAAAATAACTAAGCCCTAGATATGTCTGTCTTCTGCACCACAAATCCCAGCAGTCATTTTCACAATTTAAAAGCTCTTCCATGGCCTTGAACCGTAAAAAAGAAAATCTCAGCTGACAGCTAGTTTTTCCATTTTGGCTATTAAGAAAGACACTGATAAAATTCTAGTGGATAATGACATTTCAGGGTGTGTGGGAGCTGCTTTGCAAGAGAAGTGGTTGGCAGACAAGTGCCATGGCCTGTAGCATTTTAATGATTATGGATTGTTGACTTGTTGCCATCCATACTCTGTGGTCTACACTGGAGCACTTAGAATCTAGATCATGGTGATTTCAGGAGCGAGAGAACTGGATGGTCGCTGGTGCTGGTACGCTGCTGGCTAAAACAATATCTTGCTTAGCTGAGAATCGTACTGAGCCATTCTGCAATCAGGTTTGTTCTGGGGGATATTCACTGCTGGGGCTCCTCATAACCAGAAACCTCACATCATAACTGTTTTTTAAATGCATGCCAAGAAATCATCAGTCCTGGTGTGTAGGCCAAATTTGTGCTTGGATTAGTATTCTACCCTCTGAGTTATTTTTGTAGTTTCAGTTGACAGTGGCGCATTTTATACGCCCATCCTCGTGTAGTATTCCTGTGTGTGATGAGTACCAGGCTGCTGTGTTTTGCCATGATCCCTGTATGTAACTTGTCTATCAGATTTAAAGCGCTTTGAGGTGGCAGATGCTGTGTGAGTCTTAAGTGGTTCAAATTTACGATAATAATGCCTTTTTTAAGGGCAGCCTGAGTGCCTGAAGCCTGTGGTTTACAGTTTGCCCACCTACCCTGCTCGCAAGCTGGTACTTTTATCTGCTAAGGTGTATCAAGGAGAAGCTGTAGAGTTGGCTGTCCTGGGTCTTTGTGCCAACAGCTGGTCTCACTCACTCTTGGTGCAGTGGGAGCGTAGATGAGCCTCACCAGCAGGTAGTTTAGGAAGTTTTGAATAAGGCATCTGCTGAACACTTCAGGCTATTTCCATTTCTTGTTGCACATATCTATAGGGGATGGGGGCATCGGACTGTGATGCAGAAGGGCTGGGTACTGTATTTGGCTCTGCCACTGGTTTGCTGGGTGACTTTGAGGAAGTCATGGCTCTACTCAGTGCCTCAGTTTCCCCATCTGTGAAATGGGGATAAAGATGCTGCTGCCCTCTGTCAAGAGCATTGAGATCCATGGATGAACAGTGCTGGATAAATGTTAGTATTTCTCCTTTGTCTTTTCTGCTCTCTGGCTGACTTCTCGCACTGGGCCTCCACTGTCCTGGGAATGCATTTGTCTCCTGGGAATATGCTTACAGCCCAGTCAGAAAACTGTACCAGCTAGTGTTTGCCAAAGGGTGGATTCCAGTAGCAGTGCACAGGAAGTCCTGAGCTCTCACTGCAATAATGGCTTGCAGGGTGAGTTTGGGCAAGTCATGTGGCCACTCTGTGTCTCAGTTTCCACACCTGTAAAAGATGCTAGGATTTGTGACTGTTCATTCATGGTTGCTTTAAAAACTTCCCCGAATTTCTCTCTCTTTTTTAAGATGAGGTACAGCCACATGAGCCACATTTGTGGCAGGACAGTGACCTGTGTGGACCCTCACCTATGGAAATCCTTCACATAGGATAGGTCACTGCTTTCAAATATGAACAGATAGCAGTCATCAACATTACACGGGCTAAAGAAACAACAGCCTCCATGTCCCCAGCCTAACCTTCAGAGACCCTCATTTTTAGCTGGATTTTTGTACTTTAGCTGGCTCTGTTGTGCACCAGGGAGCAGCTCCTCCTCCACACAAAGAGCTCTGGTTACTTGTGTGTAATGTTTGCCTCTTCCTGTTAGAGGAGACTGACTGTATCAAATGCAGGGGACCTTTTGCAAGTTTAATGAGCTGCTAGGTAAATGTACACACTCCGGACTCACAAACGGCTGGCTGGCTCCTTTTCTTGCATTACATACTCAAGGTCTCCTGGGTTATTTTGGGGCTTGCTTTGTAAAACAGCTGCTTCTGTATTTTGCAGAAACAGCTCCAGACTCTGCTCTGGGTTCCACCCATATCTGCTCAGGCCAGCATATCATCTCTATGGCTCCCGCCGAGTCACTCTGAATTTACAGCACTGAGGCTGAATTTGGCCCATTGGACAGTTCTTGTTTCTGCCTTTGCTTCATTGCAGACTGCAACTATTATTTGTTTAACTGTTTACTTCTTGTTAATGCGTTGCTGTTGGCAGGCCCCTTGTTTTCCCAAGAGCCAGCTATGCCTGACTGGAGAGTCTTCAGCAAATAAAAACAGAAACTCCCTTACAATGACTTAATTTAAAAGCAAACAGACGGGGGTATTGTGTAACCCCCGTGAAATCACAAGGCTGAAGGATGTGTCAATGGCACACCTCTGTTTTATTCTTTACTAAGTTGGGAACAGAACTTAGCTCTTGGATACCACTCAGTCTAGCCACTGTGTCTCCTATCAGTGTGAATTTGTAGATGCTGGTGTTATTTGTGTCACAGTAGGTAGGGGCTGTTGTGCTAGGTGCTGTACCTCCCAGTAATGAGAGAAAATCGCTGACCTGGAAGCTGAATAGGGAAAGTACAGGTGCAGAGACTTGCTTACACAGCAGATCAGTGACAGAGCCAGGATTTAAACCAGGTCCTCTACCTGCCAGGCTTGTGCACTGCCCACTAAACCATGCTGTCACCTACATGTGCTGAGTGGTTTGCTTTTCATGTCAATTAAAAGCAACCTCTTTGCTTTTCAGCTTGCGCGCTTGCCGGCCTTTGGAACTGTGTGACCATCAACCCGCTGAACATAGTGGCTGGGGTGTGGATGATGTAAGTACACGCCTTCTTCTCACCTTGTTCCAATACTGCTGGTCTTGACTTCTGAATCACCATTTAGCAGCTGCAGGAGAACAGGAGAGTGTAAGGTCGAGTGTGTGTGGATTGGGCTTTTCACCCAGTTAGGACCAGCCTTCGTTCTACATGTAGCTCACAGCTCCATGTACGTCCCTGCTGATCTCAGCTGTGAAGGCAGGGTCCGCAACTGTTCTGCCTTATGCTCCATGTAGCTAAGAGGTGGCAGTGTCTCTAACTTAGCCTGCCTAGCATAGTTCTCCACGGTTATTCCCCTACCTCAGGATTACTGGAGAACACTACCCTGGCTCCACGCTGCTTGGGGAGTTCCCAACAAACAAGGAGTCCTGTGGCACTTAAAGACTAACAAACATGTTTATTGCATGAGCTTTCGTAGGAGAAAATCCCACTTCATCAGACGCTTTGAAGATGGGAGGAGCCGTAAGTGGCTAGTTACACCGTATTGTTGACCACTGGGGCAAAGGAGGAGGCAGAATATCGCCTCATATAACAAAATCTCTCTCACTGTGAAGAATTTGAACTGGCTGGATCATTGTCCAACGTGTGAATGGGACCCCAACCATGCACCTTCAGTTTCAGGATTGAGTCGTCCTTTGGGGCCTACTGACATGTTCACTCTCCTTTGCTTTGTTGCGAAGGTTAAATGCCTTTATCCTGTTCCTGTGTGAAGCTCCATTCTGCTGCCAGTTTATCGAATTTGCAAACGCGGTGTCTGCACGGGCAGATAAGCTGCGGCCCTGGCAAAAAGCTGTCTTCTACTGTGGGTAAGGACTGAAGTGTGGTGGGCAGGAGCATTGACCGGATGGTCTCTAGTCTAACTTTGACCCTTGTTGGCATGGAGGAGCTGGGTGGCTGAGGTGGCGGCCTGTGATGTACAGACTAGACGAGCGGCTGGTCCCCTTTGGCCAAGAACTCGAGGGTATGTGGAAGACAGCCTCCCAGCCCTGGCTGACAGATTTGTGCTAGCTTCGCTCAAACTAACACACTGAAAATAGTCCTTTGGTTGTTGGTGCCGTGCAAGTGCCTTGGACTAGTCATCTGAGCTTGCACCAGGCTTGGACCTTGGCCGCTAGCCCAAATGACTGTCTGTGCCACAGCGTCCACACTGATATGGTTAACTCGAGCAGCCCTAGTGCGTCTCTCTCTCTCTGGGCTGGGAGTCTCCCTCCCTGCAGCAGTGTACATGTGCTCTAGGATTCTGTGATTTTTGCCCTTGTGCCCCCGGATGTAAATCAGGGATGGGGGGGGTACTGAAATAAGTGAATTATTATTTTATTCTGTGGGTGTGTCCAGAGACCTCCCCTGGGCTGGGGTCCCTGTTTTGTGGGGTGCTGAACAGAACCAGCGAAGAGATCATCCTTGCCCTGGAGGATTTGACATGACACCAGTCTCAGGGAGGTCATAATCAGGCCTGTGAGTTTTCAGTCTTTGAACCATTCCCTTGGGCATGTTGAGGGCAAAGCCCTGAGGAAGGGATGCTGCTCCAGCCCAGGCATGCAGCCGAGCTCAGGGAGTCACCATTTTTGCCCAGCTTTCCCCGGGCTTCTGGGAAAAATAGTCTGAGCAGCAGCTTGTCACTACCAGTCCCGCTGCCCTGGCTGGCCTGTGGGTGGAAGAAGAGCCATAGTCCTGCCTGCTCCTGGGAGGAGGGTGATGTGTTGGACCCAGCAGGAACTGAGGCAGAATCTGGCCTCTAGTGGAGAGGCTAGTCCAGGGCATCACCAAGAACAGGTGCATTGGTTCCAGGGGAAAGAAAGAGAGCTGGGAGGCCTTAGGGACCTATGCTGGTCTCAAGTACATATGGGTCCACATCTGAACGTTCTCATGAGCCATAGGCTTGAATAAAAAGAAAGAAGAATTGTCTGGGTTAAAGGCGTCATGACCCTGGAAATACCAGTTCTCTTTTATGTAAGGCTTGGGAAATAGAGAAAGCATGATTAATTGGAAATGGGGCAGGATGTAGCCCTCATCTTCCCTTTTCTGTCTTCGCCAAAGGCCCAGTAACTGGCAGCACTTGTTCAGTTTTGTGTAGAGAAAGCCAGGCTTTCAGTAATATGTTTGACAGAACTTACCCTTTTGGAGTTCATTGACTGGCCTGGCTCTGGTGTCAGTTTTATCAGTGTTGCGGAGGTATTGCCACTGGGACACAGAAGATAAGTGGGTGTTGCTGACACCGAGCAGCCTTTGAACTAATAAAGAAATGCTTGTGTGGAAACAGACTCCCAGGGAACCCTTAATATGCCATTTAGAGAAACAGTTTCTACACAGTTGGTGAGAGGAGCCCCAGTGGGATCGTTTCCTGGCTGACTTTGTCTCTCTCTCCCGCCAGGATGGCCGTGTTTCCAGTTGTACTCAGTCTGACGCTGACCACGTTACTGGGAAATGCTATTGCTTTTGCAGCAGGGGTGCTGTATGGCTTGTCGGCACTTGGCAAAAAGTAAGGGAACAAGCGCTTTGTTTTTCTCCCAGTACAGGCTATCCCTAGTGTAGAGCGAGAGGGGCAGCCGCCCAGGGCCCCATACTTTGGAGGAGCCCCCCGGTGCTGCACCGGTTCCCCCCCCCCCCCATGCCAAGGACTAGGAAAGCTGGCCAAAAGTGGCAGCCCGGTTCAGAGGGCTGGGTCTACTGTCAGGCCAGAGGAGTGGCTTGGTGTGAAAGTTGCTTAAGGCAGCCTATTGTAACACAGCAGATCAGCGCTGCAACAAAGGTGAGTCATTAGGACTAACAATGAGGTGCTAATTGTTGTTCAAACAACCTCTGTGCCTCCTCTCTGAGTCAATATCTCTTTGGGCGTCTCTCATTCGCATGAAAAGGACTGAGGTCACTGGCAAGCAACTTTCTTTTATTTTTTTTATCAATAGACCCAATGAAGAAATGAAAAACCTGTGAACACCACCTTATTCCACCATTTCTGGGATATGGGGATTGTAGTTATTTCTGCAAATTAGGACGTGCCTCTTTTTTCAGCAGGTTGAGAAGTCCCTTGCTTGCAACAAAAGTTATAACTTGTAGATTTTAATAATAACGCCAGAGATTTTTTTGACTGATAATTAAAAAAGAGAAGAGAAAAGCAAACTGTTTTAGTAGGAGCCCATGTTACAAAGTATGGTATTTTTTCTATAATTAGAAAGCCTAAGTGACAATAAAATCCAACTCAGGGATGGATCTGCTGGAAGGAGAAGTTATAACAAGGTCCTAATCTGATGGGGGGAGTGGATAGCCCCATTGTGATGCCTTATGCACGCTGCCAGGCAGGGGCGTCGCTGGCGCTGGGCACCTGGGGCACATGCCCCAAATCCCAGCACCGGTACCCTGAATCTGGCAGTGCCACCCCTCTCCCGGTCTCCAGCACAATTGGGCTGGAGATCTGCGCCCCATCCCCGGCCGGGGATCCACGTCCCAGCCACCCACGGCCGTGGTGAGAAATCCAGGGCCTGGCCGCCCGCAGCGGTGGCAGCCCCATCCCTGCCAGGGATGCAGGACCCAGCCGCCTGCAGCCACTTCCAGCCCCATCCCCAGCCGGGGATGTGGGGCCCGGCTGCCTGCAGCTGCTTCTGGCCCTGTCCCTGGCCAGGAAGTGGGACCTGCGGGCTGGGGGTGGAGCCTGGGCCCGTTCCCTGGGTCCCTCCCTGGGGCAGTGATGCCCCTTCTGCCAGGGTTCAACAGACCAAGCAGAGAAGGCTAGCACCCCTTCAATCACAATATTGTGGACAATTGTGTGCTCTTGGAGACTCAGGGAGCAGATGAAGTGCAGAGGTGAAAGTGAAACCCAGGGGGGCTGCATCAGTTCCTGGGATTTGACAGTGGAGAAGGGACCAGGACCTGGAGAGACTTGGACAGGCTCAGCAGCAGGAGCTTTCTTTCCAGCCTGGCATTGGCTCTCTTCTCCTTCCTCTGTCCCAGCACTTCCATCTCATTTCCCCACCCAGTTCCATTTGCAAGGAGCTCCCACACACACACTCCAGGCTACTACATGCAATTTTAGCGACTTGACATACTTTCTGATTTGAGACAGGAGTATGGCATGTGGGATCACCCTCTGCATTTTCCATGTAGGTAATCTCAAATTAGATGTGTAGGTTTCAGACATGCAATAGAAGCCTCAAGAGAAAGGATGAAAGCCATGACGGACTGCCATCTCCCCAACCGCCCCCCACCCCCACCCTCGTGGTCACTGTTCAGTTTTCCGGCAGTGGCTGCTTTTTTTCAGTGGTGGGTTGCCACATGACAGAGGGGTCTGGAGGTAGGTCCAAGGCAAGTTTGACAACTGCTGGCTTAAGGGCGCCTGAGAAACCAGAGCCTGCACTCCTGATCTACCACTTTTGGCTGGCTCGCCTAATCCCTGGCATAGGACTGCTGGTGCAGGCTTCTGCCCTCCCCTGGTCCAGCCGGCCCTGCACCTCAGTGCCCAGGGGGTGAGGGGGGCCCCACAGAGGATGATTCTCCCAGGGCCCTGCACCCACCTAGGGATGGTTCTAACAGGGGTGAGGCTGGGCCTGCAACCTGGACTCATGCCAGCAGAGCCATGCGACTTCACCTGGGCTGCTGGGACATGGAGCTGTCAGTGTGGTGGGATTGAGCCCTGTGTGGATGGTATAAATAAGTGGACCTGAAGTGGTCAAGGTTCATGCAGACAGTTTGTGTAGCAGGATTGGGTGCCTAAGAATGCTTCTTGGAGAAGCATCTTTAAATCTTTGAAAGCAGAGTAGGAGAGGCAGGGGCAGAGTCCTTGTAAGTGGGCATGCCTCCTTGCAGCTGGGTCTGTGGGTTAGTTCTTGCCAGTCCGGTGCTTCTTTCCATAGGCTGCTCGCACTGTGGCTTCTCTGTCTCTGGGGCTTGGGGGGCTCTCTCTTTGTGACTTGACCCTCTGGCCAGATCCCTGTTTAGTCCTCCCCTTCCAGTGTGGCAAAGGGCCCCTGGACAGTCCTTCTGATTTCATTTCATGCTGTTCGTTTGCTTTCTGCAACACAAAGCAAATATGGGTCAGCCTCAGTTTTTTGTTTCTGGCTGGCTTCATTTTCTGGTACTTGTGCGTGAACACAGCAACTGAGCCATGAGCACTGCTGGAGAACTGTGTGCACCCCACAGGAGAGTGTGTTTTCATTGGCATTAAATGAAAGTCACGGCTGAGAGCAGTTTGAAGTGTCCCCAGCTTTATAAAACCTTTGCTTTTTGTTGTTTAGCTAAATTGTCGTGGCAGCAAAATTCTAGCTGCAAATCCAGATCTAGTCACATAGCTTAGATTCTGCAACTAATCAGTTAATTTGCAAATCACCCACTGATTTTAGTGAGAGCAGGCTCAAGTGCCTAGGGAGCCGGTAATGGAGGCCTCTACACATCTGTTGCACATCTAGGGGCTAATCCAAAACCTGAGATGCTTAGGTGTGTAGCAGTGGCCAAAAGACTGTCATCACTGCCACTTCTTTCAGCAGCGGTGAGGCACGCAAAGGACTCTCACCCTTGAAAAACTGCTGTTGCTCACGCTTTTGACAGCAGCATGGTATGCAAAATATCCCTTGCCACCGGAAACAGCTGCTGCTAGAGGTGCTTTTGACAGTGGGGTAGGGAATAGAGAGGTGGCAGTGCCAAAAGAGTCAGTGCTGCTGGCTTTTTTTTAAGGCATCAGGGGCATTCGCATGGGTGCCATGGAGATCTGGTGCCTGGGATTTGTTGAGCCCTGCAGGAATGGTTGTGTCCTTTTGTTTCCAGTCCTCATCCTCCCATCGTACCTTGTTGACTGTGGAGTTTTTCACTGTAATTATCATTTACTCTTTGTATTCTGGTAACACCAAGAAGCCCTGCTCTGGCTCAGGGCTCCACTTTGCTAGGTGCTGCACACACACACAAACAGTTTTGGTCACAAATAACTTGCATTCTAATGCATTCCCTTCTCTCTGCAGAGGGGATGCCATTTCTTATGCAAGAATCCAGCAACAGCAGAAGCAAATGGAAGAGGAGAAGCTAACAGGGCCTCTGGAGGAGCAGGCACTATAGAATTCCCTTCTGGGTGCGTTCCTTTGACGCCACATCCCCCTGACACTGAGACTTTTAAAAAGCCGTGGAAATCTCTATTCTGACACAAAACGCTCCAATTGCACGTCTATCAATTCCTTCGTGAACTTTCCAAACACTGTGACAACAACAATTCCAAGGGGCAGGATGTGACATCTTGGCCTCCCAAATAACTTTGAAAGATCCCCAAATGGAGGAAACTCCAGCTGTGAGTCCTGCACATTGCAACTGGAAGATGCAGATTTCAGTGAGTCAGTGACTCGCCTGTGAGCTGCCCTGCCCAGCCCAGGTTATACTCGGTACCAAAGATCTTAAAATCCCTTTTTGTCACCACATGTGCGTGAGTTAAATCTCAGCTAGCTCTTCGTTCCTCAGCTAGGGCCCTGCTTTGCCATTGGGGATAGCGATGTACAAGGAGTTTTTGCTGGAGAACATTCTGCAGGCCATGATTTCACATGGGAGCTAGTCTGGGAATTGGCTGAGAAGAGATGGAAGATGTACCTGTTACAGAAGCTCCGGATCTCTGCATTATGGATACTTGACTTCTGTAAGGTGAAGTAGGAGAATCCTGGACAAACCCTTACCCTCCAACTGAGATGCTTTCCCCCTTACCAGAAGCACTACAGGGCCAGTTCCTGGTCCCACTGAAGTGATCAGGAGGTTGCCTGTTGTCTCAACAGAGTCAAAGTCTGGGTCTTTGTGCATTGGGACTCTTTAGTGATGCTTCATGGTATAGATTTTTAAGGGTGCCCTAGGCTAGTCTAGGTTTAATGATACAATGTGGGGGCCTGAATGGATTGTGTTAGGAACCAATTGATCCTTGGTGTTGCTATTTTTTGTTAGGAGTTTAGATCAGGATCACTTAGGGCAGGGCTTACTGCCAGGTAGCAAAAAAGCTTTTCCAGCACAAAGGTAACCTGACAAGCTAATAAACCTTTATAGGCCTGATCTGAAGCCCAGAGAAGTTTATGGAGCCCATGGTCTTCAATGGATTTCAAGTCAGGCTAATATAAAGCACAATCTTCATGCCTCCCTAAGAATAGCTGCTACACAAAGACTTTTAAAGAGGACTTGTTCCAGATCAGTTCCTCAGTTTGTCTTCCTAGGGATTGGTTTTACTTTTCCTGTTACCATTCACCTTTTCCCTGGTGGAAAGGGGAGTAAGAATTCCTTTGCCTCAGGAGAAATGAGGGTAACATTCCTTGAGCTGAGCAGTATTTTGCTACTCTGCCCGTTTAACCTGTGACTTATGATAGCTGCTAGGAAGGTCCCTTGCTCAGGTATCCAGTTCTGATTTGGAAGTGTGACCCTTCTTAGGTGCTCTTGCACCTATTGCCTCTCCATGCAGAGTCTGTACCCACATCTGTGGGATGTATTCCTTTTTCTGGCCTGCACCAATTTTAGCATTTAGGCTCACACACCCTTGCCCTACCACCATGTGTCTCCAAGAGGGTAGAATCGCAGACTGTGGTTCTCTGGCAGGCTGCCCCAGTCAGGTGCATTCACTGCATGCAACAGCATGGACATTACCAGACCCACTGTTCTCCCTTAATAGACTTTTATATTCCAGGCTGCTGCTGCTTTAAAGAAGCCATACTCAAAAATGGACCAGCTGACTAGTCCCACTAGACACTGCAATTCTGTTTGCAGCTGTTGCTCCAATAGATGCTTCACAACCCTTTGATTTCCTTTTAAACTGGGACAGTAAAGGCCTCATCCTGAGCTACTGGACAAAGAACAGGAAAATAACATTAGCTCTGATCTGGCCTCTTGGATGATTTGAGCCGACATTCTGCTCTCTGCTACACCAGAATAATCTAGATTAACGCCACTGAGCTGAGTAAAGTGACTCTGGAGTTACACTGGTTTAGTTGAGTGCAGAGAGTGATTCTCAGCACCCAGAAGAAAAAGGCAAAGTAATAGCTCTGTGGGTTTAACAAGCTCTAAGTGTACACTATAAATACACTTGAGAGGTCCTTCACATCCTCCAGGTGTAACCCAATGAATTCAGTTATTTATCACTTCCTATCTTACATTGTTGCTATGCAGTGTTAAACAGCTGCAAGATCCTACCCCAGAAGTGTCTGCATTTCAGAGCAGGATCCTTGAGGAATCTTGATGCTGCATTTTTGTGATCTTCCCACCAAGAAAAAAAGTGCTCTAAATAATTAATATGTATCATACCCACTTTCTATTTGGGCACATGGGCTCTGATTCTGCTCCATTCAGCTCAATGGTGAAACTCCATCAGTGGTGCAGGATCAAATCCACAATCACCAGTTTTGTACTAGATGGTCCACAGAAACCACTTGTGTGTAACTGGCTAACTAATCAGTGCCCAGATTACATTCTCCATTTGATTCTCTTCTGTAGGGCATGGATCATTCATGAAGTCCTCTTTCCTCTAATTCTCGCCACTGACTCCTAGAGTATCCTTTACATTCAATGTATTGTTTTGTTTTACACTATTGCTTGTTCTTCTGGTTGGGAAGTGGAAGAACAATTTCTGTTTGGGTATTTAATTACTTCTGTTGGGGCTGTTCTTACTGGACATGGGAGAAAATGCTATTTAACAGAGGATGCTCCCGCTTTGCTGGAGTTCAAGGCAATGTTTTGTTTAATTTCAGGTGTGTTTCTCTCTGGGCAGAGAGGAGCCCTGAAATGCTGTGAAATACAGTTTCTACTTTTAGAACAGGTGCTGTTCAGCCCATAGGAGGAGCATTCAACCACTTGCTGACCTCTTGTTTTCTGCAATGGTGTCAGCATGTGAAACTGTCTTTTTGAGTTGTGTGCCCAGTGTGGCTGACACCATGATGCTGTTCAGACGTGGCTATGGCTACAGTCTCTGAAGTTAATGGCAAAATGTCGGCTGATTTCAGTGGGAACAGAATTGGGCCCTGTCGTGGGGAAAGATCAGGCTGCTGGTTTTCTTTTGCTGGAAGACATTAGTGTGCGTATTACAAAGAGCACTGATAGTGCTGTCTGAGGTTATGGGGACCAAATCCTCAGCTGGTATGAATCGATATCAAACCACTAACGTCAAAGGAGTTATGCAGATTTACACTACCTGAGAACTTAATGCTTTGGAGATGGGGAATTTACAGAATGGGGGGAAATAAATGCAGGGAGTTGTAAGTTATAGGATCACACTGTACAGCAGATCAAAGCAGTTGGATTTTTTTTCCCATTACAACAGGTGACCTGACCTCACCTTCCTCTATATGCTGTTCCCAAGTGTTTGAGTCTTAACAACTGTTTTGATTTGCTGTTACAGTGTGACCTGATCCTATAATTTACACCTCCCCACATTTATTTCCTCTCATTCTGTAAGTTCCTCCATCTTCTAAGCATCTAACGAAGTGGGATTTTCACCTTTAAAGTATTTATTAAGACTGGCCAGCTTGCCTGGGCTGATCTTACTTCCATTGGTGACCATGGCAAAAATCCCACTGACTTCAGTAGGAAGTTCCCTAAGATCATCCTGTGTTCTGAGCCCCATCATCTGCAGTCAGGCCCCAGTTCAGCAAATCACATAGACGTGCTTAGGCCCCATGCTCAGAGTTAAGCACATGAATTGAGGCCATAATGAGGTTACATTAAGGATTGTGTGTGAGACTGTGGGCAGAGTTTTCAAATGTCCACTAAATCTGGGAAACAGCCCCTCACTTGAGACATCTAAGATCTGATTTCTGGAGGTGCTGTGCAGCCAGTGATCCCATGGACATAAGGACTGGCATGCTTCAAGTTGGGCATCCAAAATTAATGGACTATTTTGTGAACTAAGGCTTTAAAACCCAAGGCCCTGTCTGCAGATGACCTGGTGCTAGCTGTTGTCATCGTTTTAGACGTTAGTGGGCTGGTAACCCTGTCTGTGCTGCTGAAGTCTGTTTTAGACATGCCACATAAAAGACTTTTATCAGGAGTAACAGGAAATACACTTGTAGTTCCTGGAGTCTGACTCTAGCGTGGGTAAGTAATTACTTCGAGTGTGTAGATAAGACCCTTAGGAATGCAGTAGTTAGTAGATCTCGTCACACTGCTGTGTGATTATTAAAAGTACTTGCTGAGCACCATCAGCAGGCTTGGAGTTGTGCAAGCATAGGTGAGGTTCCAGGACGTGCGCCAGGGAACTTAGTGTCAGTCCAGTCCTGATGCTAACACCAGTGGTGTGCAGGCAGAAAGGCCACACTTCAAGGGTTCTGTACAGACAAGGAAGCTCTCTGTGCTGTGTTTGCTGGGCCATGGCTGGAAAGGCCTCTCGGGAGAGAGTTGACCAGAGGGGAAGGAGGTTTTGTAACATGCACATTACAGGGAGATGGAAATTAATTGACTGCAAAGGGCCTGATATTGTCAATAAATGATACACAGGTACAGGGCCGGAATGTGTCTCTGAAGTGGACACCACCACCATGCATGGTGCCATTAAGGCAGGTCTCTTTCCCGAAGCACAATTTACACAGCCGCAGCAAAGTTACCAATCCCTCACCATCCATTTTATTCATTGGTAGCGCTGTATGTGCACGCTCCATTTTCATCTGGGCCAATTTTACACTGGGCATTTAAGGGAAGAATTGAACTGTGATTTATACTGTGCATCCTGGCCTTGCTTCTCTGGAGGGATGATGAGTGCTAGTTTTGTAAGACTAATTAATTGATTTTTTGTGTATGCAGTGAATAAAAGACCATTCTACCTCTGGAAAGAGCCACTGTGATTTCTGAGACTTCGAATGGAATAGCAAAATATGGACTGGTGATTTAAAGGATAAGACGGTACGCTCAAAGAATGTTTCTCATCATAGACAGTGTAACATCCTTCCCAGTTTTGTAGTCAGACAAAATTCCTTTAGGTCAAACCCTGAGATTCTCACTTGCTCTTTGCTCAGGCAAAATGCCCACAAGCTTCAAGGAGATTTTCACTGAAGGATGTCAGGATTTGGTCCACATGCATTTGAGATGGAAGAAAGCTTGTGCAGCATTTCCAAAGGTACTGAGCACCCATTACAGAAGTGAGAGCTGCAGGGCACCCTTAGAGTGCTTGGCTGCAATCCCTATTTAGTGCATGGTGGATATAGGGCTGAGCTGCAGAGTTTGAGTCTAGATCTGAAGCTTCCTGAAGCCCAGAGGAGTTTGAATTTGTTGCTCTGCTTTTGACCCATCTCTTCCTTCTGCTCATCTGTCCCTTGCAGTTTGAAATGTCTCATCTGAAGGGAGTTCTGCCAATGCCCTTGGGGACCGTTCTCCAGACTAATACAGGTGTCAGCATTAGGAAATCTTTCCTGTTATCCAGCCCAAATATACCATGTCTTCTGTACTACCAGTTACAGTGCATTGAGGTATGCTATGAATGGAAGGGAACAGGCAAGTGTTCTTGGGACTGGATGAAAGATCGGACAGTCAGTTCTGGACACTCCAAGCCCATTTGCTCTGGGCCACTGTTTAAAACCTTTACAACCTGCTTGCTGGGTTTTGTTTAAGCACGGCTTGGATATTGGCCGGTGCTAACACAAGACCCTCTCCCTGTTACAGGTTGGGTAGCCCAGTGGTTGTCAACCTTTTTCAGGCTGGGGACTCCTTTTTAACAAAAAAAATCTTTGCACCTCCCCCCCCCAGCTGATTATGTAATCTGGCCTGTGCAGGCAGACTCTGGCCTGTGCCACTCTGGTGGTGCCTCTGGGACAGCCAGTGAGCGGCATTGGCACCACCATGGCCCGCGCCACTGGGGAGCTGAGTTGCTGCGGCTATGGCCCCCTGCCCTTGCCCCTGCTGGGGAGCTGCTGGGCCCTATCCCCCTGCTAGGATTTAGCCATGGGTGGGGAGCATCGTGGCTGCAGCTGGCTTCTAGGCCCAGTAGGGAGAGGCCCCGTGGAGCCCCTGCAACATGTCTGTGGATGCCTGGGGGTCCCCGGACTCCTGTTGGGAACCACTGGGGTAGCTCATGTTGCTCAGAGATGGGGCAGTTGGGCGGTGCACTTTTCTGCTAATCATGTGTAGTTGTCATCTCAAAGACAGGAGGCCCAACACATTCTTCCTGCTCCTTCAGTGGCTGAACATGGGAAGAAAACTGGCTCTCACATTCCCCCTTAAAACAATGGCTGGCAGAAGGATCTCTCTTTAGCTTCAGCAAAAATAGAGTCTGCACTAATCTGTCTTTCCCTCATGGATCAGTTGCTCCAGCACTAAGTGTTTGCTTTTCTTCCCTTTCTTCCTTCTGGTCTAAGGGTCCTTTCTGTGTGGATTGCATTTGGGCCCCCTCCTTGTTTTTAAGTGTCTGATGGGCTTTTTTAGCAATAAAATGTGGCAGCTTTGTATATGAAAAACTCCCTCAATCTCTGCCTTTTTGCAGTTGCTGTGGTTGTCACACTCCAAGTGATGCTGCACAAAAGAATAGCCACCTCCCAGGAATGTGTCTGGGAACTGTGCATTGGGAAGGGTCGTCTGGATTGCCATGGTATCTCTCCATGCAGGGTGCTGACCTGGGACATGAGTTTCCTCATAGATCAAGGTGATCTCTCGTGCCCTGGGATCATTGGAGGCAAAAACCACTTTATTGACCTTGGGGCTGTTGTCAACTTACCCTGTGCAGTCATAGCTAGAGCTGTAAACTCTTGATTCAAACCCCGCTTCCCCTGGGCTCTTTACTTTTACAGGCTATGTTAAGAAACTGCTAATTTTCTCTGGTTCACAAACTATGTTTGACTTTAAGGAGCCCCTGTTACTTTCAGTACAGTGTTAGAGCTGGTATTATTATCTAGGTTAAAATTAGCACCACAGGTAGGAATTCCAGATAGTCAGAGATCAATGATTCCTTAGAATAGTGTTGAGTTACTCATAAAGAGGAGGTGAAATTCCAGTATGTGATTTGCAGAGGCAGTGGCTCCCTCCAAAATCAATCACCAACGTGTTTTCTGCATGCATCCGGTCCTTCAAGTACGTAGGTCTTGTTGGCGCTGAGAACGTTCCAGGTTCTGCCTCAAGCAGTACATTTTCTTATCTCCTTGCATGTCAGATTTTGTTTTGGAAGAGCAGCTGAAGGGTGGAGGATCCTCATGTGTGGATCCTCATAAAGGATCTCCGCCCAGTCCTGAAGTAGGATTCAATTTGCTCCAGGGACCGGCCTTTGGTCTCTGGGACGCAGCAACCTGTGAAGATGAGATTCCCTACGCAGATGACAGCAAAGAACAGAAACGGGACTTCAAGGCCGAAGGCTTGCTGAAAAATAGAACAAAGTGCCCAGGTGACTTGGGAGCTGTGAGGGTCCTTGAAAGTGTGTGTTTCCTAAATACTGTGAGAATGAAGGAAAGTGGTAAATTGACGTCCTCCTTCTTTGGCCTCAGACATCACATGCAGAGGGGAACACAATGCACTGTCAACTTGTGGACCTGGTTGCCTGCCAGGGGATGTTGTGAAGGGCAAAACTGTAACTGGGTTTACAGAAGAATTAGATATGGTCATGGAAGATAGGTCCACCACTGGCTATTAGCTAAGAGGATCAAGGCCACAGCCTATGCTGGGGGAGTCCCCCGACCTGTCAGTCTGTCAGAAGCTGGGACTGTTGCCAATCCCACACATGCTTTTTTGGGTCCTGAATTAAGAGCTTGGCATAAAAATAATGTGATTTAAAAACATAACAATTTCCAAGCTCTTTTTCTTTGCCTTCTGGTTGCTGAGCCACTCAGTTGCACTTGGCTTACCTTTACATTACAATTCTGAGGGCTAGAAATGTACATTTAAAAAAAGAGAGAGAATGTTAAGATGCTTATGCTATCATCTGACTCCAGGAGCTGGGGCTTTAAGAAAAAAACACCAAATATTGTGTGAGTTGCAATAAAATGGTATGAGCTGGCAAACTTCCCAGTGCTGGGATAAAATAGTCCCTGTCTTTGTGCTACAGCTCTGTGGATGGTGCTGCCTCCCAAAAACAGCGTCCCTTGTCCACGTCCCTGGCAGTCACAGCTGTCTCTGCAATATTGCCCCCAGTGGGGGCAGCCTTTGTGGACCTGGCAGCAGTTAGGAGAATTATGCTGATAGATAAAGGTGCGACCACTGAAGGGCTCTCTCAGACCAACTTCCACCCACCGTCATCGCTGCCACTAGTGATACTCACCACAACTAGCAGGAAGAACCTGGTCAATGCAAAGGCAGTCAGCCAGCTCATAAGGACACAGAGGCCTGATGCCACCCCACGAGCCTTCAGAGGGAGGATCTCTGACATCAGCAACCAGGTGATGGGGCCCCAGCCCATGGCATAACCTGTGGGGAGAAAAGGAAAAGATTGGGGGAAAAGTGAATGACCGCACGGAGCAGGAAGTGGAAAAGTTCCCTGCCAATCCTTAGCCCATGACTGCAATTGTTTCTGTGTTAACCAGCCTTTCTACCAAGACTAGTGGGAGACCCCTTCAAAGAGTGGGGAACATACAGTCCCTAAGTAGGGGTGTGGTATGCATGTAATGGATATGTCTATCCTGTGCTTTGCCCACTTTTCTGGTTCCAAGACCCCAGACCTCTGAGCAGCTTCACATGGATGCTGTTTTACCAGAGAAACATTTCTTTCCTCTCCCAGTGTGGAACCTCATAACACACTGGCCATGGATGGTTACTCCCAGACAGGTGACACCTCCACAGCTGGCTGATGGATTGTCTCTGGGGCAGAGCTCTGCTCTACAGTACGTACCCATTATAAAGAACATGGTAGCCAGGAGCGGGATGAGAGTGATGTAGCTAGAGGGCTCTGCAGTAAGGAGTTTTGGGCTCTCTAGGGTCCCATTAATGGACGGCACGGTGGAGTTGTGAGAAGACAGCGATGTGAAGTGGATGTAGAGCCCGAGGGTCAGGTTTGCAGCAAACATGATCCCAGCTGTGAAGAGAGTGAGAATGAAGAAACACAAAGGGAAAATGAGCTTCAGGCCCAGTTTTCCTCTCAGCTCCCTCAGTGAGGCTCCAGTGAATTCCAGGGAGTTACCCCTAGTTTACACAGGCCTGGGGTCGGGAATCAGACTTGTTGGTGTGTTTTATTGTCCCCCTCAGTTTGCTCTCGTGCTTGAAAGGGAGCAGGTCACTGGGGCACCACGTGGCTGAATCATCACCTGAATTAGGATTCACAAAGCATCCTTGGAGATAAAACTCTGGAATTTGGAACTAGACTTACCTGAGACAAAGAGAAGAATTTTCCTCCCAGCTTTGTCCATAGAGACAGCGGCAATGAGCACAGATGCCAAGCGAACTGCCCCTACGATTGCTGCATCATATTCTGGCTTCTAGAATAGCAAACGAGTAGGAGAAGCTAGAAGGAAGACCTAAAGCAGTCTAGGTTCCTGCCTGCATCACTTTCAGTCGTAGCTGTGGAATTTAGCTACCATGAAAACCAGAGAAATGGTTTCGTTAATTAGACCTAAAACCCTGGACCACTGGGAAAGCCAAGAGGCGGTTGCCAGCTGCATCGGGTAAAGCAGAGCTTGTGCATTTGTTTGCATCCCATCACTGCCCTCCAGCCGCTGGAATATCAGCTTTGCCAGACTACTGGGCCATTATAGCTGCACCTTCTCCGAGCACACAATCCCATTGCCATTAGTTCCAGCATTAGAAGGCTGTGACTGTGGAGCTGAGGGTCCCACATTTTCTTCCTCGGTATGTGAGTGAATCTCCATTGGCAGCCGTGGAGTATGCTGTTTATGGTCATGGCTTTGTGACAGCAGGGGGCTGGACTTGGCCAGAGAAAATTCCCACTTGAGGAGCCTGAGGTCTGCCTCTCACTGACAGCAATACACAGAGCAAAGGCTCTGCTTGGCGGACGAGTTTCTCAGAGACAATAGGTTCTTCGCCTTTAACTCAGGAAAGGTTCACTCTTCCCCATCCCAGTGCTTGCTGGGAGCAAAGAGGAGAGAGGCTGAAGGTTTGGCAGCAGGAATGAAGGGTGCCTCTGTGATGGAGAGGGTGGTGTGGAGCAAAGAGTTGCGTGCTGTTGAACCCAGTGTAGGGTAGAATAGCAAAAGGGCATCTCATCTTCTGCCCTGGCTGGGAGTTGGGTTTGATGCAGACGTACAGCAATTGCCCTGGATGTTTTCCTGGGCAAAATGCAACAGGCTGGAGCTGGGACAGCCAGCACTAATGCTGTGAAAATGCTCTGTAGCAGACTGAGGCTGCTGAATGGGGTTGCCATCCTGCTGCCAGGGTAGTAGCATAGGGGAGCATCAGCCAATACCCTAATAGCTTCTCTGTGTTTATGAAAACCCATATGGCCTCTGCTCCTCCCACCAACTTGTGTCCCACTAATGATGCCATTGGGAATGACCTGTGTATCTTCTGTTGGTTCAGAAAGATTAGGGGTAGGGACAGATGATGACAAAGATGCAAAGTGACTAGTGCTTTTGGACCCTTGAATTTAAAGGTGCCCAATTTGAAACTCCTGAAAGGGACCTGATTTTCCAGGGATGGGTGCTCAGCGCCTTCCATATAAAGCAGGCTCTTTTACGGTGTTTCACGTTGGGCCCCAAACTCACTGCTGTTTAGGCCATGGAGCAAAGGCAGAACAGCTCTGAAAGGAGGGGCCATCGGACTCCATCTCCTGTAGTGGGGCTAGTGCCTGATGCAGCAGGCATAAGCTGAAAACTTCCCTCAGTTCATATTTGGTTGACTGAAGGGGGAAAGCCAGGGATTGTGTGTGACTTACCAGTATCACAGCTGTGCTCTGAAATATTGACTGCAAATACACCAGGATGGGCGTGACACCTGAGAGTTGCTGCAGGAACCTCATTAGCACCGTGATCAAGATCGGCTTGTAAATGAACGGGTCCTTGATCTCTGCCCAGGAAATTCCTCGTCTCTAGACACATGGACAGAGAGTGGAACAGTAAATGCATGTTTGCAACCCTGGCCTCTAAGGACCAGATCAGCTGAATGGTAAGACACCGTGGTAGTTTTCATTTCTGGGTTGCTAAGCTCTAGTCAGTGGTTGGGAAATCTCATTAACTCCATTGTCGAAAGTGGGAAGGGACATGCTCAGAGTCACACAGCCAGTCTATGGCAGGGCTGGAAACAGAGCTCAGTTATTTTGAGGCTCCATGCTCTAGGCCACATTGGTTCTTCCAGGCAGGCGCTGGGCCAGGGTGGTGTTTACCATCTATGGGAGCTGGAGAGGGAAAGGAGGCTGTGCTTTTCATGCTCTTTCGCCTAAATTCCCAGAATGCCCCAGTGGATCTGCAGCCTCCCAGCTCACCTGTCTCCTCACGCTTTCTTTGATTTGCTCGAATTCCCGGTGGAAATCTGTGCTCTGGCCCCGGAGCCAGCGCAGCACAGCAAGGGCCTCGTCATCCTTCCCCTTCGAGATGAGGAACCGGGGTGAGTCAGGCATGAAGCAGAGCAAGATGATCATAGTGAGGACGGGAACTTCCCCTGCCACAGCCAGCCACCGCCAGGGGAGCTTCAGGCCTGCCGGGAACAGATGCAGGATGTTAAAGGCAGGGGAAGCTAGAAATGACTCCTACCATTGTCCCCAGTAAAAAGCTTTGACTGAAATGAAGAAATTGGTTTAATTAAAAAAAAAATATCACTTTTTGTGTGTGTTGTCCTCCAAAAACTAACATTTTCAGCAGTTAAAAACATCACTGTTTGGGACAAAAATGGCCTTTTTTCCTCATGGAAAATCCTGTTGGAAAAGTCAATTTTTCACCAGAAATGTTTCAGTGGAAAAGTTTCAACCCACTCTGGCTAAAGGCAGTCTGCTAGACCCTCCTTTCTCTGCAGTCCCCAGTCCCAGCAGTCCCAGCAAACTAGGGGCCCTGTCGAACATGGCTTCCTGCCTCCAGCAGGAATGACCCTCCATGGGCTGGGCTGGGCTAAGCTGTACACAGAGATGAAAATAATCTTTCTTCACTCTTGAGTACACCAGGACTGAGTCACTGTAGTAAAAACATAACTGCCGCAAATCCACCCATGCACAGCATGTGAGCATCATCTGTCCCCAGCTGGCCTCTGGGTTTTTCCCATGTCTTCCGTGTAGGAGAAAGAAGGAAGGGCCAGCTGAGCAGCCTCATGTCAAGATGTGACTGAAATGCATGCTCATCCTTTGTGCTGACCTTAACCAGGTGGTAACCTGAGCTGCTCCTGGAGTCTCCACCGGCTTCTGCCTCTTTTCATTCATTAACTCACAAGTTACCCAGTAGCCAGCCCACCCCACAGAATGCCAAAAGAAACCAGCCTCTGTCATGTGTACTTGCCCAGGGCATACAAGATGAGGGAGCCAAGGACGGCCATGATCTGAGGGCAGGCGCCCAAAGCTCCTCTGACCCCAGGGTGGGAGATCTCGGAGATATAGACCTAGAAGAGAGGTGCACCATGATTACAGGGCTGGCCAGGGTGTGTGTCACTCTCCAAATTCTGCAGCATGTCTGCTGGCCATGTCCTGGCTCCAGGCTGAGAGATGTGTAACTCTTTGCCACTATAGACCATGGAAAATTTGAAGCACTGCAACTGTCATAGGAAGAAATGGGGAAGACCCCAGCCCAGTCACATTATTCTTGCCAAATTCCTGCCTTCCCTGCTTTAAGCCATGCAGAGTTGATCTCATCACTGCAACCTTTATGCAGGAGGAAGTAACTTCTCCAAGGGCAAGGCAGGCCAAAGACTAGCTATTCATTTCCTCCTGTCTAGTGGTGTGGAAAGGTGCCGACTGTGGGCTTTGACAGTTCTCAGAGCAGTAGCTCTCACCTTATCCAGAGCTCGCCTCCCACCGGGTGCCTCATCTGGACCTGCAGCAACCAACTGAAGGAAGGAGGGAGCTCTGTGGATAGGCCTGTTCAATGCTTGATCTCTCTGCAGAGATTTCCAGGCTGCCCAATAGTGACCGAGTAGCAGAGCACAGCTGATCTGGGCTGGTTTGATGCCAGGCAAGGAAGATCTCCTGTCTCATTACCAAGCCCTTAGCAGGCACCTGCCCCACCTGTGATGTGCTACTGAAGTTTGCCTGTTGTTGACACTAGGAGCAGCCTGGCCTGGTTATTTCCTCCTAACTCTAAAGGTCTGGCAGGGCTAACCTTGACACCTGATTAAATGTGGAGTCCTGGCTGCAGCGTGAAAAGCCTGGTGTGCAAACTAACTCGCTGTGTCGGCTACTGCCCCCAGGAGGAAAGAGCCTAGGTGGAGGCATGAGGAGCTGTAGCTATGTTAATATGATTGATGCCTGGTTACCGGTATGGAAGCAGCCGTCACGCCACCCGCGTAGCCCGTCAGCAGTCGGCCCAGCAGCAGCATCCATATTCCCTGAGCGCTGGCCATGAAGGCATATCCGACAGCAGACGAAACGGCCGAGAACATGATGCTCAGCTTCCGCCCCAGCAAGTCATTTAGGAACATGGCACTGAGGCCTCCGGCAGCAGCCCCCAGTGTGAACACAGACTGCAAACAGACAGCATCAGGGAGGGGGTTGTAGGAGACGCATGGCAGTTCATGTGACAGCTCAGCCCCGCTGAGCAGATTGGCCACGCTCCCACTGACGTCCATAAGCCTGGCTCTCAGGAACCGTCAGATCTGCAATCCTCTTTCAGCTGTTTTCTGTCAACCTTTTTCCAGGCCATGCTGTGCATCTTTACCAGAGCCATGGAGATTTCATCCCAAATCCCCTTGTTTCCCTTCCCTGCTGGGGAAACCTGAATGTCTAAGTTTTCCCTGTCAGAGAGGCACCATAACCAGCCACCTGCTGGCACCATTGAGTGACATGTGAACATTTTGTCTTTTCACAGTCACAGTGGCCTGCATTTTCAAAAGTGCCTGGGGATGACTTTCTGCGGGCCCAACTACTAAAACAGCACCCGAATTCCAGAAAGTGCCAAGAACCTGCCCTCTGAAAAACAGGCCCTTCAAGGGGGGGGTCTCAGCTTAGGTCCCTGGAACAACTAATTCCTGGTGCAAACTCACGGCTCTTTATCCTGGAATCTCACAGCACATCAGCAGCATTAATCGCTTCAGTGCTAGCTTCAGAGGTCTGACGTGCCACAGAGGCAGACGACTATGCCCTGGAAAATGCCCCTTCTTACCCCAAACCAGGATTCCTCCACCCGGTTTATTTTCAAGCCAGGGATGTTGGATGTTTCCAAGGCAGGGATCACAGGGGACGTGTAAACCAAGGCGTACCCGAAACTGAAGTTCCCCAGGACAGCAGCGAAGGTGGCAAGGAAGAGCCGCTTATTTTGTAGGGTTCTGTGGGTGAAAAAGAGGCCACGTGACAGAATGGGAAGAGAGAAAGGTGGTTTATCCCAAAGGTTTTTTCCAAACTAGGCTCCGTGCCTCACTTTTACATTTGGACCCTCTTTTGCAGCCCCTTGATTTTGTTTGTTACAGAGCCTGGAGAACAGTGGTGCAGCGGTTGCCAGTAGCCTGGAGCTCAGAGCAGGGCCCAAGGAGAGGCAACGCTCTACACGGGTCTTTAGTATTACTACATAAAATGGGCTCACTCTTAGAAAAAAATTGGGCCCATTTGTAGTCATCTGCCTTTAAGCTGCCAGTAGGAGGAGACCAGGAACTTGTGGGTTAGAAGAGGAGCTGTTAGGCAGCTTGGGCCGTGAAATATGAGCCTGTATAACGTCCATGAGGTCTTTAAATCTGCTTTACTGTTTCAAGAAACCACTATATGCAAAGGGCTGAAGAATGCAGAAGTGGGTGTCATGCAGTGTCTTTCCTCCACACCCTTTAACTCTGGGGTGGGTATCGGGGGGGGCAGTTTTCCTTCTGCAAGCTGGTACATGGCTATTTTTGACAATTCTTTAGAGCGTCGTGGTGCCCCAGCCCTGGACCCAGGAGCCCACTGGGATAGGTGCGGTGCAGACATACCACTAAGCTGTCACCCTTCCAGCAGGAGCATAAACAGCATCCCACCCCTGGCCAAAGGACATCTGTCTGTCTTAAGGTACGTCTGCACAGCAAACTCTGCAAGCGTTTCAGAGCCCAGGCTCCTGTCTGAACGTGAACGCTGATTCTGCTATTTGTAGCTCACAGTGCAAGGCCAGCGAGCCCAGGGCTCAGAGGCGCTGCTGTGCATCTGTTTGTGCAGCGTCGATCCCGAGCTTGGCCTCCCCCCTTGGTGTCATTTGTGAACACCTCACTGTCCTTAGTGCCATCATCCTCAGCGTATCCCTGGGAAGTGCTAGTGTCTCCATGGCACAGTTGGGGGACTGAGGCAGAGAGAGGCTCAGGGACATGCCTAAGGTCAGCCAACACATCTGTGGCAGAGCAGGGATTTGAACCCAGGTTCCAGGCTAGAGCCATAATCACTAGCCAATCCTCCCTTTCCCTATAGCCGCAGCCCCTGCCACACATAAGCACCCACCCACACTGGTGGGCTTAGGACTGTCAGCCCTCCTGGCATCTCCATCTGGACACAGCAGCTATTTGCAGTGAAGCCAGGCAGAAGGATGTTGAAGCGACTCCTGGCCATGTGCGGTGATAGCCTGGGTCAGCATGGAAGCGCATCATGGTTAGCCCCACGATCCCCAGTGTAAGCCTCTTGAAACCATGGGAGCTGTGCAAGTTGCACCAGCCGAGGCTCCTATCTGTTGCCTGATGTATTCAATTACTGCCTTTTTCTTCAACTAACTGTGAGCTCCATCGCAGGGCCTGGATCTCTCTGCATTTGTACAGCACCTGGCACAGCGGGGCTCTGGGGCCTGACTGGGGCCCAGGGGCTACCCTAGCATCTGTGAATCTGTAACAATACTGGACAGTGAGACTAGACAAGGCGTTTTTCCCACGGAGCTGGGCACAGGCAGGGATGGGAGCATCCTCAGTACAGGTATGTAGCTTGGACATGCTGCTGTCTGAGAGCAATGGCCAGACCTGGGGTCTCATCTCTTGGGCAGTGCAGGTGCTCTGCAGGGTGAGGCAGCGCCTACCTGATATATTCCCGGTCCAGCCGACGGGCATCCTTCTCTGGGAAGGTCTGATACACTGAGCTGGGCACTCCCAGGAGTGGCTGCGACATGCTGGCATCCTCATCTCTCTGGAGCATGGTGGCAGGACAGCATAGGCTGCTGGAGCGAAGCCACTGACTGAGGCTGCCTGCTGCAGCTTTCTGGGCTGTAGTCAGCTGGGGGTTGTCTCAAAAAGACCAGCGGGAACAAACTCAAAGGAAAGTGAAAATGAGTAAGTGATTAATCTTGCTTCATGGATGTAATCTGTGCCTTGTGGGTGAGCAAATGAGATCTCAGAAGAGGAAGCTCAGCAGGGCCAGGAAATGTGCAATGAAAAGAGAAAGGGGGAGCACACATAGCAAACAGTGGTGTAGCTGCCTGGGTGTGTGTGTGTGTAGCATGTTTCACATTAAACATGGCAAGGGGGGGGGTCTGGCTGGAAGACATATCTCCACCAGGACACAAGTGGCCTCTTTGGGGTGTGGCTGGTACCACCGAGTGAGTGGCTTAGGCCTGGGGCAAGTAGGGTTACCAGATGTCAGGCAAAAGAAGGACATGTCCTCCTTTTTACCTTCACGTCCTCTGTCCGGCAGGCGTTTTAAAGCTACATGATTTTGTCTAGCTTTTTACTTGCAGGGGTTAAAGTATGCTGGAATGCCTCAGAACACCCTGCTTTTAAGGGAAAGCGTTCCAGGGCCCCCCCAAAAACAGAAGAATATTCCTCCTTTTTGTACTTCCCTGTCCTTTCCATGCTTTGGTATCTGGTAACCGTAGGCGCAAGGCCACAAGCGTAAACTGAAAGTAGCATTTTTTCTGGGTGGTAACTGGCTGGTTCCGGCCAGCACAATAGGGGAACTGTGAGCGTAAGGCTGAGATGATGAGCCGGGCAGAGAGCAGGGAGGGCCATGCTCCTACAGGAATGGAGACACTGCTCTGAAGGGCCCTTTGCCCTTTCTGTGGCGGGCGTCATGGCAGAGAGGGGTAAATGCACGTGCCATGTATGATGAGGATCTCACTGGAGCCCACCACTCCGCAGACACACCCAGTCGTTTCCCAGCTTGCTGCTTCCTTTCCTTTTGTCTTTGCAAGTGTAGGGCTGTGACCCACCCACCAACACTCAAGACTGAGGATCTGTCACCAACCTTATCATGCCGTCTGTTTGCATTGGCATGGCAAGCCTCCATGGGGCCTGAAGGATGGAGGGCCTTGTCCCCCAGGAGTCTTATTTCTGTAAATAGCAGGTATGCAGGGTCCCAGGCATGACTAACCCTAGCTGCTCAGGTGTCAGCCTCCAGTTCCCCAGCCGAGATGGGCCCTAACGACAACCTTGCAACCAGCCATCCCACACCTTGGGGAAGTTTGGCTCTGGATCCAGACATTGATGCTGGTTCCTAGGTCTGTGGTGTGTCTAATGACACGCTCCAGATCCAGCCTTCCCAGTCCTTGAGGACTGGGAGTGTGTGTGGATTGAACTTGCAGTAACATGCAGGAGTGGATTTTCTGGTGGGAAGCCAGATCTGAAATGATGGAAAGGGCCCTTGGTGTTGAGGGGCTCTACCTGTGGCCAAGGGCCATGTTGGGTTTGGCAGATTTCAATTTGTATTTTTTATAATTTCAACATAAAATTTCCTCATTTTCATTTTTAAAAACGTTTATTTAAACATTCACAGATGTGGGCAATGGGAAGGGGGAATCAGGCACAGGAAGGCCAGGGGGTCACACAGTAATTTATTTGACCACTGTAGCCGTTGAGATTCAGAAAGTGAAAACTTTAGGCTGGGTGACAAATAGTCACTGTCCCATGTCAAAGTAGGCACCGGAAATGTCACAATATTAAATGCTTGTTTCTCGGGCAGGTGTGTCTGCCTTTGCTTTGCTGTAAATATCAAAGGCTGGCCATGGCATTTCCCGGTAACAAAAGCCAGCCAAGCCTAAGACAAGAAGTGCAAGGCCTGGGACAGAGGACCCTTCTCAATGCCATTCCCACAGTGCCCTGAGTTGTCACTGACGGGACAGCCCTCTACCTCAGCTGACTGTGCAATCTGGTATCTCTTGTGCACAGAGTCCTGTCAGGGTTGTGTAAGCAGATTGTATTTGGAGTCAGGGTGCTGATGGGACTTTACATCTGACTCTGATGCTCAGGGGAAGAACAAGTGCTGAGACAGCTAGAGGAGTTTGGAAACTGAGCTCATCTGAAAATTTCCCAGTCTCACGGCATATGCCATCAGCATAGATCCCTGCACAGTACTAGGAGGAAGTGTCTGCCAAAGCCAGATGCTCAGTAGGTCTGACCACATGGCTTTGCACCTCCCCATAGGGACCCGATCCAGCAATCTGAGGTAACGTTCTCAGCCACAGTTCTGCTCTGCTTTTACCCGGTGGCAGTGAGAGCAGATGCTGGCCCTCAACAGACACTGACTGGTAGATTCCAGCTAACTAACTCCTCTTTGATAGCCTGACATTTTTCTAGGGCACTGTTATAAAGCAAAGGGGTCTTTTCCTCAGGCAGGTCATTTAACTCAGTGGTTCTCAACCTTATGCTTGGTGGCATGTGTGACCCTACGGGACACACCAGCCCACCCCTCAGTGACACACTTATCACTGTGTAGTGATGACGCAGTAACATGTCCCGACACAGTGGCTGAGAGCCACTGGTTTAATCGAATAACGCAAAAGCAATAAACACCCAGTCTGCAGGAGAGGCAAGCAGCGGGCAGCTTCACCACATGTCGTCCAAAAGCCTGTTTGATAGCAAATATCTTTTTTGTCTGATGCAGCTGAGCTCCCTGCGCTTTTGGAAACCTTTTGACCCAATTCTGGGCCACCCCATGGAGAAAGAGCAGCATTTCTAAGGGTGCGGTGGCATTGCCATCTGCTGGTGATGGGTGAGAATGGCATTTGCATTTCAGTCCTGTCTGCCAAGCTGGCCTTTTCTGGCAGTGTTAGAAGTGGAGCCATCCCAGGAGAAAGGAACATAGACTCATAGACACTAAGGTCAGAAGGACCAATATGATCACATGAAAAATCTTAGATGATTCGGTTTGGAAGGGACCCAGGAGCAAAGCCCAAGGGTAGCAATAGGGTTAGTAGGCGTCAGCAGCAGTTTAGGCTTTTAAGGGGATGAGAGGAGACCAAAGCAAAGTCTTGGTTTTGAACATCCCAGTGGCTCATCAGCTGCCGATGGGATAATTGGGCCCTTGAACTTCATGGATGTTTGTCTCTGGCTCTGAACTTGGCAGCTACATCCATTTTAAATGATGATGTCTGGTCTGCATCACTTGGGTACTGGCCTGAGCAGATGCCCTCAGGGCTGGATTAAGGGGCTTTGGGGTCTGGCCTGCCCACCATTGTGGGGCCACCCAACTTGGGACCCTGGCCCCCCACCACAGCAGCCTGCAGGTGGGCTGGAGCTAGGAGGAGGACGGTGTCCTGAGGTCAAGAGCCTGCTCTCTGTGGTGCTTCCACCCTGACCCCAGTCTGGCTGCACCCTGACCCTGGGGGCCGGTCCAGCTGGCATGCAGTACGGCCTCCGGTGCACCAGCCAGGACCCTGCCCAGTGGCCCTCCCCAAGCCCTACTGATGCTGTACCAAGCTGAGCAGAGACGTGGGGGTCAGATCTTGCAGGGGCCTTAAGAACTGGAGCCTGGGACTCCCCTTTAGGTGGAGCCCAGGGCTTCAGTCCCTATAGCCGCTGTGCTGATCCTGTTCTTGATGCCATGATCAAAGATCTGCATGAGCCTGTACTTGCAGAGACAGAAATGATGTGTGAAAAGCAGAGGGAAGCTGGGCTGTTCATGGAGAGGGGAAGGACTCTCACTGAAGCAAGCAAAATCATAGCCCGTCATCCTTGCTCTGTGATCAGGGCTTCCTTGGCCCACAGGACCATTAACACTCAGCCCCGCTGTGCTCCAGATGTGTCCCCCCCCCCATGATGGTAACAAACTTCCAAAATCTTTAGGCCAGGCGGCAGAGCCATTCTGAGGGCATTGCACGAGGGCTGGGGTGATAAGTTGCTATGGAGCTGGTGGGATTGGTTTGGGAGCAGAGTGGTGGCTAGCCCTGGAAGCTAGCAGATGGCCTCCGTTCTTGCTTGTGCCACTGATCCTGGGGGAATTGCTTCCTCTCCCTGCCCCCCATCCCTTGTCTGTTCAGACTCTACACTCTTTGGGACGGGGCATGACTCTCGCTGTATGTCCATGCCTGATACGATGGAGCCCTGAGCGCTAGGCCCTCTTGTGCTACAAATGATCCTCTTCTTGGGGTGCTGATCATCCAAAAGCCCATAGCCAGAGGCTCCTTTGCTGTTGTATATTCCCAAATTTGACTGCATTTGCTGCATGTGCGTGGGAAATTATTGCTTTATCTCTTCCCATCTCTTTGAACCGACTCCTGCTGGGGGCACAGCTGGCTCTGTTTGCAGTCTGCCATTGCCACCAGTGCCAAAATTTCAAGACAGTGATTGGTCTTTTACTGTTTTGTATCACACCCTCTTCATTCTACATGTCTAGGCCAGCCAGATATTTGTTCTTGGTTGTTTCTGGAAAGAGCAGGAAAATGTAGGTAGCAGCCTCTGCAGGAGCGGTGCTGCGCTGGGGCAGACTACGGACCTAGGAAATAATCACTGGCAGTTAATTTTTACAGGTGGGAAAAGCTGTGAATGTAGCAAAAACAGTACCAATAAATGTACTCAATTCTATAGTGTGTCCTATGTCCTCAAACACCCTTTATAGTGTGGTCGGAGGAGATATTTTCCCCAGCTGCTTCTTGCAACCTGCTGTGTTGACTCTGTCATGGAGCTCCTGCCATGTTCCACCCCAGAAGTGGCAGTATTTCATGTCTGTTGTGAGCGATCTGTAGTCCCTCTGTGCTCCTGACTAGGACTATGGACCAACCGAAAGGAAGAGTCACCTCCTTCGAAGCCATCTCATTCTGTATGTGCGGCCCACTCCATGCTGGCATGGTCCACTCTCTGGGGTGTATAACAGAAAGGCGTAAGTGTTCTAGGCGGGTGCCTTGGGTGTCAGTTTCCAAGGCGTGACATAATACTGTGCCGTTTGGGGTTTTTGGCTTTTCCTCCTCTCTCACTGGGCAGCTTCTTTTGCTGTGCTGATCAGATTATCTGGTATCGCCCACCTCTTCTCATCTGATTGGCCCACCCATGGTGTGTGACTGAGGCTTTCTTTGTTGTTTGCTCAGCTTCCGAAGGGCAGGGTCCCAGAAACACTTTTGATTTAAGGCACTCCCAATAACAGTAGCCTCTGTACACCAATATGTATCATGCTTTGAGATATGGGTAGAGGGGGCTGTCAGCTATTGTGTCACCTACTTTGTGATTCCCTAACCAAGCGGGCCCTGTCTGCTGTGCACAGGCCCGCTTGGAACATTTTTGCTCTGTGACGATGAGCTCAATGCTGGGTAGCAGGAGCCATTGCTTCTTGCTTGTGATTATAGATCATCTGTGTTGTGCTAACATGCACAAAGATCTAGGGGATGTTGCTGGAATCCATAATCTTGATGCGACAGGCCAGATGTTTGTACCTGGAAGCTCAGAGCATACATGCAGAATAACATGTCTGTGCTTGTGGGTAAATTGTCTTAACTATGTGCTGGGATCTGATACCTGCACAGACCCATGGCTGTATGCACGATCACCCATTTTGCACACCAATCTGAGTGCACAAATGGTGGTAGTTCAGCCATCTTGCATGGGGCCGTGCTTTTAAAGAGTATAGCTCTGTATGTCTCAGTGAGAACCTTTTGAATGCAGTGTCTTTTGTTATTTACTCGGGTGTCAGGGTTCCTGTTGGCCCATATGAGGATGAATCCACGCATTGACTGCCTGTTAAAGGTGAGGCCAATAAATTACACGCTTATACCAATATTGCAGAAATAGTTCACTGACTGTTTGGAAGAGGGGACCGGCTGTTAGGCGGCCTGGATTGAATTCCCATGTGTGTCAGGTAAATTGCCTCCCCCTCTATGGCTTGGTTTCCTTATCTGTAAAATATGGCTAATAAAATTGCTTTGCCACCAGCTTGGGGTGGGAGATTTCCTTCATTGTTTCATGGAAAGCACTTTTCCAGTCTCCAGTGAAAAATGAATAGTTCTGTATTTTTCCCATTGAAAAAGGCCAGGCAATACTGTGATGGTAGAATTTCCATAGCTGGGTGTATATCTCCATGAACTGATCTCATAAAGGGCCGGCTGTAGCAAGAAATCCAGCAGCAGGAACCTATCTCAAATTAGGCTCTTCTGGAATCTACCTGTGCCCTTGGGAGGGTGGTGTTAGGACCAAGAGGTGACTTTGCTTCCTAGGGAGATGGGTTTCAGTTAGTTACACACCTGGGGAAAAGTTCAGCTGCTTGGCTTGATCTTAATCTAGAGGCAGAGGAAGTCTGTGTGACAAGGAGCTTTTGTGGTTGCTATGTTGTGAGTCAGCCTGTGGTGGATGGGAATGACAAAGAGGTAAATATTCACGTTTTTTATTTTGCTTCTGGACGCTTGGGTCCTGAATTGATTATGTTTCCCTAATGATTTTGAACCAGCAGTTGAAAGACCTGAGGCTTTTCTCTTGGCTGTCCCTGGCTCCACTGCTTCTTCAAGGTCTCTTCACAACTGGGGCGTAAGCTTTAGTTTAGTGCCTGCTGTAGATGATGGGGAATGGGAGGTCTGGCTTATTGGAGTGTGCCTGGCTAGCTGTGCATGATCCTTGAAGGAGAGGTTAATCAAAGGTGTAAAATGAGCGTAAGAAAGAGGGGTCTTGGGTCAGCTTGCCTGTCCTGAGGCATTTGCAATGAAGGCTGTGTTTGATAAGAAGTATGTTTTCTTTTGTCTAGGTTTGCTGCTATGGTACCTGAATAGCTTACAGCCACTGATGAATTTATCCTCCTTGCACCTCTGCTAGCTGAGTATTAGACCTTGTTTCACAGACGGAGGAAACTGAGGCACGGCTATACTAAGTGATTTGCCCAAAGTTGTGCAGGCAGTCAGTGCAGAGCTAGGTGTTAATTCCAGCTAACCAGAGTCCTTGTGACTTAACTACATGGATGTTTAGAGACTGCTCAGTGAAAGTCCTCATGCAGGGCTGCATTGGGACAGTTCTCTCTTTCTATTCCCTGCTTAAAATTCCTGAGACTTTCGTGAGGTGAGTGGAGCTCACTGCTGGGGGACTGTAGAAGAGAGAGGATATGCAGGAGGTGAGAGGCTTACAGGTCAGGTAAGTCATTGTAGGGAGCTGTCTTGCATGTTACCAAAAGGTGGGTCTGAGCTGTGGATTTTGGTTCTGGCTCTGACTGTAGCTGGAGGTGTCTTACTGTAATGGAGTGGGTTGTGTTGATTAGCGTTTCCACTGGGAGCCAGCCACTCGTTCCAAACTCCGGCTGGCGGCTGCTGTATCTCAGGGTGTATTGCTCCACTGAGTCCGAACTGTGTCTAACTCTCCCTTTTTCCTAGAACTCAGTCACTGCAGGCCTGCCTGGCTCCTGCGAGGGTGTGTGCGGAGCTGGTCTGACGGCTTTTCTGTTTGTGTCCCGGGAGGCTGTTGCTGCTTACCCAGAAGCTGAGTGACAGGGTCTGTGTGGCAGAGGTCACAGCATAGACGCATTCCCTGACAGCCAGAGATTTGGTGTATGTACACGCACCAGCCCAACAAGCCACTGCAAAATAGTTTTCGGTTCCAAACTAAGCCCATTTGTCAGTGTGAATGGAGCCATTTTTACTCTCTACTTCCTGAAATTCTGGATTCCAGCTCAGCTGGCATTGAAATTTCCCCCAATTCACTCTCTCTTTTAAAGACATGTTGCAGTGTGAAACTGTTCACCCACCACAGGAAAAACCTGGGGCTGCAAATGTCACCAGTGAAACTGTGATGGTTCCTTGGGCACAACATGGAAAAAGCTACCAGGAATCATCCTTAAAAATGTGTACTGGAGGCGGTGGGGTGCTTGTGTCATAGACATGGGGCCTGAGGGTCTAGTATGTTCCTGCGTGGGAAGGTGTCAGGAGGTAACATAGGAGATTCTTTAACACCACATGCTCATGCTATGTAGCATGCCCTCATGGAGAGGGGATGTTCTTCTAGACCCAGGTCCTGTTTAACTAATGCTGGGAGTTAGGGGCTACCTGCAAATCTTGCTTAATTAGAGAGAGATTAATTGTTTCCTTGAACTGTGGTGCCAAAGGGAGATCCCTCTTCTCTGTGCAAATCCTGCAGGAACCTGGTTCTTGGAAATGTCTTGTCCTGCTTCACTCTACAAATGGGACCGGGTTCTTCAGGTGACTCTGCCCCGTCCTTCCATATTTACCTTATGTAAGCCCTTTCAGAAGGGAGATGAGTAAAAACGTCCCATCTGCTCTGAATGCATGCTTCTGGTGCCTACCTGGTGGTTGAGGAGTGTTCCTGAGGTGGTATGTGTGCCCTTCTTCAGTACATGCCCCTTCCTTGTTACCTGCTCTCAATCAGTGTGTTGCCGGGGTCCAGAGGGAGGGTGTATGTACTGATTTGATTATGGTCCTGCATGCTTCACCTGGGTATCAACATCCTTCTGGATTCTGCATCTCGCTCACTTCCTGACTGAGTCTTGGCCAGGAAGAAGTTCAGCAGAAGGGGAAATATCTTGGTTCAATTGACTTTGGTGTTAATGCCACCTTCCCCCGTATCTGAGTAAAAATTTTGGGGTTCTGAGTGCTGCAAAGCACCAACATGTATGGAAATAGCAGGGACGCCACCTTTGCCCTCTGGGGAGGCAATAAATAGCCCATAGGTCTTTCATTGCCTGCCATTGTCTATGACTCTGCCTCTGAGCCTGATTCCACCCCAACTGGTGAGCAAACTGCCCAATCCCTGTAAACCTTGGCTAGGGGCAGGTCTTTCTCCATTTGCAGCTGGAAAGACCTTATCTTATACTGGGAAAGACTTTGAAGCCCTTAAGATGTGGTCCCTCTCTGGCCTCAGTGCTGTGTCCTCCCCTGAATTGCTGTTGCTTTTGTCTGTGCCATTCGGGTTGGGAGATCTCTCTTTACGCACAGCCCTTTTTTTTTTTTGCTAAATTTGGGAGCCAGTTCCTCAGACTTGGAGCTGTCACCGCACCATGGCCAAGACACCTCAAGCCCAAATGCCCTCTGCCATTTTCTTCTATCAAGGTTCTTATCTAGCCCCTATCTGCATATCTGAGCACCACACAAACGCTAATGAATTTCACATATGGTACAGTCCCTTTTCATTCTCTCTCCCTTCTCTCACAGGCCTGGTGGTGTATGTTGAGGCCCTCAGATTGTGGTTGTGTCCTGACTGGGTGGGGTGACCAAGGTTATCTGGTCTGTATCCCAAAGCCCCAACACAACTCAGCTAACACACTGAGATGAAGGTAGGCTGGATCCCTAAATATCACCCAGCAGCATTGGAGGGGAGGCAGAGCACTGCTAGCTGAAATTCTTCATTTGGGCAGCTCTGACTGCCAAAGAAAATAGATTTCATCTAAACCAATTCCCCCCACTCCCCCCAAAACGTCAAGGCTGCTAAACTTTGGCTTTGTGAGGGCCACTGAAACCAAACTTCCTGATCTGTGCTTGGTATCACTCCCACAGCCTCTTCTCCTGACTCTGCTGCAAATCTTCCATCTCTCTGTCATCTCAAAAGCTCTGCTCTGACTGGCTTGCAAGACCTTTGTTTCAGAGTTCCCACTAGACTTTCAAGCTGGCCACTCCATGTCACCCAACAGGAATTGTCCACTGGCTGTTTGCAACCATGGATGCTCTCATCTGCCAAAGCAAAACTCAGCCTAATTTAACTCATTAGTTACTCTTCACCAGCAACATCAGCACTGCCACACCCATATATATGCTGTATACATTTAATTAAATCAATACAAGTAAATCCTGTGTTTATTGCACAAGACAATTTCTGGATGGTTCCCATGCTTCCCAACAGCCTGGATTTAATGACAGCTGTTGAGCAATGTCTTGATGCTGTTGGCACAAGATGCCTCGCTGGCTCGCACCAGGGAATACATGTTCCAACATGTTGGTCTTCTGGGGGCAAAATGAGCATGCACTCTTCTTCTGTTCAGGCTTTGTGGGGTTGGAAGCTGGATGCAGAGTTGGAATTTGATCCTCTGTCTAGCTTTGTGCATTTGGCTTCAGGGTTAAATTCTCTAGCTTCTGCTCTAATTTTTCCTCTTCTTGCATGTCTGTTGTGTCACCTCCTGGTCATCTTGATGAGGCAGCGCCTGCAGGAAGAACCCAAGGGATGATGTGATGGATGCAAGCATGTTGAACAGAACATATATTTATTCCTCTTGAGAGTGTTGCTGATTTCAGAACAACTTTACCTTCCTGCTGGATGGAAAATCCTCCACCTTGGAAAATCCACCTGCTGTGGAAGAAGCCATACCTCTCAGGGTGTCCAGAGTGACAACACACAACTCTGCCACAATATTATATCATGTTTACACCGAGCTTCATGTCTACCAGCTGGGAGTGGGAACACAAGACAAGTTCTGCTCGATTGCCCAGTGACTGGGCATAAACCATCCACACTGGGCACTTGGTGCTGGTGTGTTTGGGCCACTGTGCCCATTCTTTGCTGCAACCTGGCCTGCTGGGACTGATTTCTTTAGTTGCTTAACAAGGCTCAGAGGAGTGCCATAGAGAATCGGCAGCTGTAGAGGGACCAGCCCTAAGATGTCTGAGCTCCAAGGTGAAAGTAAGTGGTTTGCCTTTAAGACCTTGCTTGCAAACACCCATCCATCCCGGTGAGACATTTAGGCTGATATTGGTAGCCTAAGCAAATCTGGTTTAAGCCATAGCTCATATTCGAGGCAAAGCTATTATCAGTTTATGTTATAGAGATAGCATAAACCTAACTGATGTAGCTAGTGTGTCATTGTTTATTCTATTACTTTTTTATATCATGATGAAAATGAGCCAAGTTTCTGCCCTGAGGTGTTCATAATTGCCATATCAGCCACATGTTAGTAAAGGGTTTCTTAAAAATCTTGTCTGTCCCTTGCTCAAGACTGAGCGTGGGTGATGCACTTTTAGTTTAGTGTGTATGCATGTACACGTGCACAAAGGCTGTGGACATCTTTCTTCTCCCTGAGTAGCCTGGTTTCAGGATCTCTCCAAAGCGAGCAGATTTTTTGCAGCTGACTCTCCTCCCTGTCATTTTCCCTTCCCACCCCAGATTGCCCCCAGACTTGGAAGTGTTTAGCTGCCAATAACTTCTGCGTAGAGTATTTGACTTCATCATGGTTATACCCTTCTGTTTAAGGATGCTAAAGCATATCCTTCACAAATCGCAGCACTCCTCAAATTCGAAATGCTTTGCAAGCATGAAGGACTGGCCCTGGGAGATGGGGGTTACCGTGGATCTTGGAACAGAACTTGAACCCCCTGGTTCCCTGTCTTGCCATCAGGCATGCTGGGGTCAGTTCTCCACTCTGTTACATCAATCTCATCCTTGTCTAGCTAAAGCAACTTTAGCGTAAAGCTGGCTAATGAAGGCTGGACTGGACCCCTGCCTCTTGCTTCTCAAGCTCTCCTGTGGCTGATGATATTTTTATTTTTTGGTTTCTAGCAGTGGAAGACTATGACCTGCCTTCCAAGAAGCTGCCATCTGAAGACAGCTGTTCCCCCTGTCTGAACATGCCAGCACCCTCACGGGAGTCGAGGAACCAAGTAGATTTGGAATCCAGAGAAAGGCAGGTTCCTCCTGCATCCGCTGAGCCTGTGTCTCTGAGGCCAGAAGACTCTGACTTCTTGCCTGCTGTCAGACTTGCAGGCATCTTGTGCCTTGTTTTTGTTCTTGTCTCTCTCTTCCTGATTTACAGCGATACTGGCCGATTGCCTTATAACCACTGCAGAGCCCACAGCTCCAGTGGAGTTTGCTCCGTGGACTATAAACTCAGCCCATTCCATCTTTTCTTCCCAAGCCAGCCAGAAATGACGTGGAGCACTCTCCGGCACAGTGTGAGTGGCCTGCGCTGGCCTGACCATCCTGAGGGCTTCAGGGTCTCTCTGGTGGCTGTTGGGCTGGGGGATGTGAGGAATACGCTCTTCTGCTTCTCAAAATGGACTCTGTTCTTGCTGACCACAAGACAAGGTCTGCCTCATGCAGTCAGGGTCCAAATACTAGACTACAGGAGTATGTCTTTGCCTTGGGGACAGGTACCAGGGAATGAGATACATCTCTCTGTTATTTATGAGAGAGAGAAACTTGCACCTTATGGCATTACCATGGCCATACAGCGTTCGTTTGATGGAAGCCCCTTTGCCACCAAGACCACCCTTGCCCTCTTGACAAACAGCACGGACCGGGCTGGAGAAAATTCCCTCAACAGCTTGAGCTCCAGCCTGCTGTCTGACCTTTTAAGCAGCATCAGTCACACAGGCAGGGTACCAGATAAATTATGGGTTGCAGCAAGTAGTTCTCCTGTACTTGTCATAAGACCTGAAGCACATCTGGAAGCAGGTTTCATTTGTGGAAGATAAGTGATCTCCTAGACATGCCTATGGACGCCTTCTTCACGGAGTCCAGCTGTTCTTTTCAATGCCCAGGGATTAAAAGGGGCCCCTGTTAGCTATCTGAACATGCTATCATATGCTGATACTACCATGAGCCGATCTGTGAAAGATCTGGCATATTCTTGGTCAAAATGACCTAGTAGGCTGCATGAGGCTTGACTGAGCAGCGAATACACTTGTCACCTCTTCTTCTCTTGGACTTCAGACCTGGACAGCCATAGATGACTGGGGTCTCCAGCATTCTTGGGCCTGCTCTACGGAGTTTCTCCTGCCTTGACCCAGTGACCAGCCTTTGCTCAGGAGTCTCTCAGTAGTTGGGAATGAGTGCAAACTTTAGAGGGTTGGGTGAATGCAGGAAGAAATGGTCATGGCAAGAATACCCAGTGAAGTGGTAAGGTCAGGTCAGGAGGCCCCCAAGGAGTGGGTGTGCCTGGGTTGTCAGGACAGCTTTCCAGAGCACCATCATGAGGTAGAGAAGTGGTCAAAGGAGTCAGACCTTTTGAAATGCACCAGGAGATCAGGTGATGCTGACAAACTGTGGGCTGCTGCTAATTTGCCTGTATCATTGAAGTCCATAGACCTACTTCTGTTCACATGTGTTGTGGGACAGGCTGTGTGGCCATGCAGAACTCTTACCTACGGTGTCTCTGACTCTGTAAGAAGGCAAGACGGAAATCTGCAGGGTGGAGCTTGCTTCTTGGATAGTGCTATTTTGGGGGAGGTGAACCATGACAGGGGGCCACCCAATAAAATCCTTTTAAAAAGGTGCCTTAGCTGATCCTCGTGGGAGGCTTTTCTTTCTTTGGGGTCTGCAATCTCAGGGAGATATGTCTTGTTAAGCCCAAGAATGTCCGAGTTGTTGGTAAGCATGTGTGGACTGGAACCAGTGGAGGCTGATGACTGGTTGAAAGTGGGTGGAGGGGTGCAATGCAGGATTCCTGGGTTCTATTTCTCTCTGCCTTGGTTTCCCATCCGCATAATGGAGGAATACCTCTTTGCCAGGGTTTTACTGATGCCATTTGAGATGAAAGAGGCTAACGGTACACCCCCCAAACTTTAAGAGTTTAGTATGAGTTTTGGACCAGTTCATATTTCATCCAGCCCTGTTCATACACGCCTTACCTCTTTCCTCAGGGATTTTTCAGGCTGCCATTATGCCAAGGTTCTGGGCGCGGCTTTCTTTGCAAGAATGGTAAATTGGCACAATCAATCAGGTATGCTATCCTTCCCGTCCATCTCGTTGCAGCAGTTCTGCAAACTCCTAAGCAATTAATGCTAAGGTCTCCTAGCTGCCAATGAGCCGTTTGCTTTGTCCAAACTTGCCAGTGTTGGTAATGATTGATTGTGTTCTCTAAGCACCTTTAAATTTGTCTTGCTACAAAAGGAAAGCATGGCTCCTGGCCAGACAGGGCTGGCTGTGGTCCATTCTGGGTGATTAATCTTTGATCTGTCGTGCTTTCATTGGAAACAAATTGGGACCGTAAACTATTAAACTAGAAGGGCAGTAAGTGATCTAACAGCTGAAAGACTGCCATTAAGGTAAGGCATGCCGTAGCGCTACCGGCATCTGACAGTAGATTTATTATCAGAACACCTCCTCGTGATTCCATTTTTTAGCTTGTGGCGAGAGCCATGGAGCTTGTGCAATGTGAGTGGCGAGGGCCAAGATGGGGATGGATGGTGGTTCCCAAAATGCTATCGGATGTATGGAAGAACTTAGAGAGGGAATGTAGAGGACAACCAGCCGGAGTTCTGATAATTTCTTCAGAGAGGTGGTTCTGCCATCTGTTAACGTGAATGAGATAATTTGCCTGCAGCATAAAGACTCTCCTTGGTGCCATGTGCTAACTTACATTACAGGTACCCATCCAATAGAGCAAATTCTTCCCTGGTGTAATTTCACTGTGTTGCCACTGTGTCAGGTGACCGGGTAACTAAAAGAGGAAAGTGCTGTTAGCAATCCTATAAACTGACTTTTAGTCCTCCTTGTTCTAAATGTTGGGCAGCTGGGAGTTGAGAAGCCTGGACGCCAATGGACTGTCGAAAAGACCATGATTACTAAGTCTGCTAAGGGTGATATTTTTGAGTAGTGGAATCACCTGATCAAGCTGTAGGGTGGTGCTGAAGAAACAGAATGTGCCACCATCTTGATCCTGTGACCCATGAGCCACCCAGGGGCTGGTTTGCATGAAAAATAAGGTGCAAAAGAAAGTCCTCCTGGGTTTGTCAATCCTTTTGCCAGTTTGTATGAGAATCCAACTGTGGCTGGAGACATAGCAGTACTTTAGATCAATCATTTGCAAAGTTTGGGGGTGGTCGGAAGAAGGGTTTTTGGATTGGGCCTGGTTTTCTAATCGACCAACTATTGCACAATAGTGCTGGTCCCGGAGAGAATGAGACCTGGCTGCTGTTCTCAGTTGGCAACATGGGTATGTTGATGCAAATTGTGGAAACTTGTGTTCTGCAGGCATTGGGCCTGGGCTCTGTCTATGGGGTAAAGGGGCTGTAAGACTTTCCTTTTCCAAAAGCACAGATTTAGGATTGCTGTGAGCAGTGTAGGCCTGTGAATGTTTCAACAACTCTGATTCTGCCCAGCAGAGGGCCGTGGTCCAATGTACCCTAACTCAGTGATATTTCAACACCTTTTACACTTGCAGACCCTTAAAATTTTTTTGGATGATGGTGTGGATCCCTATGGAAGTACTATGCATAGTGTGCAGAGCCCCAGGGGCTTGTGGACCACAGGTTGAAAAGCACTGCCTTAGGTAATTGACAACCAGACATATTTAACTCATCTGCTTTGGCACAGCCTGATGCGGAGTGGCAGTGTGGCTTGGAAAAGGTAACTCTGATTTCAGCTCCTTAAACAAAAAAAGGTCAAGAATTCTCTATCAATGAATACTTGAACCATCTAGTTACATTACTAAGGGGGTAGCCGTGTTAATCTAGTTCAGCGAAACAAGGATCCTGCGGCACTTTTAAAGACTATTTATCGCATAAGTTTTTGTGGGAGAAAACCCTACTTTGTCAAATGCTTCGAAGAAGGGGATTTTCTCCCATGAAAGCTCATGGGATAAATAAATTTGTTAGTCTTTAAAAGAGTCACAGGACTCCTTGCTTATTTTATTACAGCAGCTCAGTTCAAACCTGGAGTAATATGCTGGACTCCAAGACCAGGGGTCTAACTGCTGGTGGCTGCTAGAAATGGTTATCAGCAGAGCTTGCTGGAAAACCAGAAAAAATTTGCTGGAATTTTTTTTTTTTTTTTAAATAACATCAAAGCTTGTAGGACAAATTAAAAGTTGTCTGATAACGTTCAAGGACAATATTTCTCTGCAGTTTTGCTTGGCTTTTTTGGTTGCAAACTGAATTCTTGAGTGGAAAAAAAATGTTATCAAGCATTGCTCAGCTCTCATTATAAGGGCCCTTCTCCCGGACCTTGCTATCTGTTTTAAAGTCAAGCTGAAGACTGAAGCTGTTGTCATGCATGCCTTCTCCCAATGCCCTGTGGGTGGTATGAAATGCTTCTCCCGTGTGGATCCAGGTGAGTAGTCTCAGGAAAAAAAAATTGGTTTGGATCAACAAAGATATTTAGATACCCAAGTCCGGAGTTATGCACCTATGCCCAAGTTTTAGGTGACACTGAGATCCACAAAACCCTTGCTTGGGTGCTGCCTAAACATGTAGGGATCTAAAGATACTCTCCCTCCTAAATCTGTTATAGGAGTTTCCTCAGCATCTAAGTTTCTGCCTCAGGGGCTTTATACTGCTTCCTGGCTTTTGGCTCTGGAGTGCTGATGATCCACAAAGCAGGGTGAGATAAGCAAATGTCCACCTACCTTGCATGCCAGCCCTGAGCAGGGAGGTGAGCTCAGAGGCTGTCTACCAGCTAGGTCCCATTTAGACTCTTCCTGGGGAGGAGAGGTGTGATGCCCAGCTTTGTGGCTTTTAGCCTGGTGATAGAGAACTTGTCTGCGAGACCCAGGTTTGCTTTCTTTCTTGCAGAAGAAGATCTGAACAGGGGTCTCCTGTTGAGCCAACTGACTGAGCCATGGATTAGTCAGATGTGGGCTCCAAAAGTTCAGTGGTTAGAGCCCATGCCCAAGAAGTGAAAGAAAAACCCCTGGTCAAACCCTCCCTCCTCCTCTGTCTCCTAAGTGGTCCAACACTGAGCTGAAAGTTTATACATGGCAGGTAGAGGGGTGGGGCAGGAGAGCAGCAGTTCCTCCTTTGGTCCTTTTGTGTGAAGTGAGGCAGGCTCCTAACTCATTCTCATGGGAAATGACTGAGCAGCCTCCTTTCCGGTGGTGGATGGCTAGCAGAGACTGGCACCTCCTTGCACCTTGGACGTGAGGGAGGAAGGTTTCATGCACACCCCTCTTGTCAACATCTCCCCAGGCTTCTCACCTGCTGGCTCTAGGGGACGTGTTCCTAGGTACCCACCTCTCCCCTTGCCTTATATGAGGAGCCTACATGCTTGGCTCAGGCTTTGTGGATCTTGCTCTTCTGGTGATGCTTTGAGGGGCCTGGAAGGAAATTAGGCATTGTGAGGCTGCACCATGCAATGCCTCAGTCCCTTTGCGGGTCTGGATCTTGCTGCCATGAATGGCGCAGGAGACCTAACCAGGGCCAGGGTGGCAAAAGGCTGATGCTTGACTTCTGTCTCATGGGCTGCAGGCCACGGTACCCTTTCCTACAGCAGCCTGGCCATGGCAAGGTCTCTGGTGTCAGACTCTCTCATCTCTCCGACCCCTTCCAGGCAATTTGTGCCCCAGATGTATTTGAGATGGGAGCCCAAACCAACCCTCTGGATCTAAACCCAGAAACTTGGGCCACTTGAACTTCACTCAAGTGCTGTGATTTACAGAATGGGAACTGAATTCATGCCTGCACCACTGCCTGTAATGACCTAAAACACACAAATATTTGGTCTCAGGCCAGTGAATCATATAGAAATGCCCCTTTCCCTCTCAGATGATCTTAAATAACAGCTTAACAGAGGTAAAGTGTTATTTTCTGCTGGGTATAATGTGCTGTGGTGGACGGTAGGGGGCAGACAAATGACAGGGCTGGCAAATCCCTGTTGGCTGTGAGCTGAATGTGTGTGTTAATTGCAGCGGGTGTGCTTGGGGAGAGAAATAAATCTTTAATTAGAATACAGGCAGTTAAGAAATAGACAGCAAGAAAAATGCCTTTTGTGGGCTTATGGGTTTGTAGGCAAACTATTTCCATGGGCTTTTTGTTACTGTGCATTTCCCCCTCCTTCCATCCTCTCCCTCCCCCCCCCATTTGGAAAGGAGCGAGCCCATAAGCGTTACCCAAAGGCAGCAAATCAGTGTGCAGCCACTTAAAGGATAATACAATTTCAAAGAGCGTCTTTGGCTCAGGCAGGCCAGAGAGGGGCATCAGCTATAGTTCAAGAGGATCATTCTCTTCTGGCAGCTGTGCAGTAGATCATGAACATATGTAAAAAAATAAACGGCATCAAAGCCACTTGGCAACGGAGCTTACCAAATCCATAAATTTAATTTCTATTCCTCTTGTAAGGGAAGGGAGAAATCAGTCAGTCCTCAAGGCTGTCTGTCTCTCTCTTTCTCATCTGGCCACATCCTTTCATAAATCTTCTCCTGCAAGTCTGAACTGGTGATTACCAAGGCAAGATGTAATATTACTTAGTGCCTGTACAGAGCTTCTACACAAACAAAGGGCTTTAGGAGCAGTAGCTGTCTAAATTTCATCACAAGCTGGGATGGTTTTTAGGGCAGGGGTGGGGTTAAGAACTGAGTCAAGGCTTGAGTGTTTTTTCAGATGCTCCCATAGAGCAAGTGGGGGTTGTAGGGCCAAGGGTGGCATCCTACGCACCACGTCATCTAGAGCCGCTCTCAGTGGAGCTAAACAAGAGCAGGATTCAGGAGCACATGGACGCCTCTGCTAAGATGACTGGCGTCCTTTGTGGTGATAGCTATACAGCCGTGTAGTGAGAGATGGTCCCTGCCCCAAAGAACTTCTGCTCTACATGGCCAAGACCAATAAATGACAGCAGGGGAAACAGAGGCATAGCGTAGAGAGGTGAAGTTAGAGGTTGGAGTAGAACTGGTCTCCTGGCTCCCAGTCGAGTGAGTTCCTGTGGTAGTGCTAGGAACTGATCTATGTGAGTCCTGAGTATAAATGCAGCTAGAGAGGTTATGCAAGTCTCTACGATTGCCTAGCAAGTCACTGACAACTGGGGGTGGATGGCAGGTCTCCTTTTTCCCTATGCTCGATCCAGTAGATCAAACCACCTTCCCAGAGCTGTGCTTGCACTGGAGAAATGCAGCTGGTGAAATTTACCTGTTCCAAGTGCACTGAGTTTGCTCTATCTGTGCTAGTCTGCTCACTTCCATTTGGTGCCTTTACGGTTCTGCCTCCCATTCTCATGAATGCTGGTGCGAACTATGCAAGATGTGGACCGGTGCTGCTTAATTTGTGAGGAAAGAGGTGCCAGAATTCAAGACATTTATTATTGTTTGTTTATTACTTTCATAACGGATGCTCCAAGCCCAGAAATGAGGGGGCTATGAATTGCCGAGCCTAGAGGTGCTGGGGCTCTATCCTGGCAAGACCGTGCACAGATTGATCACTGCAGAGCCCTTTGGATGTCTCTTCCATCACTTGCCCAAGCAGTGAATGCTGGGAAACCATGACAGGCCATTGGGGCAGGGTGGGCCAACTTTCTGAACTCTTCTGGTATAGCCCAAGCTGTCAGAAGCTGCAACAGCCCAGACTAACCCAGTGTTTAACTGTGCTGAAAGCAATGGGATCCAAACGCGATGTGGCATTTAGATCATGTTTGCGTGTGGCTGCGATGTGTTTTACAGACATACTGGGGAAATTGCAGAGTGCTGAGTGAAGTTGACCCCACAGGAGGATTTGAACCTGGGGCTTTTAACACTAAAAGCCGGAGCATCTAATTTCCCAGGGTGCATTTTGAAACTGCCACCCTTAGCCATCTGCTGTAGTTGACTCATTAATCGCTTGCATGGAGCAGCCAGCAGAAGAGGACGAAGCCCCCTAGAGAGCCAGAACGGCTTACAGTGGCCTGGCAAACTTCTCTGGAGTGGGTGAAGTTAAAACAAGAGTTTTAGGTGCAAGTGGCTTGTTCCCTGGTAAAATGATTGCATGTGACTTGCCCTGATCTTTAGGGGGAATCAGTGGCCCTGCATAAAAACTGGCTTCACTTTCTTCAAACTGGCCATCAACCTAACTTCTTCCTCATCAGCCCAATGTGTAATCAGTGCAATTTTTTGGGGTTGGTCTTGGGAAAAGGGCTCTTCCTTGCCCCTTATTTTGAAGAAGCAATGCTTTGGGGCAGCCATCTGTTTACTTTTTGGATTCAGGACTTGCTGAAATGTTTTTCAATGGATGAAGCAATGCAGAGTAAAAGAACAGAGACTGGCAGGCTGCATGGTGAGTGGAAAATATTTTTTTTGGGACTTCTGGAGTTTGAAGCCCTGATGATGGATGTGTGTGCAAGAGATGGTAATAGCTTTATGAGTCTCCAAACATTGTGCAAAAGAATAACACTGTGCCTAATAGACTGAGGAGCGTATGCGGGGCAAAACCCATTTTGCTCACAAATGGATGGAACGCAGCAGTGGTGAGTGATGAAGTGTCATGGGGCTCAGGTGGAGAGTTAAGTTTGTTTAATGTATTGGAAAAAATGGTATAACTAGGCTTAAAAAGAATAAGGCTCTGTTACGAACATGCAAGGCCTATATCTGTGATCAGCCATCTTTTTTCAGACACTATAATGCTTTGGTCTAGAAATGTTTGCACTGATCTCCTGGAGGGTTTCTAGTTGTAACAGGTGATGTCTTCACAGAGCTTAAAAGTCACATCGTCCTGACTACGATCTTGCTTTCTTTTTACATGTCAGTTCTGCTGCTGGTATCAAGAGCTACTAACCCTGGAAAGTTGCAGAATGGGAGGGTTTTTTGTCCTTATGGACCCTTTTCTGCAGGAGGAGGGGGCTTATCAGAAAAAATGTCTGGAAAAAGAAGTAAATTCCCTCTGGAAATTCTGAAATGAAAATTTTCATTTTGTTTTCATTTAAAATGTTTCGGTTTGGCATTTTAAACTGAAAAGATATTGATTTGTTGAATTTTTGGAGTCCCTCTCTACTGCATTTCATCTTTTGTCCTTTTGCTCCCCTGGAAAAAGGGGGGGAATATTTTGTAAAATAAGTATGGCTGAAAACTTGTTTTCACATCTTTTACAGTTTAATTAAAAGTAGGTTTCCCCACACTTTGTTTTTCAGATTTTGCTAGTTGGCAAACAGTTATCAGGTGTCAAGGGTGAATTGCCACATTTTTTAAATGAAAAATTCTGACCCCCCGCCATTTGATCAAAAATAAGCCTTTTCTTTCCCTCACAAAAAATTTCTATTTAGATGACATCCCATTTTTCCAATGGATAATCTTCTTGGTGAAATTTTTTCAACCAGCTCTAGTGAACATGAGAGGTTAAAGGTGAGCTTTTCGAAGTTGTTTGAAGTGCATTTGGGGGAACGTCATGCTTGATGCTTTGACCCTGTGACGTGAAGATTATGTATTGATTGACCTTTTTTCTCTGCGTTTGTTCCTCTAGAATCTAGATTTTCAAGTATAACCTGCCTGCCACTTTATTGGGCAGAGCTGAAAAAGAATGGTGCATAGGACACACACACACCGTTCTCTTTCCTGGAGGCTTAGTTTGTGTCATTCCCGAGTTTCCTTCACATTGTTCAGGTGAAAGGTGAAACACACGGTTTCATTGTGCATGGAACTGTGTACAGCAATGCTATGAGAAAGCTGGCTCTGGAATTCCCGTGGGATGACAGAGACTGGATTATATTGGATAAAATAAATAGGGTGTCACAGATGTTCCCTGCTTAATGTTCTGGAATGACTGGGAGAAATAGTGTTCCCAGCTCCTTTCGGATGTGATGATCAGCTTAAATCGCTGGCTGTGTCGACACTAAGAGCTTGTTAAAATCTCCCAGCCTTGCTATTGCTGTTTCAGCCACATTGATGCTAGCCGTAGAGGGCTCTGGGCAGCTGCTGATGTTTTAATTACAGTGTCCTCTCACCCAGTTCAGATTAGATCTGTGTGACATGGGACTGGTCCCTCGTCCACACGTGTACTCCTGCGGGTGCAATGGAACCAGTCACAGGAAGAGTGGGGCATGCTAACAACTGATGCTCCGTGTATCTATCCAAAGCTATTTGCAGCCAAGGAGTTGTCTGCGTTTTCCTTCTTGAAGAGTCACGTTAAAGTTTCAAGTGGCTAGAGTTTGTACCAGCTCATTCTCTCTCTTATTATCTAATACACCCCCCTTCACTCCCAACCTTGGGTTCTGCCAGGAGGAACACACAACTGCTGTTACTGATTTGGGGCTGGTCCTGCTTTGCACAGGGAGCAGGGCTATATGACTTCCTGAGGTCTCTTCCAGCCCTTATCTTCTAGGGGTTAGTATTTACCTCACAAAAACACAAAGAGGCCTCATCCAAGATTGGAGTTCTACTGCATTAATCAGTGTCTTTGTCTTTGTCTTTGCAATGGATAATATGGCATCAAAGGAGCCAGGCAAAATAACAGCCATGCTCTTGCCCCTTCTAGAGTGAGAGGTGATTTGTGCCAGAGATGCTGGTCCTATAGCCACATGAATCACCAACACTTGCCCTGTGCGGGTCATTGTGGTTTTCTCTGAGTAGTCATTGTAGCAAGCAGATACTGTGCTGGCCTGGGTTCTTGCTTGATTCCCTGAAGTCGTACAAAATGGGGCTTGCTTTGACTTTTTCTCTCTAACTGGGGTCATCCAGACTGCATAATGCACTGAGACTCTCTGTATCTGGACAGGCCACTTACTTTTAACCACACCCTATGTGGATCATCTGAGGGGGACTGAACCCGGGTTGTCTGGATCCTAAAAGCAAGAGCATCAGCTGCTTTATAAATAAAGCACTGACTGTGAAGTCTGCTTCTGTTCCTTGTCAGTAAAATGTTCAAGCACATGCTAAAGTCCCATTGACTTCAGTGGGTATGTCTACACTGCACACTCGGTTTGAGTCCAAGTCCTCCTGTTCTCACACAGCTCAAGTCCTGTTGCTGGCTGCGTGACCTTGGGAAAGGTGCTTCCTCTTTCACGCTTTTCTGTCTTGTTAGTCTATAACTTTGTCCTTGTCTTTGTCCTACACTTGGCATCAGAAGGTGTTGGTCCTGCTCGATTCTGAGAGTGCCACTGAGATACAAATACCAGTGAGCAGCGGGTTAGTACCCAAGTGGAAATTTGGTTCATCTCCCACATGGGAGGGGGGTTGTCACCCTATTTGCAGTAAAAACATCTATCTACTTAAGCAAGTACCCAGTCCCTCTTCTGAGGATTATCCAGTGTGAAAACGAATGCTACACGACTCTGCAGAAATTCCTCTCTCATCAAGAAAGAAAATAAAAGAATCCAGCATGAAGTGCTGGGGAAGCGATTAAATTTCAGTGTTGCCAGTCAACAGCAGTATGGAATCTATTTTTCTTCTGCCTTCTTGTGGCTGGAAATGGATGGCTTTAACCATCTGCAAGGCCAACTCAGGCAACTGCTGTCAGGGGCAGAGGAATGTGCGACCCAATCAAAGGCTTTAGTTAAACCAATAAACACTTTGAGCCACAGAGCTCTTCACCACCCATAGCCTCGCATGGACAGGGGTGTTGGGGTTTCGAATGAGATCCAGACTGAGGAGGTGGGCTAGATGAAAGGAGCAGCGATTTGTTGGAATAAACAATGCCATCAGCCCTCGTGGGCTAGGGACCACTACTGCTAGGTGATGATGGAGATAAAGACTTGGAGGATGGTGCATGCAGCTGTTCTGCTGCCCTGCTAGGGATGCATGGATGGATTGTTGCTTGTAGGATGGGATTTAATTGGATCCTATCTCTAGTAATGCTGGGAAAATTCAGATCTGGATGTTTGTGGACTGGGCAGAGAAGGCCAACTGTTTAGGGACTAGGGGCTCATCTACATGCACACAGATTGCTCTAGCTGAAATACAGTTGGTTTTAAAATCAGTTCTGGAATTGAGCTATTGGTCCAAGGCAGGTGTAGACAGGATGCGTTGACCCAACGGTTTGTACTAGTTTAACAAAATCAGTTTAAGAACTGATTTTAGTTCAGCTGATGCAAGGTTCGTGTGTAGACAGGGGCTAAGGTTTCAAATAGCAGGACCTAGCCTGCTGGTTGAAGCCTCCTTTAAACCTGTGTAGTTGAGAAGGGCATTTTAATGGGGTGGGGACCATGATTCAGCATCTTCTGAGTTCTAATTCTGCCTTTCTATTGACTTGTGATTTTAAGACAGTCTCTTTACAATGCTCAAGGTCTGGTTTCCAGTCACTAAAGCAGGTTGGCTAATACTTCACAAGGGTGAAGACATTTAGTTGCAGGGCCAAATTGCTCTTTGGCAAGTGTGCCTCTTTGCTGAAGTCAGAGGAGTTGCACCCAGCTCAGGAGTGGGAGCTGAGCCAAGGTTTGCAAAGCACTTTGAAAATGTTTACATGCTCTGTATAGCACAGCTGCCATTATATAGCCCTTAATTATCCCAAAGAGGAGCATGCTCTGCGAATACCTATTCATTACACTGCACTGTCTCTTAAGACTTGTCACATGGGGGCATCCAGAGAAATTAATCCAAAATAATGAAAAGTGTGAACATGAAGTGGATTAGTGAAACTGTAGATGCCGTTGTTTGGAATTGAAGTGGCCTTCTCTGAGTTTAACTTAATTCACTTTGGAAGTTATTTCAACTAAACTGAATTTAGCCCACTTTAATTCTAAATGAGGGTGTTCACACAGGGGTTTAAAGTCACTTCTTCAAATTCGCACTGTCAGTTAATTCAGATTAATTTTCTTGGAGGTCACTGTGCAGACAACCCTGACTAATATGTAATACCTCAGGTTCTTCTGGAGTGCATTGACTATTTCCAACAATAGAGTATAGCACAATGTTACCTTTCTGGTGGATCAGTCGCATAGGAGCATCTCAGGATGCAGATTCAAAATCTGTGTGTGAGTTTGTTCCTTGCCCCCAGTTACCTTCCTTCCTGCCAGAAAATCACCAGCTAACTGGCCAAGACTGGCAGTTCTCTTTAGAACAAGCCCTGGCTGGTATGTGTTACTCAAGTCACTGGCATAGCTGAGCGAAGGGCCATGACCGACCTGGTGTGTGGAGACAGAAGATCAACACTGAAATGCATTAACTGAGTGGCACGGAGACTAGTAGGCAACGGTGGAGGCCCAGACTGTGCCATGATAGTGTGAGTACCTAACTTGAGCCAGGCCTATCAGCCCCTCACATTCACAGGCACTAAATTCACTCACACAGTGTTTATCTATTTTTTCTTTCAAACAATGCAACCCAACTGTCTCCTCCTCACAATCTCCCTTTGCCAGTGTGATGAAATAAGGACGAGACGAGCTCCCCCTGAAATGATGACAATGTGTCTGCCTTGCTGTGCTGATGTCATACCCCAATCATTTTGTTTGGCTTGCTTTAATTTGGTTCCCTTCTGTCCAGTCCTGCCCTAATTAGCAATGATAATGGATCAGCCGGGAACGTCAGCGGCTTTCCTCTCTAAGCAGCTTTCAGATTGTTGCTCCTTCTGCATGCAGCCCAGCTGGGGAATAAAAGGTAGTAATTGAATAGACTTTTGATTCAATTGTATCTGCACTTCAGTCTCCCCTAATTAGCAGCATAACTGCTTGTCCTACTTTCTGCTCCTCACCATGCTTGTCCATGTCAGGGTGCCCAGCCCTGCTAGGGGTGTGAGCCTCTTTCACCTTTGCCAGCAATCAGGTGAGGCAGGAAGGAGACGAGGAAGTTGGAAAATTCACACTAAGGGCTGTGTCTGAAAATGGTCTTTTGGAGGGCTGTGAATAGAGCGTCTTCAGTGCAATTTACTTGGAGAGCTTTCTACATTCCTTCTCCCAGAGAACTGACCATGAAAAGATTATGCAGGATCTGATCCTCAGCCTGATAAAGTCAGTGGGAATTTTTCTATTGACCTCACTGGGCTTTGGATCAGGCCCTAAAATGAGACCTATGGATTAAGTGGTATATTTTTTTTTTAAAGAGATGGTAATAGGTTCTTTGTGGAGTGCATAGAAATAATGGTGAGCTGTCCCATAATGCTGCTCGTCTAGACACTGATCATTGGGAAAGGGTGTTTTGTGATGGAATCTGGGAATGAATTTCCTCCCTACCACTGTCCACCTGCTCCCAGTCTTCCTTCATCATAATCAATAGACACTGCAGAGCTGGTGAATGTGGGAGGGCAGGTTGGGGAGAATTAATGTTTCCACTCTGAAAAGTCCTCGCTGGAGCTGAAACGAGGTGTTTTTTGACCAGGCAAATGCATTTTTTTTTAAAGCAAGTGAAAACTTTCATGTGCAAATGATGGCATAGTCTGAAAAGGTTGGTTCTCAGCAAAAATGAAAAAATGTCCACTTTTTTTTTAAATTTTCAGTGGAAAAAATTCATTTTATTTTAACTTTTCCTCTCCTCTTTCTCCTTTATTGCCAGGGGGAGGGAAAAGATGTGAAAAATAGAGAGAGGTTATTTTATTCCACCCCTGCAAAGAGATTCTTTTTTCCCCCCCAAAATGTTGCAACATTTTTGAAAAATTTTGCTTTGAAACTTTTCATCAAAATACCCTTCCTTCTGCCCAGCGTCAGGCTTTGCCTGGTGGGACTGGAAAGACTATCAGCATCACCATGGCTCACGTTTGATGGTGATTACACTTTTCTCTTTTTACATAGCCCATGTTTGCTGCTGGCACTGGGAGAAAATAGGGCAGATTCTAAAACAAAGAATGATGCATACCCCCAGACGGTGTGTTGCTGTGGAGAGGTCCTCTCAGAGGACGACCTCCATGGGGTGGGAATGACTTTCAGTACATTGCACTGGAGTTGGAAAGGAGTGGGATTTTACCTGAAAAGGCAGTTTGACCTGGTGGATGGGACCTTGACTGTGAAGGAGACTCATTTCTGACTTGCTGTGTGACTGGGGATAGTCATGTCACCTCTCTCTGCTTTATTTGAATAAGAGGGCTCATGCTACTGACTTTCCTTGAGAGAATGCGTTGAGATCCTTGTGGGGCTGTATTCGTGCGCAGGGCCGAGCATCACTGTCTTACAGCCCAGCCCTCGGCCCTAACCAAGACCCGGTTTCAGCACTACATGGCCCACCTCTTGACCATGGCAATGTTGCACAGAACTTCTTTTTTAACATTATCCAGCCACATGTCTGATGTGTAAGGCAGCCAGCGCCAAAGCAGTTGATGTACAGCGAGGGGCACTGTGGGTGTGTCTTCACTGGAAGCTTTGTTTAGTTGACCTAACAAGGTTGACTTTAAGTTGACCTTGTTAAGTTGACTTAGGGAGTCCGTATTGAAAACTCTTGTTGACTGCCTGCGTCCAAACTGGCAGGTGCTAGGTCAACGGAGGAGTGGTGTGTTGTGGGCAATGTTCCCTCAAAGCTGTGTGGCCGTGCGGACCCTGGCACTGCCTGGCACAGGGAACGCTGCCTGCCGGGCTCAATGAGAGCTCCTCCAGCCAGAAGAGAGGCTGGGAAACTGGCTGTGCAACTCCCGCGGCCAGGTAAGGGGGCCGAAATCCCCCTCTTACAACTCTGAGGGAGGCCGTCAGGGCCGGAGGCTGCTTCGCCCGCCTGCCTGCCCGGCCTGACCACAGCAGGGCGGAGGGGGCCGGCGCTGAGCTCCGGTGTGCGGGGTCGAGGCCCTGGAGCGGCCCTCTCCCAAAGAGTTTGGGATGCTTCATCCTAGGCCATGGATCAGGCCCATTCAGGCCGGAAGGGGGCGGTGCAGGTGAAACGGCCCAAACTCTTTGGGAGTGGGCTGCTCTAGGGCCCCGACCCTGCACGTCGGAGCTCAGCGCTGGCTCCCTACGCCTCCTGAGGAGGCGCGGCCGGCCGGAGGGAGCTGGGCTGGCTGCTTCACCCCACTGTCAGGAGGCTGGGAGGCAGTGGAGCTTAAGTGGGGGAGGGCAGGATCGGGCCCACGCGAGGGGGCATGCAGCGAGCGACATATGTTTCTCAGCTGCATTGGCCCCTTAGAGGGAACGTTTTGTGGGTAGCTGTCCCACATTGCACCATTGCACCCTCTGCCCCCGGCCACTCCTTTAAAACAGGAACAGGGGAGCACGGCACCCTTCCTGGTGGCCAGGCACGTGGGGAGGGGGCTTGGAGGCCAGTTAGGCTTTCCCCGTCTACATTGGCTTAAGATGACTTAATAAGGTTGACTTAAGTGTTAAGTTGACCTTAAGAGATGGTGTAATTAAGTCGACCTAAAGAAGTGCGTAAGTCGACTTAAAGCCCAATGTGGCCGCAGGAGTCTGTAGGTCGACTAAACCTTCTTTAGGTCAACCTAAGTCTCCAGTGTAGACGTACCCTGTGAGTGGGTGAGGAGAGAAGGGGCACCATGCAGAGCCCTGATTGATCAGCTCGCTAACGGCATTAGCTTATGCTGATGGATGAGATGGGGAACCGGAGCAGTCACTAGGGAGGTGGGAACATAAGGCCTTGGGAAAAACCTGTCCATTTCTCTGCATTATATCCCTAGGCGTAGCCCCCCAAATGGGAGAGATGTGATGGTCTAGGGCACCTGGCTGGGAGACAGGTGCAACAGACTTTGCTGTGTGTCCTTGAGCAAGATGCAGCGCTGCTCTGTGCCTCTATTTCCCCATTTATGATGTGGGGATGAGACGGACTTGCTGCGTAGAAACACTGTGAACTGACTCCTGTAGTGCACGCACGCTGCTGTGTGAGCCTCAGGTCTGTGAGATAAGCACAGAGTGATGCTAACAACAATGGATCCAGCTTTCCAGGGCCTGGGCAGTAGGGGGAATGCAGCAGTGGGCACCTTCCTGTATAAGGTGTCATCTTCTGACTTAGCTTTGCAGTTAAAAAAGCTGAAAAAGCACAAGGGGGGTGGGGGGGAATTCAGGGCAGGGAGCTGCAGTGCTCCAAGTGTAGCTGCTTTTCCATATTGCATGAGCAGCACATGTTGTTTTGATTATCTGCTCCTCCTGGCCAGCTGGCCTCTGTCTGGAGATTGGGAGCTGAACACTGGAGCCAGTGGAAAACTAGCGAGCAATTTGGGAAAACCTTGGATGGTCCTTGAAACCGTCCTGACCTGCTCCAGCCTGGTGGGCACTCAAGGCAGGGTGGGGACTTTGTCATTTATTGTAATTGTATTTAACAATATGTTGTGTGTAGTTTGGGGGGATACTGGGAGGGCAGTAAAACAAAATCCTAGCCAGTGCCTGGGTGTGTAGCTGTGGCCCTAGTCCTGTAGAATTAGAAACCTTTCTCTCGGGAGTAGCTGCAACAGCAATCCCAGAAATGACTTTTTTTTCCGGTGTCTTAAGCTCCTTTGTAAGGGGAGGTAGTAGTTCACATGTGCATGGACTCATGTCTGGATTGAGGTAGAAGTGAAGAGCAGGCTAACAGGAAGACGAATTGCAAATTAGAAAAGCAACAGCTAATTGTTACCAGGAAACTTTAATTCAATTACACAAGCAAGATGAAGAGATGCATTCCAGCGCCAAGTCGTTTCTAGAAACTCCACCCCTGAAAGCTACAGAGTGACAATTCACTCTGCCAGCAAGAAATACGACCTGAAGCACACTGGCGTGGGAACAACTCTTGTTGGCCAGTCTTGAGGACAGGGCACACTGACCAAGGAACTTCTGGGAGCTAAGAAATGCTCTTCCAGGTCTTGACTGGGCTGTGTGTGTGCATACATGGGGATGGCAGGGTGAGAGAGGCTGGAAGAAGTGGAAATGTGAAGAAGAGTTGAGGAGGAGTGACCTTGTGAAGAGTTGAAAAGAATTAGCCTGATATTGCTGGAAACAGGGGAATATACCAGGCTACAAAAGTAAGAAATGGGAAAATAGGCCAAGGTGGCCATTCTCCTCCTGTCCTGAAACATTACTATGTCAGGTCAGCTCTCAGCAACCTGTGGGAGTGTCTACACATCCTGCAGTTACCTTCTGGATCTTCTGGTCTAAGGATCCTAGAAGGACAGGAACAGCGTCTGAGTCTTTCTCCTTGTCTTTGTATCTTGGGTGGAAATTCACAGCAATGCAAAGTGGGGCTGAAATATGAAATACCAGCATGCTGGTAGCACCAGGGTGGGTCTTGCCACAGAGTCGCTCTCTTTGTGGAATGTGATTCCCAAGGCTGAAAGAGTTGGTCATGTGCTTTCTTGGCCAGAAGGGTCCATTATGATTATCCAGTCTGACTTCCCGCATAACACAGGTCTGACAATTTTATCAAGGGGTTCCAACATCAAGCACATAACTTCTGGTTGAGCTAGCATGGCACATATCTCTTAGAAAACCATGGTGCCAAGTGAGAGAGACTGCGCTATGTCCCTCGGTCAGTTGTTCCAATAGTTAATTACCCTCACCATGTGTTTCCAGTCTTTATTATTTAGCTTCAGCTTCATGTCATTGGATCTCATTTTGTGCTTGTCTGCTAGACTAGAGAGCATTGTGAGCTCGGAAATTGTCTCCCTGTGTAGGTACACCTGGCCTGTGATCAGTTCATCACTTAGCCTTCTCTACGTTGAGCTTGATTATTTTCCGGTAGCCCTTACTGAAATGCAGGCTCCTGCTTTTGCTGGCAGTTGGGCAGTCATCTGGACAGGCTGCCATGCAAAGAGACAAGGTGCTAGCTTTTGAGACGAGTCTGTGGGAGGGACTACAATGAGTGATGGGGGAAGTGACCTGTGTGGTCTACCGAATTCCTCTTCTCCCCACTCCTTTTCTCCTTTTCTCTCATTTCTCCTCTCCTCTTTGCAACTTTTGCCTCCTTTTCTCCTTCCTGTGTAGAGGTGTGATGGGTCTGGCCCAGAACTGGAACCCCTTGTCTCAGCATGGTGACGCACTGCATCCCCATGCTGTGAGGGCTGCAACCCAGCTGTTGCCTTGCAATGACACTATGTCGTCATTGTGTTGTGGTGGCACGGCTGTTAACACTGCAGCACAACACTGTATTGCTACATCGCAGAGCTGCCGAAAGTAGTCCCAGTGATCCAGGCTGACTTGTGGTGTTCATGCTGGTGCCGCTTCTTGGCTCTTGTTATTCAAACTATCTAGACCATAGCTGGCTGGAGTGTGTCCACAGCTGTTGCAGGCATGCCTTTGATTTTAGTGTAGACAGAGCTTTCATTGTTAGTCTTTACTGACAGCTCACAATGAAATGCAATCTTTGAGGCCGTCATTGCCTATTAAGAGTTAGAGCAGGGATGCCCTCATTAAGTTCCAGAGTTAACAGAACACTGAGATTCGCAGAGCAGCAGGTTATTCCCTCTTGGAGCCGTTGTTTCAGGCTGCCTTGAAGGCTCAGTATGACAGCTCAACATACATTTAAACTCAGGTCATATTTGGAAGGTTATCATTGCAACCGCAAAAGCTAAGAATTTAGTTAAAAATAAAATGAAAGCTTAGATTCTGCCGAATCCCAATATGCCACAGAGGCCACGTAAAGGCACTAAATGGAGGTTGGAGTCCTCCAGCTACTCAAAGAGGTATAAAGATTAATTTAAACAGTACCTCTGTGTTTTTTTAGAGTGCTCAATTGAACTACACAAACAGTTCTGAAGAGCTCTTAAACAAAGCCTATTATGACTCCATAATCTCTGTTTTCATTCCTTGCCACCTGCCTTTGAACATATGCAGCTTGTCAGCTGTTTTAGTTATTTTGAAATGAAGTTGACTTTCTTTTTTCTTTTTGTGGGGAGAGCTGGCTCTCTTTTTTCCTTTTGGGATAAAAATCTTCCCCCAAATTCCTGAGAAATCTGTTGTATAGTTCTCCTTTTCCTATGTGTGTTTTTTCTGATTAATATGATTTAAATGCACGCGCCCATGCATGCACGCGCACACACACCCACAAAACATATCATTTCCTTGATTTAATATCAGCCACTTATGGCTCTCAGGCTGCTAACTTCATCACCATTTCTTCCAAGAAAGATCTTAGTAAAATAAACTAACATCCCCACATACCAGAGTGAAAGTCAGACAATAGACCAGACCATTATAACTCTTCCGTGACATTAAAAATGTGACCAATAAGGTATTCAACCAAAGATGTCCATTAACGCAAGTCCTTAGCAACGTTACCTTATCCCTGTGTGTGGAAAAAGCTAAAGCCCCTGTCACACATGTCCTTTAAAATATCTAACCACTTGTTGTACATCTGCTGACGGATACCAACTGGAACGGAGATTAGGTCTCAGTCAGACTCTTGTGCTGGGCTGTCTGCCCTTCCTAATGAGGAACAGATTGAAATGCTGGTCTGTTTTAAAGTGTGGTGTTGTACCTCGAGCAGCGAATGGTACAAATAGCAAAATCCAGAAGTCTGGGAAGGCACAGAGTGGCCTGTTTGGAGGCTGGGGCACAGGCCGGTGTTATTAAACAAGAACTGACAGCTAGGCAACATTGCCATCTGGCTTCTGGGACTAACAGGCAGGGAGGCACCTGCATGTGGCTTGCATCATATGGGGACCACCAGGTTGCTTGATTTTGGGCTTTGCCCTTGCAGTGTCTTACAGGGTGTCCACAGTGGCATTGCCCTCTACTTTAAGCAATACTGAATCTGAAGCCTCTCCTTTGCCTGGTCCCTGTTTCAGAGGGTAAAGAAAGGGCAGGGGATGGAGGTTTCTCTGGCGACACGGGTTTAAGCACCATGCTAGTGAGGGGCTTTGCTGCCCGAACCCGCTTGTGGGAGAGAGTAACAGTGTCCATGCGGCACTGGCCTTGTTCCTGCAAGGGTCTGGCTCCTGTCTTTCTTCCTGCTCACTGCCCTTTTGCCTTGCAGCATGCAGGGGTCTGGTGCAAGGCAGGATAAAACCCAAAGGGTAAGTCCACATGAGCGGTTTGCCTGTCAGTGCCACGTTTGCACCTTCACCGGCAGTACCTTGAACTTTTTGGCAGAAAGTGAGCAAGATTCTTCTGAAGCTGAGGATCCCTCCCAACAGGCGAGTCAAAATCCACCCAGGGGTTTGTTTTTCTTTGGAGTCATTGTTAGTTACCCTTTGCTGCCTTCTACTGTGATCTAAAATGTTTCTTGGGAGCTTCTGCTGCGTGCTAGGGATCTGCGTATGTTTTGGGCTGGGCTAGATTTGGTAAAGGCCCTGTGATGACAAATGTTCCTCTATGGCTCTAGAGGAAGAAAAACATTTTCCTCTCCTAGGTGGACGGATCTCTGTGCAGAGCTCTTGGTGAGGTCAATGGATGCAGTACAGACCAAGAAGATGAAATCCATCTGCCCTGAAGAATTAAGGTTTTTTCCCATCCACTGCTTTCCTGCTGGTTGGGGTAAGTGATATGCCATGTGAAATGTGCACCTTATGCTTTCCTTTATGTGAGACTGCCCTAGTGGCTATTGGAGAGTCCAACTCATTGGGTGCCTGTTCTATAGAGCTATTGGCTTGCAGGTTTCTGCACATTGAGCTAATCATCAATGGCCTGAGGCTAGGAAGAAATTTCCTTTATGGTCCACATATGGCATAATTGCACAGGTTGAGGTTTGACATACTGCCAGTGCTGGCCACCAATAGAGACAGGATGCTGGGCTATATGGACCATTGGTCTGAGCCCATTTGGCCAGTCCTATAACACAGAATTGTTACTTTTTAGTCTTACTGCAGTGTCCCGAGGCCCCCACCAGGATTGGTGAACCATTGCACTAGGTGCTATTCATATACGTGTGAGAAATACAGCCTCTGCTCCAAAAACAGAGGTAATGTCTTATTGAAACGGGGCAGAACCAAAACCAGACTCTGGGTCGTCCAATTCCCGGTCCAACTGCCACACTCAGTGAACAGGCAAGGAAGTTTTCTGCAAAGGGCCTTCTCTTGAAGTGAAAATGCAAGCAACGAACCAACAATGTCCTTTAACTGCCTCTGTTACACTTTCCTTTCCCCCCTCCTTTCTCACTGCCACCCAGACATCATGAACCCAAGGAAATGGTCAGAACAACTTGGAGAGTCGTTGAATTTGATCTAATTTTATCTTTCTTTAAGTCGCAGTGTCATGTGTCTGACGCGGCACCAGGGCTGGATTTTGATGTTTGTAGGCCCTAAGCACTTTCACTCTGAAATGTGCAAAAAGAGGGGAAAACGCCAATTGAATTATGTTGATTGATGTGATGCTCTTTAAACTATTCTAATGCTAAACCATGTGATATTCCTTATTTTTCCTTATTTTTTCTGCTTTTTCAATTTTTTCCCTCCTTCGTAGGCCCTAAAAATTTCATAGGCCGTAGGCATTGTGCCTACAGTGCCTAATGGGAAATCCAGCACTGCGTGGCACTTCTGTTCCCACTTAAGCCATCATTTCCCAAGGGGTCGTTTCCCTGCTAGGTACCTGTTGGTGTTTGCTGCTCTTTTGGAGTCAGAATGGGCCCTGAGAGCGCTGGTTGGACTGGTGGAGGTTTTTGCAGTGCAGGCACCTGGTGAAGCAGTGTTACTCCATTGACAGACAGCTTTACAGCAGCAGAGGACCTGGGCTGTAGCCTCTCATACATCTCGGAGCTGGGCAGGACACACACAACATTAGACTTAGAAGACCTTGTGCCTAAACATTTATCACTGCTGCAGGTGGGGAGAATAAGGCATCAAGCCTGGTGTCAAACACAACATGAACCGTGTGTGCAGACCAAAGTGTGAATTCTCCCCCTTGCTGTAGCAGGCCTCAAAACCGAGGGGGGATAAGCCCCATTTTCAACAAACCAGCAGGGGTCTTTCCACACAAACTTCAGGCCAAGGTGGAAGCACCATGAGTTCTGTCAGCAAAGCCTGGGAGCAGTACATTGCCTCTCTTCAGCTCCAGCCGCATGTCTGGGACCCATAGACCATATGTGGATTCATCGTTTATTATATTACAGGCTCCTTAAGTGCTTTGCCTCTTGGCAAGATCCCAGCCAAGGAATGTTAACGTTTTTCTGTGGCTAATTCCTGAGGGCCCTGGGCCCATCCAACACTGGCCTTCTCCCTCCGTTCCACCATTGGCTCTTATTTTATTTTATGTTTCTTTTCATCGGTGGTTGAATTGAAAATTAAGATGTGCTGGGCCCTAACCCCAAATAAAAATGCCAATTCTTTCCCTTGGGGGCCCTTTATTTAACTTCCTAGGCAGACTATGTACATTGCAGCCATGCGCGCGCGTGTGTTATATACACTGTGGAAGGGGCTGCATGCCTCAGCTCTGACCTGCTCTTAATGCTGGCTTGAGGAGCCTGCAGCAGGAGCTCAGTTTTATTTTCTGGGTGAGAGTTGGGTCGGGGAGAGTTGGAGCATCCAGTCCAGACTCACAGGGCCTGTCTTCCACCCCGAGCTGGGAGACAAGGTGAAATAAAGTAACAGTCCCTTGCTCTCATAAATGTAGTGCTTTTCCCCTGGAGATCTCAAAGTACTTTACAAAGGTGGCTGGTATCATTACTCCCATTTTACAGGCGGGAAAAATGAGGCATAGAGCAGTGAAGTGAATTGTCCAGGCTCACCTAGTGGGCCACCAGCAGCACCAAGAAGGGAACTTATGTCTCTAGAGCCCCAAGCAAGCGCTCTACCCACTTGAGTACACTGTGCCCTGATGAAGTACTGTTCCCACAACCAGCAGGAAACTGACCCCCACATCAAGCCCAGGATAATCCACGGAGACCTTCCAAAATATCCAGTGGCCCCTCTGAAGCTGCAGGCTTGGCAAAGTGGGGGGCTCAGTGGAAGGTGGCACAGCAGCGATGACTTCACTAAACACATTGCTAATGTTCAGTGCTGACCGATGCTGGCTCCCACCCTCAACCATGCAATGAGACACGTGGGCTGGGTTTTGTGGCATGGATGTGTCGTATCTTGGAGGCGCTATTCTGGAGGGCTCTGGGGCTCAGTATGGGGAAGGGGTGCAGCCTGTCTGCAGTGGTGCTATTGATCTGTATTTGTGACCATCAGTCAGTTCTGCATTTCTAGGGCCATTCAGAGAGCAGGGAAAGTCATTGGTATGTGTAAATTGCAGGCTTAAATCAATGACAATAAAATATGAGGATTACTTCAAAAGAGGAGGGACGGGCACTGCTGATAAATGATTTATCAGGGCAGCCAAAGATCCTGTCTCCGTGTGTGGGGGTGGACTCAATGACTTCTTGCTGTCTCTTGCAGCCCTACCTTTATATGGTTGCCTAACTGGCATTCTTGGACATTCCTAACTCTGTGGTAGATGAGCCATGTGTCCTTTCAGTCCACAAACCTGGACAAAAGCAGACATCACTTGGTTTGGAATTTGCAAAGCCACAGCAGCCTGGCTTTGGTTTTGTACGCTGCAAACCTGCTATGTTGCAGGGTGGGGTGGAAGGGTTGTTTTGGACCTTCGTCCAAGTGACTGAAAACCCAGCATTCTGGGGCAAGGGTGGGATACATGGTGCTAGTTTTGGCCTGTTTAAAGATGCTTCGTAGGGTTGAGCTATGATCTGTAAGGGAAGATTCAGAGAATTGCTACCTATGTTTGTTTGGTGGGACAAATGGCTCATGTAATAATTTTAAAAAAGCCTCAAACTGCAATGTGTTGCTGTGGTTGCATTGTACCAATCCCCAAAGCTCTTTAGGATATTGTTGACTCTAGACTCTACCTCCTGGATGCAGAGACCCCCATCAAAATTGAGTCCAACCTGAAGAAACCAGGAGAGGTAGGTGTCTAATGATTGGACTTGCTTTGCAGCTCAATATGAAGGCTCCTGTTTCCTTTCTCCACTGCTGTGTGCTCCCAGGTGTTCATGACGACTCATAAACCAGGCACCCAAAACCATGTGATTGCCTTAAAAAAACTGATTTGGGATTCTTTTTTCTTGTCTTCTGGATCTTGAAAATTTAGGGGGTCACATTCTCAAGATTTTCTCTGCACTCAGGTAGGACAGAAACTTTTAAAAAAACTAAATGTGGAAATTGAGAGTGTCATCTAATCAATTGACCCTAGGAGCTGGGGTTTAAGGAATTCCACCAGATGTCAGACTTGGCACTTTACCACTTGTCTTTTGCTCTGAACTCCCTCTGCCCGCGAGGGTCTGGAGAGTTCTGGGCAGCGGACGTTCCTGCTTTGATCCGTTCTGTGTTTCCAAATGGACCGGTGCAGGTCAGCAGCATTGGTGGCTGGATTTCTGCAGTCCAAGTCAGACCTGATACAATTAGGCCAAGTGTCACTGAATTCAACAGAGTTGCATCTGCTTGCATCAGGTCTGAATGACAGCTCATCTTGGACGTACTGAGGTGGGAACTGGGATGGAGCAAAGACAGCAGCTGTCCAAGGGGGATCTTCCCTCTTCCGCTCGGTTTTTCACCCAACATCACCTTGTCCACATCCAGCAGACAGCCTTGTGGGCTGAACCCAGAGTCCCAAACTTAAATTAGATGCTTTTTGTTGCTAGGATCCAAGGCCCTAAATTGCTCCATTTCTCTGTTAGCCGTCTGTAAGATGGGTCTTTTGCAGCCAGTTCATCTTTAGACTATAAGTTTTTCCAGGAAAGGACTGTCTGAGTGTATAGCACCTAGTTCAATGTCACAGTAAGGCAAATTAATGAGTAAGAAACAGCAGGGAAAATGTGTTAATGGTGAGCGCCCTTGCAGAACACTTGGCCAGAGGAGGCCAGTGAGAGAAACACCATAGTTTTGCATCAATTAAAATTGCTCTGGATAAAGCACCATAGACTATACCATAAAGGACAATCTTGAGTTGGCAGGAAATGCACGAGGAGGGACCTAAGCATGTCTTCTCCATCACTTGTTTCTACTCTCTCACTCTGGAAGCTACAGAGCAGGTGTCTCTCCTCGATTAGGAGATGGTTGGCCATTTTGGTCTTTGTCCTGCAATAATTCTCCCCTGTTACATTTCTTTGCCTCTTTCTGTCCATAGTAGGGAATTTTAATGCGTGTCCTCACCATAGTAGCTGGGCACTATTTTATGATGGTTCGCCAAGGTTTTCCATTTGCTGGGTTCTACCTTTTGTCAAGGAAAGCTTCAGGCTGGCATAGCACCAGAGAATGACCACATTTTATTCTCTTTCACAGCAGCTTCTTTCCTTTAAGCACCCCATCTTTTGTATATCCATATGCCCCTGTGCTAGATGTTGCAGAGACAGCCAGGTGTGTGGGAAAGGGGCAGGGAGGAACTGATAGGCTCTCGTAAAAAACTTGGATTTATAAGCTGGTGTTCCTTCTGGGATTGTCCATGGCCAGAATCCAGCCCTAACCCCTTTGCCTTCTGGGCACCTGGACCAAAATTCTGCATGCAGCTGGAGAGGGCGGTAGGGGATTTGACTGAGGGGCTAGCTCAAAGCTGACTGAAATCAGTGGAAAGACTCCCACTGGCTTTGGATCAGGCCCCAGCTGCTGAGCTCTGGGAGTCCCTTTAGCTGTTGGTTTTATTGGGATTTCTTTTTCTTGTTGCTCTTTAGAGCTCTGTGTGGCTCAGCAGCGGAGAGGTGTACTCCTGAGAATGAGGTGTGATTCCTCAAGTTAGCTGCTGCTATGGGGAAGGGAGGAGGACAAGTCCTTATTCCAACCCTAGGGCTGTGGGCAGACCCTCAGTTTGTACAAAATGTGAGTTCTTAGCCTCTTTGGCCTGCTGCTGCTTCTGCCAGAACTGGTGGCGGGGGGAGAATTGTTGTGTTCTATAAAAAGGCAAAGATGAACTGGGATTTCCATATAAGGGGGAGAACAGGAGATAGAGTCATGTCCTCAAACCAGGAGGATGAGGAGTGTGTTTTAAGCCCATTTTTGCATGAACTTTTTAAACACATTTATCTTTCTGACGTAAGAACTTGTGGAGAAAATTTGGAAAGAAAATTTAAGGCTGGTGCATTTCTGCTCCAGTAGAAACCTGTGAATGGGATAATTTTGTGGCACTCTTTGAACAGGTCCTGAATATTTCCTGAACAGGGATTTTTTAGTTTTATTGGTGTAACAATACTGTGCCAGGCATTTATATAGTGCCCTCCGTTAAAACAGTCCCAGGTCCCTTTATAATTCAAGTCACATTGAAAGCTGCACTAAATAGGAGCCTTTTTGACAGTGGTTATAAAACAGAGACAGAGCTGGCTGTCTGAATGTGAAGAGGCAGCTGGTTCCATAGACTAGCGCCCTGAGTCAGAGACCATTGAAGTCAATGGAAAGAGTCTCATTAATTTCAGAGCACTTTGGATCAAGTCCTAGGCACATGGAAAAAACCTTCTCTAGTAACTCCTCTGAGAGTCAGACACATTAAGTGACTTGTCCGTAGTTACAAAGAAATCCACGGCAGAGTCATAGATAGAGCATTAGACTAGGAGTGCGATCTTTTGTGGTGGTGGTGTCTGATTACAGACTGAGTATTCGACTGAGCCACTACTTGTACGTCCAAACATCTGCATCCACCTGTTGTCAGCAGAAACACTTGTGCGTGCATGCATACACATGTGTTAGAATTTATCCCCTGCTAATGTCCCAAGGACAAATAGGCTTTGCAGGTGCAAAGTCTCACACTTGCGTGCCTACACAGGCATTTTCCTTGGCCAAGTGCAGGAACATGTTGGTGTGCCTGCCATTTCCACCTCACATAGGTGTAGACTGGGGACTGAAAATATAGAAGAATAAAGATCTACCAGGGGGCTAAATCGTTAATGTCTAGAAATGGGCTTCATGGGTTTCAAACCTTGCTTCCTCAAAGTTTAGGCCTACGAGTGAAGTTCAAGCAGAAATGGAGATCCAGTTCAGATGCGGATTCAGACCCATGTGTAAAAAACAAAACAAAACAAAAAAACCCATATGGGTCAAAAGTCTTTTATTGACATTAAGCAAAGCACTTCAATACAGCATTTCATCAATAATCCATGGACTGACTTAAGAAGAGCACTTGTTTTCCCATAACTTCCTTCCAATGAGAACGCATAGCAACAACATTATGGATCTATCCCTTAATAGCATAAAAAAGAGGAGGAGGACTGGCGTGTAGATTTCCTCCCTCCCCCAAGCCTCCTTCCATGAGTGTTCAGCGAGAGGGATTGAGCCAGTCCCAGAACCATTCCCAGAATAGAAATTGCAGCATACGGGGCTCTTGTGTAACACATGGTCATATATGGTTTAATGTAAGCAAAGAGAAGATTTGATTGAATGAATATATTTGTTGCTTCTCTTTTATTTCAGTACACCTGCAAAACTAATCTGGCACTGTCCATTTTGCATCCAAGGGATAAATGCCCCCAGGTTCACGTAACAGTCCAGAGTTTTGAACTCTGCCTTGCCTGCCCTTGAGCACACATGGCAGGTAAGAAAGAATTTCTGGTCTCGTTTTTCATGCAGATCCGGCAACCACTTCCACAAATTCATTTCCCTTATGAAGTTTCCTAAGCCTCCTGTGCTTCCTGTGCCTATTTTGGGCGGTATACATATATATGTATATATAATATAGAGACAAGCCAGACTTGCAAGTTGGGCAGAACAATTCAGGTGATGCAGAAAGATTAGATTTTATATTAAAGGGGGGGGGGATTGAAAAATCTCTCCTCACCGAAGGGACATGACTTTTTAAGAGCACTTGCTCAAATCTCCTAGACCCCCAGTGCCCTGGCTTGTCTAGAGAAACTAATGTAAAACACATTAAAAGGGTAAGAAAAGGGAGTATGATGGTTGAGAATAATTTTGTTTGGGTTTCTGAAACGTGCACATGAAAACACTGTGCGGTTTTCTGACAAATTTGAAACAGCGCTATTCAATTCACTCCAACATCGCTACTGTTGATCTAGCAGACTGTAAAGCATTTATTGGAGTTGCTCAAGGCAAATTTAAACCTCTGTGGAATAACAAGTCCAGGAAGTAATTGCATCCACAAGGAAAATATTTTTATGTATAATTCAGTGACCCATTTTATAAACATTGTGGTTCCACCTTGGACTTTCATTTTTCATCCAACCATCTGAGGTTAGCAAACATGTGGAGCTGTGTTTGGTGGATCACATTTTGTGAAGCGTGGAACGTGGTTGGGGTGGGGTGATGGACGGGGAAGAACCCTCAATTGACTGCAGAGTGAAGTATGGATCTTCAGATATACTGTGTGTTCTGCAAATTGTATGAAAGAGTGACTGCTGGGCTGACGCTAGTGTGATGCAAGAGAGTGTTTACACGACATTTAGATATGACTCCACTGGATGTGGTAGGGAAAATCTGGGTTTTGGTGGTTCTGTTTTTGCAAAATGCAGGGTGGGGAGGTGTGCTGGGGAGTTACTACATTTTGAAACAAATACAGTGGAATCTTTGTAGAGCAAGGGTTCTCTATTTTTCCAGCAGAGTGGCATCACTGTGAGCTAAGTCATTTAAATCTGGAGTCCCATTTTGTGCATTTCAAAGCAATTGGTGAGCTAGACCAAGGGGACGGGAGTCAGGGATTTTTGGATTCTGTTTCTACAGTTTACTGGATGAGTTACTCACCCTGTTTGGTCCATGATTTGCCCTTCATGAAATAGATGTAGTATCTCTGTCTCTGGAGCACTGTGAAGATGATAGCATGCAAAGTGTTTTGAGGTCCAGGGAGGGACGTTCCTATAGATGTAGATATGGTGCAGTTTGGAGCTTCTTTGTTTACTTTGCTCCTCATGTAGTTTCACCCTATCTGAATTACCAGTGGGTGAAATGGACCTCTGTAGAGGGCCAGAATAGGTTATGTATCACCTAGTCCCATATGCCATGAAGTCTCCTGTAACTAGGGTGAGGCGACTGTGGCTTCACCCCAGGCACCCTGGAGCAGCTCCATTTCACCTCTTGGTCAAAGGATGCATTCTGCATCGCTTGCTCCGGGCTCTGCCCATTCTAAGGGCGCATTTTGCTCTGGACGTGCCTCGGGTGCCAAAATTCCTAGTTCTGGCACTGGTCTCAAGTGGGACTTAACTGATAACTTGACTGTGCTTTATATTGTCCCTCTGTCTTGGGATTCCACTGAAATGCCACATCTTCTAGGAGGCATGTTTTATTTATTCATGTCCCTTTAGCATCTGCCCTGTCTCCACTCTCCTCTTTAAAAAGAGTCTGCAGCAGAGATTTTTTTTTTAATAAAAAGCAGTTTGCCCTGAAAAATGGTCTTTTTACAAACTAAGTAATTTTAGAAAAACTATTGATTTCTTCTGAATTTTTGGCAACTTTTTTGGATCAATTTAGTTGAAATCATTGCCAAATTTTTTTGTTTCCTAAAAAAACAGTTTTGGGTGAACTAAAAATGTCAATTAGGGGTATAAGGAAGATGTTGATTAAAATTTTTTTAAAAAAATTGAACAGAAGAAAAATGTCAATTTTGAACCCCGGGAAAAAGAAACAACTTGGAAATTTTGTACTTTTTTATTTTTTCTGGGGTGAATTTATTCCCCCTCCTTTTTTCTTTTCAGGCACCTTGCTTTAGGAACAGTGTGACATTTGTGGTGGGACACTGGGGAGAACAGTAGATGTATGGGAGAATTTACAGGTCTTGTTTTTCAGATACTCATGGGATTAAATGCGATGTGGCCAAAAAGGAAAAGGTGTAGATCTGGGTTTTATTGTTCAAATAGAGACAACCACAACAGTCTCATAAGGAAGGAGCTGGGCAGGCAGATACAGACTTAAGAGCTCAGGAATCTGTAATTGTAAAAAATGAAACAAAAGCCTCAGGAAAACAACATCTTTACCCTTCAGGCAGGAGATATAATTCCTCATATGCAGCTAGCACACTAAAAGTAGAATGTGTATGCTGCCAAGACTACAGCAGGTGTATTAGCGCACTGAGGGTACATCTACACTGGAGCCTTGGGTTGTTTTAAGGAAGCTTAAGTCAGCCTATAGACCCCCGCAGCCACACTGGGCTTTTCTTAAGTCACAGAGCCGTAACTACAGCGGAGCAAGTGGGGCTGCCCCAGGCATGCCAGAGTAGCTCCACTGAGCAGCTCCATTAAAGGGCGTGCTCCGCGCCGCTCACCTCAGGCACCGGCTATTGTAAGGGGGGCATTCCAATTGGAACGCATCCCAGGCATGCCACTCTTTAGTTATGGCTCTGTTAAGTCAACTTAAGCGCTTCCATAAGTTGACTTAATAACACCACCTCTTAAAGTTGATTTAATACTTAAGCCAACCTTATTAAGTTGACTTAAGCCAGTATAGAGGGGATTAGCCCTTAAGTCAACTTAATTGGCCTCCAGGGCCCCTCTCAGAGTTCCTGGTCACCAGGAAGGGCAACCTAACACCTACCACTTTAAGTCTACCTTGTTAAGTTGACCTAATGGAGCCTCCAGTGTAAACATATCCCAAGCGTGCACCTGTGGTAGATGCTAGGCAAATGCTCAAGGCAGCTTGCATATGTCACCCCAAGCCAGGAGTTGCATTCCCCAGCTTGAAGAGTAGATATATCCACTGACACCATCCATTGCAGATGTTACTACCGCATTACCTGACCATGTACAAGTGCTCTGTATACAACCAAAGGCTAGTCCTGTGTCTGTCTTTGTGAAATTACAAGCATCTTTCTTGAGTTATGTGGGCTGTGTCAAATACCTGAAGCGGGTTTGCTAAAGGGAAACGGTCTTTGGTAATCTAATGATTATCAGTGAGCATTTGCATTCCAGTAGTACCTGTAGGCCACAGCCAAGATGAGTACCCTAACTCTGGAATCACACAGTAAGAGCCCCTGCCTTGACGAGCGTTAAGGGCAACCACTATCTTGGTGGACACGTTGAAGCCGGGGACCTCAGGAGCTAATGGCAGGAATTTCTATGGCTTCATCCTTGGTAGCTGGGACTCTCGTTCTCTGCTGGTCAAGAACAGAGGGGTCCATAATGCCTTCAGTCAGTGGGCTACATTTGTGGTCTGAGTAACCAAGCTATGCGGGAAGCAGAATGCTGCAAAAGTAACTTCACTGTCCCACTGGAAGTGCTGGGAGGGTTTGTGCCTCAAGGAGATCCCATGCTGCCTTTTGGGGGGTGGATGCTATCCCTACAATGCCCTGTTAGTAGCTACAGCATCCCACTTCTTTGTAGCCAGTCAGCTATGCTGGCCAATGGGACGTGGAGGAGAAGCTATGTCTCTGCTCCCATTCCCCTAGGGATATTCACAGGGGTAACCCTGTGGCTCTGCATAGCCCAGGTTGTGGCAAGGCTGTGGGAGAATTCTGGTGCCTTTGTTCACTCAGAGACTGCTCAACCTTTTGGCTCGGATCAGCTGCACGTCTGGTTCGGAGAACACTCATTGGGGTTGGAAATCCTCCCAGCCAGCTCAGCTCAGACAAACAAACCGATATCAGTGCCTGAAAATGCAGGTGGGGCAGCGTTGCTCGCTGTGGTGGGCACGGCCCTGTGGCAGACTGTGTCTCTGCCCTGATTCAGCGAGCTCTGCCTTAATGGGACACTATTTACTGGAAAAAGAGAGCAAATAAAAATGAGCCTGACATGGAGAGTGAGCTGTTACCTGTGGGGTAATGGAGATGCTGATCCAGACACTCCCCTGCTCAAACTCCATTATGGGTGGCTTTGGACTGCCATATTTAGGAGGCACATGATCTTTGTTAGCAGTGGCTGTTATAGTGGCTATTTTTACTTTTTATCACCAAAGCAGATCTAGCTTTGCCTGTTATCTTAGATAGGGGGGTGCAAGTGGGATAGCAGGCTTTGCCATACAGGTCTGTGGACTCTCCTACACTTCCTGTGGTGGCACACTTTAACACCTGGGGGCTTGGCATTTCTATGGTATGGGGTGGATCAAGTGGAGGTGCATGTAGGGAGTACGTCAGGTTGATGCCCCCGCTTTTCCAATCCCAGTGGAATGGAATTGCACCCTGGAGGCTGTTGAAAGCCAGTGCAAATCAGGGAATGGTAGGCCAATGCACTTCCAACTTGTATCTCCTCTTAATAAGATCTGACCTAGAAAGCCTTAAGTGGTTTGGTACCTTGTCCCCTGCAACATCACCTCTCCCTCTGGATTGGCGCTGATTGAATGAATTGGAGCATCTGCAGTGTAAAAGTGAAAGAGCCCCTGGCAAGGCATTCTTTGTGACTTCCTCCCCACACCTCAATCCTCCAGAGCCCAAATTTGTTAACCCCGTTTTTCTCACTGCATTAAGGGTGTTGAGAAGGGAGTTGGGTATATTTGTAGGCAGCTCTTCATCTGCTTTGCGGTTTTTGGTTTTTTTTTTCATTTTGTTTTGTTTTTTAATGGCTAGGGTGGTATCCAGAATGCAGGATGGGCACATACAATCACCTTTTGGAAATGTGAATAAAAGTAAAATTCTAGAGTCTTGAGCTGAAATTTGGACAGTGCTGCAAGTTTTAGCTCATGGATCTTCTCACTGTCTATTTGTGTCAGGAACCATTGCATCTTTCAGCAGGACTGTTTGCCTCTGCTTTGGAGCCTGGAATAACTCGTGTCTTTTCTCGGGACTAGAAGAGCAGAGATGTTGCAGGTTTGGGTGCAGGTGGATTGGCAGATGTGGTGAAACCAAGATGTGTTGAGTTAGACGTGAGGTGTGTTATTGGAGCTGGTCAGAAATACAGAACGGGTAGCAGAGGGATTTGGGTTTATTGGTGACAGAGATTCTGTGTGTTTTGGTCAATGCCTGCTCTCAGCCTAGTTGAGCTGTAAGTGGAAGTGATTTGACTGAGGAACTGTCAAGTAGGCGCTCCAGTTGTAGTGCTTGCTCATCCGCTTTTGAACTCTTTAAACCAGGGGTCTCAAACACGCGGCCTGTGGGCTGCGTGTGGCCCCAAAGGTATTTCCTGCAGCCCTCAACAACACTATTGTTACCAGTATTTGCAATATAGTTGTATAAAAAGGTTTCTGTGGTGCGGCCCTTGGGCTAATGTACTAGCCCTTATGTGGCTCTCTACTAGTCCTCATGTGGCCCTCGTGGTAGGTTGAGTTTGAGACCCCTGCTTTAGACAGTCCACTTCACTTTGCCCCTCTTTGGAATGGGAGCAGTAACATTTAACAACCCATCTCCCGGGGTGTTGGGACAAAAACCCTTTGAACATGCAAAATGCTGTGCATAAGTTAATTGTTATGCTGGAATGAGCAGGCCAATGTGTATTTGCATCACTGCCCTCTGCTGGATGGAATCAGAGCTCCTCAACTGTGTGCCATAGATCTTATATTGCTAATGGATGATGGAGATTCTCCTATGATTCATGTATCAGGTGCCTGAGCTTTTAGAGTAGGAGAGGCTTCATGCTACCCTCACTGTCTCCATAGATTTCTAATCAGCTGTGGCACATGTGACACAGTGACAGCTGTGATGCCTATGGATTTGTCATTATTCTTGCATGGCCAGGATTGATTAAAAATTCACCCAGCCCCCCCTCAAGTTAGGTGACTTAAAAGAGCCGCTCTGTGGACTCTTGGGAGGCTACTTAGTGGGTATCTTGGCATTAAAGCGTGACATTGCTGGACGCATGAGGTCCCTGCTCCTGAGCCATTTGTGTAATACTGGAGAGAGAAAGCTGTTAGAAAGAGTCCTGACTGCCTTCTTCGATTCACAACATATCATGACATAGACAATTGACTTTGAGTGTGATGTCTGACTGCTTCCACAAGCCGTTTTGTAAACTCAAAGGGGATTACTCCTGGGATTAAGGCTTCCATGCCTGGGTCCTTATTATTTCTGCTCCTTCCTCACTCCACCTTCAAACAAACCCATCTCTTTGCAGCATCAGCTCAAAATACCATAGAGGCCAACAGCAGAGTAAACCAACAAGGGTGCTGGGCAGCCTTCCGAAAGGAAAACAGAACAACAAAAGAGACAGTGAGTAAATGTTATCTGAATATAAAGGAACGCTATGTTTCAATTCTTCCTATGGGTCTAGAATTTCTGCCTTTTAACTGCTAACCTTGACTCAGCCAATATCCACAACATGCAGCCTAGGCCAAAATATTTCTGTGCCTTAAAGTACCACAACAGCTGTTTTTCTTGCTAAAATATGGCATTACATTTTTTTGGATGCCTTGATGTTTCCTTGATGAAAGTGGACTAAGGGACTACAGTTCCCCTTCTGTTTCTCTCCCCTAGCCCCCTTTCTTTTTCCTTTCTCCTTCTGCTAGAGGTGATAAAACTTGGGTTTTCTCAGACCTATTATAAATACAGACCACAAGAGCACCCATTAATGGCCGAGGGGCGCTTCACTTGTGCTGGAACTTGGGCTGCAATATGAGAAATGGGCTGCTGTTTGTTTTACGTTTTCCCTTGTTATTCTTGGAACCCTCCCGTCCCCTGACGAAATCAATGCCAGGAGCAATTATTGGGTTGACATCTTGTTTTGCTGATGGTTTGTAGTATGTCAAAAATGTTCCACTGTTAAAGCAAGGGCGCTGAAGAAGAGTGGGACTGGTGGGGAAGGGAGAAGACGAGGTGAGGGGAAACCTGTTACTGTAATACAGGAGAGAGGATTTGGGGTTAGTTGAATGTTACCTTTTGGCTTTGAGCATTTGCCTTGAAACGCCAGCGGTGGGTTATGTTAGCTTCTAATGTTAAAAAACCTCTTTTGTGGAAAGTTGCAGGTGCCAATTGGTCCAAGAGGTGGTTTCAACTTGAAAAAATGTGTTAGACTTTAAGTGCCCCAGGACTCCTTGCTTGTTTTGCAGGACTAGATTAACATGGCTGCCCCTTTGGAACTTGAATCCTGGCTTCCTTTAAACAAGATATAAGATGTTTCAGGCTGCTTTTATAACAAGCTATATGTTTTTAGGGTTCCTGTCACCTGCTGTACCCACTGCAAGCTATGCTTTACATTAAGACATGAATTTCTGGGGCAGGATAGTCTTATCTACGGCTTAGTTAGAGTCTACCACTGACTTGCTGGACAAGTCATGTCATCTTTCTCTCTCCTTCTCTGTAAGACGATGGGAATAATAACTAGAGATGGGACCTGGATCTGAACTCCCAGCTTACACTTATAGCTGTAGCTGCCAGATATGCAATTCCATGGGAACCAGATTCACAACCCAAATCTCACTTCCCTGAACTGTTGGGAATATTCAGCTCCCAGGTCTGGATTTGGGATTTTAGCTTGGGCTGGTCTCTACTACTACTGATTAATAAAATGAAACCATGTTGGTAAATGACTTCAAAAAACTCTAAAATATCACGAGTCATTAAAAACCTTACCAATGTTACATAAATGTATAGCATAAGATACATGTATATAAATTCATGTGTTAGTCTAGTTCATTAAAACAAACGAGGAGTCCTGTGGCACTTAAAGACTAAAGTAAGATTTTTTTTCCCCACAAAGGCTCATGGAATAAATAAATTTGTAAGTCTTTAAGTGCCACAGGACTTCTTGTTTGTTTTATGTATATAAATAGTTCCCATGTGCCCTGTGCTGGACATACGATGTACCTTAGGCATGCTGCTGATGTTTAGGTAACATTATTAAGTCCCTTTGTAAGTTCCGGCTATAGTCACTCAACTGACACCCTTTTAAGGGTGACTGCCCAGCCATTATTAAGTTGTGGTTTCTCTAATATTTTTCTGTTGAAGATGGGGAAAGAAAATGTGCTTAAGTCTGTGTGAAATGGACAGTAAACAAAGTAAAGTGAGTGCTCTTCTCTGTCTCAGCAAAAACTTCAGTTTCTGTGGCCTGCCATTTCGTGATCACACTGTGCTCCTTTTTGTACTCCAGATCCTGTGAATGTTCAAGGATTGTAGCACCAGCCACATAAATGCTCTTTGCCTTATCGTTACATCAGGCTGTTGTGACACCTGTTTGTGCCATGGGATGGAGAGTTAAAGGCAGAGTGTGCGAAGGCAGCAGATTGTCTGACTGCTTGGTTTCAAGTGGTTGTTAGTGGTGGGACTGGCCTCGCTCTCTGTTACTCCACTGCAAAAGCATTTAAATTGATGGGCAGACACAATCACAATGGAAATTGGGACTGAGCTCAGCATTGGACTTCATACTGTCTTCTAACCGCACATTAGGATGGCAAAATCCTAGTTACAGGAGGTCAGTGGCAAAACTCCTGCTTTTTCAATGCAAGGATTTGGCCTGATGTATTTTAATTACACCAGAAAAGTGTTTTTTGAACAGCAAGGAAAAGAGTGTGGAAAGGCTCTATGTTCTTCGTATCAGGGCACCTAGAGCATGCTAACCGCTGTACTCGAATATAGAAAGTTGCAGCCAATTCTTGCTCCAAGGAACTTCCATAAGAACATCCTCAATTAAACCAAGGGGGCACACAGCTGCTTCAGAGGAATGTGCAAAAATCTCTGCCTTATGTAGTTAAGGGTGACCCTGCCCCCCAGGGAATATTTTCTCCTGATCTCAATAGGGAGAGGTTGGCTGATGCCCAGAATCAGCAGGGAGTGGTTCCCAAACAGTGTGCCGCAGCAACACCCGAAGTGTGCCACAAGTGTCCCCTAGAGCTGGAGTTAAAGTTCCCTCCCTGCTCAGCCCAGCTACGTGGGCTGTGCAGGGCTGGGAAAAGGCAGGGGTGAAAGTAAGGGGGAAGGCGCTGGAACATAGTTCTGGGGCCCCCTAGTTTTAGGCAGGCAGCATTCCAGCCCCCTAAAAATAGCGGAAGGCACCGGAACATGGAGTTCCAGGGATCCCCCTCAAAGTCAGTGGAGGGCTGGGGGAGGGGAGGACGGGACCCACTGGGGTGGGATGGAGCAGCATTGGGGTGAGGATTTGCCCTGGGGGGCAGGGAGCCACTGTGGAGAAAGGGGGAAGTGGGCGCTGTGCTGTGCTCCCCTGCCTGACCTTCCCACTCCTCAGGCCCCCTCCTGCCCCACACCCACAAAACCACTCTTGTTCTCCCATCCTCTCTCCTCTCTTTTCAGCCTCGTGTTGTTCCCCACATGGCTGCCCTTGTCCTCTTTTGCCCCCAAGCCCTGCTGTGCTCCCCACACTCACTCCTGCCACTGCACACGACTCCTGACCTCCCCTCTCTTGCACCCCTGCTCTGCTACCCCTACTACCCCACATAGCAGCATTTCTGAAACACTGTGCCATGGTTCATGAATATTCATAAGTAATTTGAGTTAATTTGAACATTCATTAGATTTTTTAATGGAGGTGTGCCTCAAAAAATTTGAAGATATCAAGTGAGCCATGGCAGAGAAAAGGTTGGGAACCACTGCTTTAGAAAACACTTTTTTTTTTTTAAAGTATTTCTTATTACAACTAACAATCCAAAGAGGCAAGGGAGATGCACGAAGGAGAGGGACAGGAGCAGGGATATCATATAAAAACAGTTTTAAAATGTTGTTGTGGTTAAGCAGACAGCCAGTTCTCATGTCCCCGCATAGTGTAAGGGAACAAGGTGAGAACCGTTTGAATAGTTTATCTCTCATGGCATTAACTGTGTCCTGTGTTTTAGAAGCTGCCAGAACCCAACCAGAGCAGCTGTGGATGTGAAGCTGCTGGATCGACATAGCAGTTATGTGGATCCCTGCTATCGGCTGGCTGGTTTCTGAGAGTTGTGATGTGTAAAAGACACAAACCCCCATTAGATTGTTGTAGGCTTCATGGCCGCAGTAGAGAGAATAGTGAGCTTGTAGACCAACCCAGCAGGGGACATCAGGAGCAGCCTGGAGAAGGCTGTGGGAAAAGCAAATGCAAGATTTAGCAAGGCAGGTGTTGCTGGAAGATGGGAGGGGGACAGGGAACGATGTGGTAGAGACATGAGAGCAGAAAGGAGGGCAGGATAGGATTATGTGGCATCTTGAAGGTGATGACCAGAGGCTTGAACTGGGCTCGCATATTAAATAGGCAGGAGAAGCACCGAGTCCTGCAAGCTGGTGCCTATGTGCACAGGATGCCATTTGTCAGGGGCTAGGGAGGCGTTACCGGATTCTATTTCAAGATGGTCTTTAATGGAACAGTTCAGAAAATGAAATGAACCAAACTGGGGTCTCAGGACTCCACTTGGACACAAGCCATCTCTTTTCTATGTCTTTAGTGCTCATGCAGGAAAAGGCCTTGTAGCACTGACTTAGACACAGGTATAATGAGAACACGTGCTGTGCACATGTTCACACACAGCTTTGAAAGTGTACCCCAATCCTGGCCATCTGTGTTTCACCACTCTAGTCCTGGGCTCCCCCTGCGCTGTGCTAACTCACCTTATTCTTTCTGCTAGTCCTGTCCTGGCTCTCTGCTGCACAGAGACGGCTCCATTCTGCAAAGGCAGTTTTGCTGTGTACAACAAAGGGGATAGAAAAGGTCCACCAAGCTGTTTTCACTGAGAGGGGGAAAATAGATCTTTTCATTCTGTTTTCTCTTTTTCACACTGCTAAAATTTTAAATGAACTCAACTGTTGTTAACACGTTGCATCTACTCCTCCAAGGATCTTGACATTCTTTAAATGACTTTGGTGGGAAGTTTGCCTGAGCAAATACTGAGTAAGGAACATGCCAGAATTTGGCCCTGTCTTTGAAGAGCCTGGTCACTTGTCCATGTCAGCACATTTGCAGGTGTTGCACATTTATAGAGAGCCATCTGCTAGAGTCTGACACGTGGAGCCTTGGTTATTGCAATTTCTCTCTGTTATTTGCAAAGGTCGTGTTTTTGAGAGCAAGCAGACAGCTATGTATGGCAAAAGCAGACCAATATGGGAGTGATGCTGGGGGAGTGGTGGATTCAGGGGTTCTGAGGTTAGGGTGGATGGCTGAGAAGTGAGGAAGAGATTTAAAAAGATGAGGATAAGAAGCTTGAAATTAATGTGGTAGCACAGAGGGGATTGACATTATCAGAATAAGGAGAACGGGATCTAATTGTGGCAGTTGTGTTTTCCCTGGACTAGAGAAAACTCAGAGAGAAGGGAGTGATAAGGATCCAAAAGAGATTTTTAGACAGTTTTGGGCAGAAAGTAAAGGCTGGGTCTTGGAAACATAATGGAAGCAGACATGGCAAGCTTTGGACACTGCAGTGGCCCGAGCTGTACTTGTTCTATGGATAAAAAGAGACCTTCTGACCCCAGGCCCTGTTAATGCAGCATTTGGCACTCCAAAATTGTCTCCCTTTAAAGAGCTGAATTTTCCCCATAAATCTTAATATGTCAGTTTTTTGGAATTTGCCACCTAGGTAAACAGAAACAATGGCAGTAAAAGCATTTCTTTGTCGTCGTCTTTGTTATTTTTTAACTACAAGATTGACTTATTTTTTAACAGGAGACAGAAGAAATTTAAAAGGCACCCCCCACCCCCTCACATCCCCAGAACAGATTTTCATTGCCCAAAACCTACTAAGTTTGTTTATTTTGATTGGGGCCTGCCATTTCATGGGTCGAAAAACTGAAAGTGACGGAGAGGCGCTCTGTCGACACAGCAAGATGATATCATCAAAATGCTACAGGGTCAGGCTTGGGGGTGCTCCAAGAATTACTAGAGGTCTGGATCCCCATCCAAACGAGACCATTATTCATCATTCCTGCTATTTTCTTAACAATTTTGCTTAAGTACCTTATTTATACCAAAAAAACTTTTTTGCCAAGCAGTTGGCTTGACCTCTTGTGTATGCATATATATACACACGCACGCACACACATGCTCTTTATATATAGATCCACCCCTGTGTGTGTATATAGATATGCAGTGTGTGTGTGTGTGTGTGTGTGTGTGTGTATAATATATGTATTCCCCTCTCCCCGGACAGCTACCATGTGTTTGGAATTAGTGCGGTGATTACAGGGGGAGAAGTCAGCTGGGTTCCTCCTGAACATTTCAGTGCTTAATCTCCGAAGAATGCAGAATGTCTGTCTGGGCATCCGGGCCAAGATCAACTCCACGGCACGGGGAGGCCAATGTAAACGTTCATGTTTTGTGTCACAGAGATTTCATTAGTTTTTTTTTTTTTAATGTAATTGCATAAGGAGAACTACTGTGATGAAAATGCCACAACAAACAAATGAGATGAATCGTGAAATCTCTCTTTCGAAGAGACGTGGGCCTCATCCAGACGACTTGCATCCAACTTCTGCATATTCCAACTCAGAGGTGACCTTTTCGGATAAATAATGGGCTGTCTCCCTCACTCTGCTTCTTTCTTATACAAATGGGCTGACATCATGGGGAAGTTTGAATCTCTTTTGGGTAGAGGGGTCTCATTAGTGCAACAGCTTTAATACACTCACCTGGCACCTCCGGTGGCCAACATTTGAATCCTAATTTGCTGATCTCATCCTCAGCACCTTGCCCATCCACATCTCAAAGTGTGATTATCTGTGTTCCTGACAAGCCCAGGGCTGGAGAAGCATAAGTGCATTTTGCTGCTTCAAGATGATTGAGGTGCATTGGCAGAGTCTTGTGAAGTCTCAGGTCAGGAATCACAAAGGATGTTGCAGGTCAAGATTGACGTACATTGGCAAGGCTTTGTCAAGGGAAATCAGTCAGCCCTTCACAGAAATTCAGGGGGAAAGGCAGCAGGGAGGAGGAGGAGGAAAATCTCTCCCTTTTTTTGGCCATCCACTGTACAAGTGCTTTGCGGCATCTGAATGATATCATTGTGGTCTTTGTTCCTATCTTAGATCTTTGAGGGGGCTGGGTGGAGAGATGTATTCCAAACTCACTACCACATACCACAAGCTGAGTAAGGGTCTTGACTTGATTTAAAATCTGTAGCGGAGCTTCACCAGCCCTTGAACTCTGTCCACCCCCCCGATTAGAACAACTTGGTGAAAGTGTCACCTGAAAGGCCTGCCGTAAGTTGCCCATTATGCAGATTAATGCACATAAAATTAGGTCTTAATCACAGGCTTAAATCAGTGGTCTCAGACTTAAATCACCACGAGGGTCACATGAGGACTAGTGCAGGGCTGCATGAGTTCTAGTGCGTTAGCACAAGGGCCGCACACCTGAAACCTTTTCATACGATATTGCAAACATCAGTAACAATAGTGTCGTTGTGGGCTTCAGGAAATAGCTTTAGGGGCTGCGTGTTTGAGACCCCTGGTTTAAATGAACACAGATTCCAAGGGAAAGGTTATTCTGTGGCTTGTTCTCTGAATGGCTCATCCTCGTGTCAGTCAAGCTTTCTGCAGCCAATCACAGAAGAGACTTGTGGTCCCTGAACACCTTTGCCCTGACACCTATTGGGATGCCTAGTATAAATAACAATTTAATAACTAATTAGTCCAAGCAAGGACACTCAATCAAATAAAAAGACTGGATGCAAAAGCCAGGGCAAGGGTGGCATACATGCTAACGGCCAGTTCAAGCTTCCTGTGCTTGTTCGTAAGTGAAACCAGTGATGTTCTCTGGTCCTACACAAAGAGCCTGTGGAATAACACTCCTAGACAGGCTGTTGTCCAGTGTCACTTGTGTAACCAGACACTCCAAATCCGGCCCTGCCTCGGTTGAGGAGCAGTTCTTGTGGGATGATTTGGAATGTTCTCCTCCCCACGCCTCCTCACCCCAAGACACATCTGGTGGGTGGGGACGGCGTGGAATTCGGGATATTGTTTTTCTCTCAGGCAGAGGAGGATGCCAAAAGCCTGATAAATGAATCACCTCTGATGTAGGTCAGCTCAGGATCTGGCTTGTGACCCACCCAGGCCCCTGAACAATGCAGAGGGGACAGTGTTGTTGCAACTTTACCTCAGGCATGAAAGTGTGTTGTGAAATAAATTGGAAGCTGTAGCTTGTGGGAACTTTGTCTCCTACCAAGGCCAAGCCGTTGGAGGGCTAATCTTGCTTATAGGGGGATAACGTTCTTGCCTGAGTCACTTATCTGCATATTTAGTTGATTTAGATTGTGATTATGGGCTTGCCTACAAAAGGAAATTGACTGATGTAGCTACTGAGGAGCAAGCTCTTTTGCAAACCACTTTCGTGATTTTGTACCTGAATAATTGCTCTGTTTCGGAAGCACACTAAATTATTCTGGAATAAAGTGATTTTTATTTCAGAATAGGCCGCCCACATTGTGAGCTTTTCCACAACAGCTATTGCAGTCATTTTCCCTGTGTAGACAGATACAAACTCTTTGAGGGTTTTTGTGGGAGGTGTTCTCTGTGCTCACAGTGCCTAGCTCTGCTGCATGATGCGGGCTGCTAGATTAACCTGTGATATTAGTAATAAATAATAGCAATAATGTAATAAATAGGCAGAGGTGGGTTTGAGGTATGGAGAGTGGGATTTGTAGCTGCGGTTTTGTAAGATGAGTGTGTTACCTAGGGTTCTTTCAACCCAAAATTCCTGGTGTCAGGAAATAAATCAGGAGAGACATGGCTGTCTGACCGATGGCTGACTGGCACAAACAGTACAACATGAGAATGCTCTGATTTAAACTTATACTTTACTTTGTCTCAGGCACTTACACATGTCAGCAACTGGTTAATAAAACACGCACAATTTTCAATGATTACCAAAATCTGGTGTGGTTCTTGAGTGGTGACAGCCTTCGGCTTGACCCATCAGTCAGCTGCTGTTAGGGACCCCAAACTGTGTCCAAAAAGAGATCCTGAAGAGTCTGACTAGCACAAACTTTTTCCTCTTATTTATCCGTGTTAATAGACAATAATACGTCAATCAAAAACATTGTTGGGCAAGCAGTTTCTAAAGCTAAGCAAGAGGATTCCTCTCAGATCACAATTAGCCAGATGTGTTCCTACAGAATCCTCATGCCCTGAGTTCCCAACAAACATATCCCAGAGGGTAGATCTAGATAAGCTTCCTTGTTTTTCTCCTGAAACATTGATTAATCCATGGCCACCAGAGACTTCATTGATTGAGCAAAAGGCTCCAGTCCCCTCTCCTCCTGGCTTAGTCATGCCCAGACCCGCAAGGGGGCAGCCAAAAAGCCGTATGTGGCTCTGAAGCCACCGCTTGTAGACCCTGTGCTTCATGAGCCTGCAAAAAGGCCTACCAATTTCTGCTGCTGATAGCAACAAGTATAATAATCTATATTACACTCTTGGTAGCAGCCCCTGACCCATTTACTGATCCAATAGGTGGCATGCTAATTTTCTCAGCTTCTGAGAAAGGGGCTCAATTAATTTCTTCTCTTTAGCCTGACACACTGAGGGCTGTATCTCCTTTCTCACAGGGTGGTAGCTGTCTTAGTGGCTGTTTTGCCTTCTCCTTTCTATTGCATTTCAGTGGGCCCTTTTCTATGATCTTCCACATGATGGGAGAAGACGCAACTTACTGTCAGAATAGAATCAAGAAAATGTAGGGCTGAAAAGGACCTGGAAATGTCGTAAAATTCAGCCCCTTTCACTGAAGCACAAGTAAACCTGGACCATCCCTGGCAGGTGGTTGTCCAGCCTGTTTTAAAAAAAAACTTTCCATGCTGACGAGTCCACAACCTCTGTTGGAAGCCTGTTCAAGACCTTGTCTACTCTTACAACTAGAAAGATTTTTTTCCTAATATCTAACCTCTGTCTCACTTGCTGCATATTAAGCCCATGACTTTTTGTTCTACTGTCTGTAGATATTGGGAACAGTTGATCATCCTCCTCCGTCTAACACCCCTTAACGTCCATGAAGACTGGTATGAAGTCCCCCCTCAGTTGTCTTTTCTCAAGAGTAAATATGGTCAATTTTTAAGTGTTCCTCACAGGTAAGCTTTTTGAAACATTTTATCATTTTTTGTTGTTTTTCTCAGTTTGGCCGCCTCTTTTCTAAAGTGCGGCACATGAAACAAGGCATTTTTCCAGCTGAGGCTTCACAAGTGCTGAGTAGAGTGGGATAAATTCCTCCCCATCCCCATATATGATACTATTGTTTATACATCCCAGAATATTAGCCTTTTTGCAACGGAGTTGGCTCATTCAATGTGTGATCGTCTGTAGCCCAAAACCTTTCTCAGCAGCACTCCCACCTAGTCAATTAGTCCCTGTTTTGTAGCTGTGCATTTGACTTTTTTTTTTGGTCCTAAGTGCAGTACTTTCCACTTGTCTATTCAATTTCATCCTATTGATTTCAGACCAATTCCCGCATTTGTGGTCATTCTGAATTCTAATCCCGCCCTCCAAAGTGCCCGCAACTACTTGCAGCTTGATGTCACCTGCAGATTGTAAGAGCATACTCTCCACTCCATTATCCAAAAATCATTCATGAAAATATTGAATAATATTAGACTAGGACTCACCCCCGTAAGGTCCTACTAGATGTGCCCTCCCGGTTTGACAACAAACCATTGATAACTACTCCTTTGAGTGTGGGTCTTTCACCAATTGGGCACCTGTTTATAGTAATTCTATGGAGGCCACATTTACTTAAAGCTTTACTAAGATCAAAATGTATCCTATTTACTGCTTTCCTACTATCCGCTAGGCCAGCAATCTTGCCGAGAGAAGTAAATTATGTTGGTTGGCCTGCTATGTTTCTGACAAATCCACACTGGCTATTCCTGTTATCTTACAGGTGTTTTGCAAATTGATTAAGAATTTGTTCCAATATCTTTCCAGATATTGAGTTAGGCTGACTGGTCTATAATTGCCCCTGCTCTGTTGTACTGCCTTTCACACAGACGGTAATGAGCATCACTGATCGGCCAGGGTGCTTTCATACTACTAAGGGAACTCTTTGGAGATCATCTGAACTCAGGCTATGCCTACACTGATGGTGGCAATTCGCTATCATCAGATCAAATTATCCGGATAGATTGTGTAGTCAGTAAAGAAATGCTCAATCAAGTTGGAAGTCCATCTGATAAAACCACCCTACAATGTTCCCTCTAACTACTTGTAGACTGTGTGCGCAAACAATTTCTTTGTGTGTGCAAAAACATTTCTTTGTGAGCACCAATATTAGCACTATTGAATTTTCTTGTGCACACTTTATTTTATTGTGCGCGCAGGTTTCATGACCTGTGTGCGTGCGCACACCCGCACAGCTTAGAGGGAACAGTGCCCCTACAGTGATGTAGCACTGTGTCAATGGGAACACATTGCCCATTGGCCCTGTGAAGTGAAAACAGTGCATAGAAAGGAAGTTACGAAGTCGCTGGGAGTTATGCAAGCTAATCTGTGTCATTTGCATAACTCCTGTCTACTGCTGCCCAATTTTGATGGCAGTGTAGACTGGGTCTTGGGGGCCAAGAGGGTTTTGGTGCTGCAGAGTTCTTGCCTGTAGCTGGTGTAAATGAATGGACACTGGATACTGCATGAGGTTGACTCCTGTAGAGTGCAACGAGGAAAATTGTCCCTCTTTTTCCCCTGACTGTGCAAAAAATAAGGCCTAATTAATTAATTAGCTGTAACTAGAGCTCCTCAGTGCCATGTGGAGAGCCCTCTGATCAGGTCCCAGGCCCAACCCCTTGGTGAATGAACTGGCAGGAGTGGGGGGAAAGCAGACTCAAGCCATATTGCACCATAGCCACCGAGTAAGCCTATTAATAAGGTGGCCCATCACCACTGTGTCACAGTCCATTAGCAATAGAAGTATCAAGGTTAAGTGGTTTGGTGGCAGAGCCTGGAGTAGAATTTTTTACTTTGTTTTTTCTGTACACAACACTCCTCCTCCTGGTACACCCCACTGTTCGGATATCTGCCTTAACTATATGCAAAATGAATACAGCCGAAGGGCACCAAAGAATCTTTACAGTTTTTTAATGAAATTCACATACCTTCTCTTCCTACAACCTTGGTTTTTGTTTTTTACTATTGACTTTTACTCACATTCCTCAGCAATTCCCAGGATTAATCGTTCTGCCAGGAACTGTATTTGTTTCTATCTTCTTCCGGTCTTTCTTGGGATTTTTGCATTGATAAGAAAAGGTGGAGGGAGGAAAGAACCCAGAGGAAAAATTCTCATTAGCATCCTTGAAAACGTTCCAGATGATGTGTGCATCTTTATTATAGTCTGCTGAATTGCTCTGCAGAGTAGCTTATATTGATAGAATACTTCTGCAAAGATGAGATACACTGTTCTGTATTTCATATGAGGCTCAAAGCAGTAGGTGATAAGATATTAGACATACACCTATAATCTTCATTTTGTAGCTGGACAATTATCAGGATTATGCGTAAACTATGTCTGTCTGTCTGTCCAGACGTAGTTAATGTAAACCAAATGCTCTAAGCACAGTGCCTGGCATCATGAAATAATCTCGTGTGTGGTCTTTCCTCTAGTCAGAGCAGAAATGGAGCAAACACTACCACAGACCTGCTTGGGTAGAAAGTGGCATCTATTACCCAGGAGGCACATATAGTCCCACCACATTCTGTTAGTGGAACGAACTTATTCTAGGCCTGGGCAAACTGGTCTGGATAAAATTATCCAATCACCGAGAATTTTCATCACCCAAAATCCAAAAGTAACTTTTTCATGGGGCAAAGAAAATTTATATAACTGGAAAATCCGAATGTCTTTCTAGTTTTCATGGCTGCCTCTGTCACTTCCTGGTTCCACCTAGGGCTGGAAGCTAAAGTACCAAAACTATTGTAAAGAAGGATTTCCCTGTAGAGATTTTGGCATCACTGTAAGTGTGAAGTAATGGAAATCTCACAAGGCAGCTTGTTCTCGTGATTTTTCTAGTTGAAGGGCCAAATCCTGATCACCTTTCTCTCTTGAAATTTCCACAGAAATGAATAGGGGTGTTGTATGGAGAAAACGAGCAAGATCTGGCAATAATTTTCCAGCTTCTGGAAATCTGAGTGGCTGAACTCTTCAGCTGAAAGCAGAATCTCTGACACCTTGGGGGCTTTCTGTCAATAGTTTGTATGGGATGGGCTTAGTATTGCTCTCATTTACTACAGAGTAAATACAAACAGACTTCACTGATTTCAAACTGGCTGTGTGTCCGTCTGGAATGACTCCATTGAGTTCCATGAAGTGACTTTGCACTGAGGGCAACTGAAAGGAGAATTTGGTCCAAAGCCAAAGGTGAGAAAGGGAAGCAAGAGTCATTTCAAGCTGGTTTTAGATAGTTCTTCCATTACTTGCTGGTCCAAAATAGTCAGTTAAAATACAGCACAGCTTCTGGGTTACGCCACTCAGGAAACAGGGACATTTGCAGGATGCTCTGCTCATCTTAGAATCGTAGAAATGTAAGGCTGGGAGGGAACTTAAGCAGTCATCTTAATCATGCCTCAGTGCAGGAAGATAGATTTAGCATATTTAAAACATCTTTTACAGGCAGTGCTTAGTTTGTAATTAAGGAGATGCCAGGGTACAAGTAATTAGGTGCTAGAACTCAAGCATTTCTTTTTAGTTTCATAACTGATGTGGCAAACCCAGACGTGCTGTGGCTCAGCCCTGGAACAAATTAAGCACCTTTTACAGGTGTTGATCTAGCCTCTTCTTAAATATTTCCAGTGATGGGGATTCCACCACCTCCTTAGGTAACCTGTTTGAGAGCTTAAATATGCTTATATTAGAAAGGGTATCCCAATAAGGATAAATAACATAAATCTCTCCACCAGTTACCTCTAGTGCTTTGAGATCTTTGATGGAAGGCTCTAAATAGTAGGTAAGACCTTGCCTTTGTAGAGTCTTTTGTATAAGGATCTTAAACATGAGGAATTAGCCTCCTTCAGTACATGGTGAAACTGAAGCACCCACAAAGCAACTGACCTGGCTGGCGCCGTGCAGTGAGTCAGTGGCTGAACATGTTGCAGACACTATGCGGGATCATCTGACGAGTGTGGTGTGGAATTGCTGAGGATTCCAGCATGATTAAGAGACAACAGATGCCTCCAGAAATAAGATAGATGGAGGTTTATTTATATTATGCTGAATGCAGCAGCATATAACCTCTTTGGGTTATTTACCTTCACAGAAGTGAAGGGGAGAGTCAATAACATTTGACTATTGAAAGGAAATACACACCATGAAGATCTTGACTATACCCAAGTGAGAGAAAGCACTGAAGCATGTTTATTCCATGGTGGAGAAGGCAAAACACTAAATGGATTTGCAGTCTGACCAAGATGCCATGAGCAAAATCCCGGTCCCATTGCAGTCTAAGTGTGAGTTTTGTCATTGACGTCAATGGGGCAGGATTTTGCCCAGTATTTCCAAGTGATTGTTAGGTTGACTATGGCAGGCGTGAGGCATATACTTTGATTTTCAGATCTCTCCTGGAGAACTCTACCTTCCCTCTTGTTGTCAGATGTAATAGTATGGTTCAGAGGTTTGGCAGTCAGCCACGGAGCCTTTCCCCTCCTGAATCTGGTAGAAGACAATAATGATTTACAATGTTATGGCTGTTCAGTGACTGAAAGGAGATGGGTTTGAGGATCTCACTCCAGCCTCTAAAGGATAGAAATCTTCATCACAAAACTCATAATTTAGTGTGGTCTGGGCAGAGCCCAAGGACTGAGTAAGCACAGAGACCATACTATCTTGTTATGTCTACAGATGGATCCCTCCAGGGCAGGCTAGAACTGGTTAGAAAATAGCCTTTTTCTAAATCAGAAATTCAGACTTTTTTTTGAAAAATCAATCCCAGAAATATTTTGTCTAAAACCTGAAATATTTTGATATGGAAATGCTGCCATGGTGCCTCATGAGACTTGTAATTCAAATACCTCATACCCTCATTCTCTTCTATAGGCCGAGTTTCCTGGTTGGCCTACATCTTCCATGATGCACCATGGTTTCCTGGGAGATGGTTACAGCTTGACCACCATGGTGCATCATGGGAGGTATAGTCTCTGCAACAAACCTGGTCCATAATGGAGAACAGGACCTTGAGGAAATGGAGCTACACCACCCCTGATGAGGTACCATAGTGAGATATCCAAATAGAAATATTTCTATTTTCAGATGTTTATTTTTTAAGGGAAAAAATTTGAACATTTCCATGGAAAGCAGGACTTTTTAAAGAAAAAAATCATTGAGTTGAAACCTGATTTTTTGCACTAAAGGGGGAAAAAAAAGATTGATGGAAAATTGTCAATCAGCCTTGTTAAGGTAGAATGTGAAACAGGTGTGAGCTACCTGCTGAAGCTGCTGTCTCTTCTTGTGCTTATCTGTGCCTAGGTGGATAACACAAATGGGGTACTGTATTTATGAAGGAATGAATACCCCCTTTCCAAAAACTCCTAAACCAAGCATCAGTTTTCTGTTGCTCACTCGTTGGGAAATAAACTGTGATGCTGCACCAGAAGAACAATTGTCTCCAAGACTGCCTCACCAGCTCCCTGCTGATGAAAATTTTAAAAGAGAGAGAGGTTGAAAAATGGCAAGTGAGGTTTTTTTTAAAAAGGTTTCCTTAGCAAAGGCAGCCAAATTCTTCTTTGTGAGACTGAGATGCTTTAAGAGCTGCCTTAAAATTAATCCCAAACATGAGTCTAGCTCCAAATGAGTGGAACTTGGCAGATCTGCTGCATACATTATCTTGAAATATAGGCAGGAGTCTTGTGGTGATGGTGGTTTTTCTGGTCAATTCAGATTCCCCCACTCCATACCTCTGTCTAAATTAATGTTTGCTTCAAGGTTTAGTCTATTGTATTGTTTCTGGAGGTGAAAGTGCCTAAAGTCAGGCAGGCACAAAGATGCATGACTTATTGTGTTGGAAAATTTAGCTTGCTAAAGTGCTATTTTTTTTTTTAAAGCAAAATATTTGTATGTGAGGGGCTTGAAGGATTGTTAAGAGGGTGCATAACCTTTCACCTCTAGGTCACTTAATTCAAGTCCAATCCAAGTCAGTAGTAGCTAATGACTGTTTCATAGTCAGTGGGGTAGATTTTCAAATAGTAGCTGGCAGCTTAATATCTTTTGACTTGCAACGATACTTGGGCTAAGACACTTTGGAAAATGGGACTTAACCTCCTTAGTCATATGGATGCTTTTGAAAATTGTCCCATAAGCTTTGGGGCAGTAATTGTTTTTCTTTGTGTCTCATATAGCTAGTTCTGACCACATTCTCAGTACTAAACAAATAATAATGAAAAAGCCCATATATGATCCCCCGCCCCTGTGTGGATCTGCTTCACCTAGGATCCATCTTTGACAATGATACATTTAGTAGGGCCTTTCCTGAAGGGATCTCAAATAACTTTACAAACATTCAGAAATTAAGCTACAAAAGGCACCTGGTAGGGGTGATATTTTTGTACTCATTGTACAGCTGGGTAAACTGAGGCAGAAAACTAAAGAAACTTTTTCAGGATTACAGAGCCAGTCAATGCTGATTGTCTGTCATTTGCTTTAACAGCTGCTCGGTGCACCTTTTCCTCATTATCTAGGTGTGGGGGTGGGTTTCACGGGGAATTTTTGGACTCATGAACCACCCATGAGGGAATGATGTTTGTGCTTGCAGAGGCAAGGAGTATGAAAGGATCAAGATAAGGCAGTGAAGGAACATGAGCTGCTGCTAACATTCTTCCAACCAGGGCCTATTACGGGCATATAGGGAATGGGGGGTGAGGTGCATAATGATTATGGATTTGCAAGTCCATGTTTACTGTCCATGTGCTGTGTGGGGGTGACGCTGAAGATGTGGCAGCCAGGTCATAAGAACATAGGAATGGCCACAAGGAGTCAGATCAATGGTTCAACTAGCTCAGTATCTTGTCTTTCAACAGTGGCCAGCGCACGATTCCTAGCAAGCAGAGACACTTCAGAGCATGGGGTTGCATCCTGGCCTATCCTGGCTAATCACCATTGAGGCACCTATCCTTCATGAACTTAAAGTAGGTCTTTTTTAACCTTGTTATAGTCTTGGCCTTCACAATATTCCTGGGAATGAGTTCCACAGATGGGTTATGTGCTCTGTGAAGAAATCCTTTTTGTTCTTTTTAACCCTGCTGCCTGCTCATTTCGTGTGGTGATACCTAATGCTTGTGTAATGAGTAACACTTCCTTACTTATTTTCTACATACTAGTCATGACTTTATATCTCTCATATCCTCCCTTAGTTGTCTCTTTTCCAAGCTGAAAAGTCCCAGCCTTATTAATCTTTACTCTTATGGAAGCTGTTCCATATCTCTAATAATTTTTGTTGCCCTTTTCTGTACCTTTTCCAATTCCAGTATATCTTTTTTGAGATGAAGGGAATAGATCTGTGCACAGTATTCAAGATGTGACCTCCATACAGTAATACAACTAAAATACAATAGTAGTAATAATAAATAGATCACGAGGAGGACTGAGTGAGACCCTGGAGATGCACAGGGTTAAAGTGAAGAATATCTCTATGGAACAGAGATCGTATCAGAGCTGTAGGAGATGGCTTACTTTGGGGCACAGGAGTGGATTGGTTTTATGATTTAATATCTATATTGCAGTAATGCCCAGGTGCGTCAGTTGTGGTCCAGGATCCTTGGTACAGAACAAAAAAGCAGTACCCAAAGAATTTACGGCAAGGAGCCAGCTGCAAGAGGAGAATAGGGGCACCAAAAATAAAAGAAAAAAGGTCACTGTTAAGAAGTTTGCAATGTTTCAGCATAGCACCCTAGCCACCCTAAGGCCAGTCATTCACCTGTAGCTACAGCCCAGAAGTACTGATCTCAATGAACTAGGTCATCCCCTAGAGGAATAAGGACCGTAGGAGACCAGCCTAGCAAATGGCTCTGAGTTCCCAGAGAAAAGTCATAGAATTGAAAACCAGGGCATGGATAGGAGATCTCAGCCCTGCTAAAACAGGTAAAGTTCCAGGGTGCTGTCTGCTGAGGAAAGAGCAGATCTTGCTTAAAAATATAGGACTGTTTGTGGGCTAGAGAAAATGGTGACAGGGATGGCAGATGGAAAGCAGAGTGTTCTGCTTTGTGTCTAAGACCTTGTCCGCACTACTTTTTCAGACCTGTAATTCTTTACAGGGGCAGATTGAGTGTTTGTAGCACTGATAGATACTGGTGCAGACGAGGTCCCAGCATTTTAACTGCTGTGTCATCTAGCGCTGCTCTGGGAAGGGTTAGGAATCCTGGCAGTAAAGACATCTGAGCCCTGTTTAAACTAGAGTCTCTCCCAGTGGAACTAGGAATTTACAATCTCAAAGATTTTTGATGTAGGCACAACCTGAGTGCTGATCGTGAACAGCTGATGTACGTGTCTAGTGAGTGACGACCGTAGAGTCTACTGAAAACCAAAAAGGGAAGAAAGAGAACTCATTGGGCAGACTTGAGTAACTTTAGGCATGTCATTCTTGCATTCTGAAATGAGACTTAATTGCCACCATGAGTGGCCAGGCAAATCCCCACTGCTGGGCGGGGGTGCGTGTATGTGATTTGAAAGGTTTTAGCAATACACTAATGCTAGAATGTTTATCCACATGTTCTAGCAAACACAGCTTCCTATTGACTTGTTAAAACATTTGCTATTTATCAGATTTTGCTTTTAAACTGTCTGTAACAGTCTGGGAGAATGTCTGTCAAAATCCCTTCCAGATGTGAAGGTGCTACCCGATACTTTGGCTATAACATGGGCCCATGCTCTTGCTCAGTTTGGCTTAATTGAATTATTGCGAAAATAAAAATACAAATAAAAGACATGCAAACATATATAAGTATATATAACATTTCTCATCTCCATTCAAAGTGAGTTCTTGTTTAATGATCAAGTTCACAATCTCTTTACAAATGTTTACTCCATTAGAAAAATCCAGGTAGCTAAGAGAAAGAAGGTATATGGTTCATACAGTGCCAGATGCAGCATGCCTGTGGTTTTCTCAGTGTTACTAACTTTTCCCCCATTTGTCTAATGCACCCTAGGTATGGGGCTTCCAGACACATTCGCTCTTTTAAAGAAATTCAGATTATGTGCACAATTTTAGGCCAGAATTAGTTCTCTTGCATTAACAGCATGTGGATCAGGTACCGATGATTAGTTCAACAGTTACTGAAAAACTGGTGTAGGCTTGGGGCTGTTTCTAGTGGCATACAATATGCAGATACGCTACTATGTTAGCCCTCAAATGAAGCCTGAGCGTCACAGAATATTCTAACTTAACAGTGCAATAGCCATGTTAGTGTAGTCCAGCAAAACAAACAAGGAGTCCAGTGTCACTTGTAAAGACTAATCAATTTATTTATTGCATAAGCTTCTGTGGAAGAAAATCCCACTTCAGCGGATGCTTTGAAGCTTCAAAGTGTCTGAAAAAGTGGGATTTTCCCCCATGAAAGCTCATGTGATTAAAAAAAAAATTGGTTAGTCTTTAAAAGTGCCACCGGCCTCCTTGTTTGTTTGACTGAGCTAAAAATCTTATGATTTTCTTTCAGTTCTGGTTTGTGATTTTTCACTCAGGGAGATTGGTGGTGCTGACGGTACATCTGATCCTATTTTTGAGGCTCTGGCTCCAAAATGGTGCTAGATATAAATGGTTCAGTCACTGAGACCTACGGGAAGTTTGAACAGTTCAATAACAAAAGTAGAAGAATAGGAGAACTTGGTAAGTGAATTATCATATGTGCTTCTATTGGAATTCCAATTCTGCAGTCCATCCAACTCATGCAACATTAAATTTAAAGGGCTCCCGGGAATTGTAACCAAGAGTTAAAGACGATCCCGTTGTCTCACAGAATGTATAGAATGTTTTGGTTATTAAATTATCAGCCTACCTGTATGCCACAATATCTAGGTTTCAGTCCAAACTCCAGGGCGCCACAGACATGCTCCCGATTGTGGGAAATTGGTAATCTCATCTAGATCAATATCAAGAGGGCAATAAGCATTTGGACGGGGAATGGATAGATAAGGGATATGTGCTTCCTACCTCCCATTTTGTGCTGCTTCTTAATTTTACTGCTTGTTGCATGTGTTTTTTTAAAAAGCCAAAAACCCCTGATGTCAAAATCAGATTCAGTCCTGTCTGGATGTCACTACAGCTAGATCTGGAAGCTTTATAGGCTAGCATGCTGATACTGAATTGGTATCACTTTGCAGAACAATGTAGTAACATCTGTTCTAAATCCATCCCCTTTGCAGCTCCAGGTAGTTTTACAGAGAGTGGGGCCTTTTAACTTTATATTTAGAGCCTTCCATTTGAATGATGTTTTATTTCTGCGCTGCTCCACCTTGTATAGTGAATCCAGCTCTGTATGCTGTAGGGACCCAAAACTCCCACTGAAACTAAGAAGACTCTCGGGTGCAGGAGAAATGCACGATCAGACTTATTGGATGTCGATTCCAGTAGTGATGGGCAAAGTGGCTGAAATACATGAGAAACTAGTTTGCCTACCTGGGATTTCTAGCAGTGAAGTGATGCTCAATGATTTGTAGTGGCAGTGGTGCGGGTTAGTGGATAGCGCACTGACCTGGGAATCAGAAAGCCAGCAGACTGTTCCTAGCTCTGCCTTGGAGGAATAACTTTGTTCCTCTGTGCTTCTTGTCTCTTTAGTAGGGGACTGTCTCTTACAGTGCATTTGACCAGTGCGTAGTGGAAAGGGGTCTTGCTCCCATCTCAGGCATCTGGGAGCTAGTCACAGAGATAAGAGGACCTCTGTAGACATAGTTCAGGTCCCCGAGGTTACCTACCAAAGCGAGCTTTGTTGGTCATCTTACCTCATTGTCTGTTCTTTACACCTTGTAACTGTGCAAGATTGCATGATGGGTTTCTGCAGGAGGACTGAGGTGCATCAACAGAGGTCAGAATGAGTCCCTCCCTTGGGTGGTGCTGCCCTTGGTGTCCTGGCTGTCTCTGCTTCTCTCTGTTGGTCACTTCCCTGAGGGCTCATATTCTCTAGCCTTGTGTCACAGAGAGCATCCTTTCCTCAAGTGTCTCGGGAGGCATGTAGCCTTTGGTTGTTCTGTCACTATTCATTACAAGCTATGTATGTCACTGCCAGGAGTGATGGAGCTTGGGGGATACCATGGTTTGGAGGAACCAAAAAAAAAGAGAGAGATGCTGCTGTCTCTGAAATAACACAGTGAAGTTGGCTGGGTGTCTGCTGCTTGAAGATGCACTGAGAAAGGGTGGGGAATGATGTGTGAGAAAAACCAAACCAGCTTTTCAAAGCCTACATGTTAAGATATTTTATTAAGTGCCCCATAGGTTGGTCAGCAGAGACTGAGGTTTTACACTTTTGCTGTGCTGGTCCTTAGTTTCATGCACCCAAAGGCATCTTTTGAAGAGGAAATGTGGGCTAAGGCTGGGGTGGTGGTGGTGAAGCAATCTCAGTCCCATCAAAGCCAATGAGCCTTTTGTTCATTGGGGCCAGGAGCGGGTCCTAATTGCTCTGCTAAACGAAACCTCTTACTCCTGATCTTGAGCATAGTGGCCCTCTTAACACTTTCTGTAGCTGCACCAACCTGTGTGGTGAGAACCTTTTTTACATAATGGAGAAAGGACTAATAATTGAACTAGTACAGGAACAGGAGTCTGGTTAGCATGTGCTTGTCGTCTTTGGGACATTCCCACTTCCCTTCCAGGATTCTGAAGTGCCACAACCCCTGCTCTGCCTTCCGTTCCTCCCGCACACCTGCTGCCCACCGGTCTGCCTTCTTCTGCCTTCACCTCCCTCTCGCTCTCCTCCTACCACTCCTGAATGGACTCCTTGCTGTGTGTGGGGCTGGGGGCCAGGAACTCCCAGCTTCCAATCCTCATTCTGACACTAACTCCGTCTGACGTGTGGGGCCTTTTCCTCTCCAGCTCTGTGCCTCAGTTTCTCCCTCCTTAGACACGAGCAGAAGTCTGGAGAGTTTTGAGATCCACAATGAACCAGTGCTGTACAAATGCAACATATTATTTATATCTATCCATTGAGCTAGGCTCATTGCTCTGTAAAATGGAGCTAATCTGTAGTTCTCTCTTGGGGCTGGTGTGAGGTGAAGGAGGATAGAGGGTGCTATGGAAATACTAAATGTTGTTGACTGCACCATGTGCATTTCAAGCTGCAAAACACCAGGTCTGCTTACTGGGCACAGTTTTTCTCCACCAATGCTATTAGCTGAGTTGAAATGCTCAGCTGTGATTTCTAAGGCTTCACTCATGTCTCTCTCTGCTGCTGATGTCCAGAGATCTGTGTGTTTTGGGCTCCTCCAGTACAACTGAAATCATGTCCAATAATGAATACAAAGCACATTAAAGATTGGGCCCAGAGGATAGAATGACGCCTCTTCTGCAGGAAGGGAATTTGCAACCATCTCAATGGCTCTGTGGGTAAAAGGCTTTGCAGTGCACCTGAAAGGTCAATGAATCCTGTACTCTTGCAGGGGAGGTGAGGTGAGGAGTTGGAGAACTGAGCAGCTCCTTCCCATTTAGTTCTGGGGGAGGATGACTCTAGCTAGCTCCTTAGCATGGCATGAGGAGCCAGGAGTAAAGCTGTAAGGACCTGACTGTGCCCAGTCCCTGCTAACGTGCCTGGCATGGGCAATTGTTTCTCCTGCTTGCTCTCCTGGCATGAAGGTCAGGCTCAATTGTCCCCTCTGTGTTCAGGGGATTGACCGGCTGCCAAACCACTCCAAAAGGATACGGCAGAGGAGATGGGGCTGAACAAAGTCCTGGTTTCTTGTCACCTGCTAGCACAGGTCACCAGAAGCAAAGTGGGGCACTCCTGAGAATCCCAGACATCCTGAGTGGTACACATCTGCAGGAGTGAAAAGCCAGCTCAGCAGCAGGAAAGCTTACAGAAGCTGCCCTGTATTAGCAGCACCTTGTGTCTATGCCCTTACACAGACTCAGAAGCCTTATTAAATCAAAATGCAGAATCTTACTAATTTCATTTCTTTTTCTTCCCCCCACCCAAGAAAGCCCAGGCACTTTGGGATGTATGAAACCAAAATGCCTTTTGCAGCATCAAGCACAGATCCCATAAGTAATATCCCAGTGTTCAGGAATAAGACAGTATATGAAGTAGACGGGGAGCTATAAAGACGCTTTAAAAGGGGCAATAAAAGTTTTGGGTTTCATATCGTCTTACTGAAGAGGAGAATAACAGAGAGGCAGGAAATTTCAGTAGCAGACATGACAAAGGTCACAGCACTCAGACTGCACCTTAGACAAAAACACCTACTCTTATGAAAACAGCAAGAATTTTTGGCAGAGTCTCAAGAGCTGTTACAGGCAAAGCTCTCCACCGCACTAAAAGGTTACAAGAGACTGTTTTGTCTACGTTGCTGTAAATGTTTATAATATTTCTCTGCATTTGTATTCCATGGGATATCCTGCCTCCCAGATACAGAATTCAGCTATTGTACCTCTCATGTCTAAGGCAGGCTGACTCTTGCTTCATAAAGAGGGGACTGGGTTTGCTTTGCTCTGCTGTCTGTTTATAGAACAATAGTGACGCCTGTGTTGGGGTGATGGTGCCCTGGATATTGTGCTTCAGGTCAGCAGTGTCCCGTATGTGGGGCCTGAATCTGCACCATTGAAACCAGTGGTGGTGTTGTCGTTGTATTTCAGTGAGATTGGGATCAAACCCTTATGGCTGACTCCTATGATCTCTGCTTTTGCTGTGGCATGGGCTGATCTCCTTGGAGGTCCGTGGGATTGTATTCTGTTCTCTCAGCTACATCGAAGCTATTCCATTGCTGTCAGTGGTGTTGCACTGGTGTAACCAAGGCCAGAATTTGGCCATGTGAGGATGGCAGACAGCAGCAGCTTGTGCGGGACAAGTTCCCAGAGAAGTGGAAGGAAATGCTCAGTGGATGAAATGGCAGGTTAACACCTTGCTGTCCTCAGGGGGCGGACAAGGCCACCTTGCTGATATCTGTGCCTTTGAAAATATCCCCCATCAGTTTAGAGCTCAGCAGCTGTATTTTCTAAAGTCGCCTCTTATTTCTGATTGCCTCAGTTTTTGGCTGTCCAACCCTGATGCCTCTTCGACCTCATTTTTGGAGGTGCAGGGCACTCCCAGCTCCTGTGGACTTTCACCAGCCTGGTGGGTGCTTAGCATCTCTTCCAGCTTGGCATTCAGAAGTGGAGACTCTTGGAATTAACAGCTGTTTTTGAAAATGTCTGTGCTTGTGTTGAAACTGGCTGAGTTGTCTTTCCCCCACTCTGCTCCACTGTGCAGTGGAGATCTCCGGGGACTCTCCTGCTGTTGATGCCTAAGACTGGCAAGTGGGTTTTCTCACCGGCATCCTTGGCTTCAGTGCCCCGACATCTGGATGTTGTGCCATTCTTTCTGTTTTTGTTTCTTTTGCCCAAGTGCTTGGTCTATCTGCAGAAGGTACGGCCTAGGCAGCCATAGAGCTAGCTTCCCCACCTCTGTCTTTCCAACCAAGAGGGCTGCTTTTAAGGGCAAAAAGGCTGTCTGCCAGCAAAGGGTTCAGTCAGAGATAATTTGGACAGAGGCTAGGCTGGATCCGGCAAAATATTTCCAGCTGGAACCAAAACCTAGAAATTCTCCACTTGGTTTAGAAAGATCCTGAGTCTAGTAAGGCCCTGTCTGTATTTAGATCGGGATTCAGCAACTGGGGGCCAGGAACCAGTGTGGCTGTGCCAGCACAAACCCTGAGTGCAGGTATCCGGAAAGTCCCATTGTGCGCAGAGGGAGCGTACACTGGTTTGAGATCGGGGGTCCTCAACCAGAGCAAATTGTGGCATTCCTTCTCTGCACCCGGGGCTTGTGGTGAAGCAGTTAGACTGCTGGCTGATCCGGGGCCAGTCCCGAGTACAAACAAGGCTTGAGATGCCAGGGGTATTTGTGGAGCAGCTCAATTATTCTCCAAGCCACATGTCTCTGAATGCAAGGGCTGATGGACCTTTAAAGGTGAACTATGAAGAAAAAAATCTTTGGTGTTGCTTATGCTCTTGTTCTGATCTATGCCTGGTTATCAGAGGGGCTTATCGTTGGGGTATCTAAGTACCAGGAGAAGAGGGCTGGGAAAGCTGGACGTGTGATGTCAGTCAGTTGTGATGTTGTTACACCACTGGATCCCCAGTTCTCCATAGACCCCCTCCTCCCCCAAACAAAATAAAAGTAGGCTGGTCAAGACCTGGTGGGCCAGGACCTTTGCAGAGTTCCATCAATGTAAATTTCTCCATCTTCAAAGCGTCTGATGAAGTGGGATTTTCTCCCATGAAAGCTCATCTGATACATAAATTTGTTAGTCTTTAAGTGCCACAGGACTCCTTGTTTGTTTTATCGCCATCAGGAGCACTTTTGATAAACTAACCCCATGGCCTGATATGTCCAATGTAAAAAATAAGGCAGAAATAACAACTCTTACAGAACATGTTTGCAAAACCCTGTAAGCATTTATAAAGAAGCGACCAAGGTGCCAAGTATAAAACCCTTTTTGCTTTTTAAGAAGACCTGATGGGTGGCTGAGAGCTGGGTCCCATATGTTCCCCCTCACGGCATCCTCCCGTTAGCAATGGCAGCATAGAGGGAGGATGGAACAGGTGAGAGGGGGAATTAAAGAGTGTTTTGTCCAGAGTCGTTTCCAATATTCTGACCTATGGGGCATCTTCTTCTTCCCCTGGGTGAATTATCCCTCCTCCTAGAGATCTTCCTGCTGGCAAATTTCCCCTGATGTTCAATCTAAATTTCCCTTTTTGCTTATCATTCCTGGTTACTTCTCCCCACTGTGCCACCCTGAATATTTCCTTTGTGTTGTTTGCTTGCAGCCTCCTTTTGATGCTGCTTCTCTGCATTTGTGTGTTCACAGGCTGCTTTCCATAGGGGTGAATGGAAGTCAGGGTGGGATTTCCAGATGCAACAAAGTGATTTAGGAACACAGTCGCCCCCAAGGCTCCATTTTCAAAAGAAGTTGAACACCTTCTCTGGCCTTTATGGCCCTATCTGACCCTCAGCCCTTCTAGCCTCTTTCAATATTTATTTTCTAATTGCTTTGACTAAAGTGTTGGGTCTTTTACATCCTTCTGCTCTTTTGTGTCCCTTTAAGAAGGCAGCTGTTGTTCCAGAGACCCCTTTACCATATGTTACAGGAGATGCTTTGGTAAGTGCTTTTTGTGTAGCTTTGCATGGTTAGTGCAGACTCCCATCAAATCAGCACAGAGGGGAGAAACGTCCCTTGTCTGGTATTTTACTAACACACACTAGAGCAGTTAATTTTTTGTATAGCATCTACATACATGGCATATGTGAACGCCAGCTTGGTCTGCTCTCGCAGGTTTTATTTACTTGTTTGTGCCTTTGCTTGTTTGCCTTGCTGCTTTTTTGTATTAAATGAATAATCTATTTTGAAAGCTCAACTGACTCCTGTTCCTGTATGGTTACATTTCCTCTCATTTAGTAATCATAATTCATTGTATTTATGTAACAACTCTTATGGAAGGACCTCTAAGTGCCTTGTGCACTTTTGGTCCGCATAACTGGCAATCTCTTACTATATGTATGCAGATTGTCTAGCAGAGTGAGGCCAATTTTAGCAGAAGACTCTCGGGGCTACCATGAGAATGGTAATCCATCTGTTTTGAAGTGATAAATGTCTGTATTTCGGAACTGTTTCTTTGGCTCCAATTAATAGATTCAGTAATGTTCAATTGTTTTTTTAAAGAGTGGCCTAAACTCTTAAATGTAACTTTTGATCTTGGGGCCCAGCTTCACGGAGCTTAAAGGGGGCTGTTGTACACAAAATGCTGTCTCCGCACTTCTGGAAAATCATGCCCATTTAAAATGTGTCAACTGGAGCACACCTGAAAATTACTAGTGACTTTTCAAAAAGTAAGGCTGTGTCTGCTTGAGCCAAATGGGTACATAACACACTTCTGGCAGAAAACTTTAATTATATAGGAACCATTTCCCTTCCTTGTGCTACTAATACTTCTTTTTAAAGCCTTCTGTAAAGGATTTCCCTCACCCCCCTTAAAAAATGAATTGCAAAGTGGGCATGTTAAATGCATGCAAAGGTGTGCTTTTATATCATTTTTCTGCCGCCTGCTCATAAATCCAGCAAATTAAACTACAGGTGGTGCTCTGCCCAGAGCTCATGTTCACGGCGACACTGATGGTTTGTACTGAGAGTCCTGTGTCAGGGTTCAGGGCCTCTTTGTGCTCGATACTGTACAGAGGCTAAAACAATGGCAATCTGCTTCCCATTTTGACAGGTTACAACTGGTGAATGAAGAGAGAGGTGGAGATTGAGTGGAGCAATGCACACTGAAGGCAGTTTGTTGATATTGTACTGCACAGTACGTTTGGCTGTTGAGTGTCTTTTCTACATGTGTGCTCTTTTAAACTAAAAAAACAACAAGGAGTTGTGTGGCACTTTAAGACTAACAGATTTATTTTTTGCATGAGCTTTCGTGGGAGAAGATCCCACTTCCTCAGATGCTTCGAAGATGGGTGAACTTTTAAACTAAAGCTATCTAGTTATCTAGAGATAACATTAGATTATCAATGCTGACACTTTACACATCCCGAGAAGGGCTTGCCCCAGCCCAAACCAGTGGGAAATCTTATCCCACTTCTCCAGAGCAGGAGCTGAGGCATAGAGGGGTCAAGTGACTGACTTGCCTATGGTCACGGAAGGAGCCTGGCAGACCCCGGAGCACCTGCTTTCTACTCCAGCAGCTGAGCCAGAAGCCTATCCATTTTCTAAGCAGCAAGCTATGGTCCCTCAAAGATGGGAGACATATTCTGTTTGGGTGTGGTCTTTTGTGTGTTTGCTGGTGATTGCAGTGAACATTTGACACAGATTCCTGAGGGGTGGGCAGTGTTCCTTTGGACGATGTGCCTTCCAACAGGAGGTGGGAATACATACAGCATGCTGTGGGTAAGAGGCCTCCTCCTAATGGCCTTGAAACCTCCATGTGCTCTACAGAAGATGTCTGACCCATCTAATGGGCACTCTTGAGCAATCCCTAGATAGGAAAGGATCACTTCAAAAGCCATCCCTGTAAGGGAAAAGTGAGTTTCCACCTGTGCTTGGTGGGTATGCGTGCTACTCGGAGGCAAATCACTGTGGGCAACCATGGGCCCCTACGTGCTCATCTCTTTGGAAGACCTCTTACCTCTGTACCTAATAGAGTGAGGAGTTGTGTGAAACTAGGGGTGACCTTTGTTGGAGGTGTAAGACTATGGGATGTCTGCGTGTACTGGCAGGTAGCAGTGCTGGTGATCAGTGTTCCCTCTAATTACTTGTAGACTGTGTGCGCAAACAATTTCATTGTGTGCGCAAAAACACTTCTTTGTGAGCACCGATATTAGCACTATTAAATTTTTTGTACGCACTTTATTTTGTCCTGTGCGCAGGTTTCATGACCTGTGTGTGCGCACACACGCGCACAGCTTAGAGGGAACAGTGCTGGTGATGCTGTGGCAGCACCGGCCTCTCTGTGGTGGCTGGGCCTGTTGTGCTTTTTAATTTACTTCTGTTTTTATTGGAGGCCCATTACTTTTTGGTTGTCGCTCTGCAAGCAGGAGGCCACTGTGATGAATGAGCCTCATGGCGTTCTGTTCCTAAGGAACCTGGGCTCAATGCAGGCCTTCAATGGACATCACTGTACATCAGTATCACTCTAATTGTCCATGACATGTAGTCTTGGCTTTTCTCCCAGACAGTCTAAATTAATCATACACTTCTGCTATAGTAAATAGTCTGTTAGATGGGCCGCTCTAGGGTTACAGCTCTTCCCTGCCCTTCCAGGAGCTTCTTTCTGTGCCTCTAATTTTCCATGTAGTTTACATACTAATGAGCTTCTGTGCAAGCGCACCTGGTGGATGTGTGAGCCAAACAGGTTTGCAAGCACAAAGTGCCCAGTGTTGCAGCTGTCTCCGAGGCAGACTGGATTTGGCACTGGAGAGGATGTCAGCTGTTCTGGGGGCCAAATCTTCTAGCTTCTCACTCAGGCCTTGCTCAGGCAAAATTGCCATTGACTTCACAGAGCCGTCTGCCTGAGTGAGGAGAGAGTATGAACTGAGCCAGAGCATTAGGGGTTTGCACAGGATTTGCAAGAGCTTCTGTGACTAGCTGGAGAGAACAAAGAGCTGGATGCTCTGTGCACCAGAGTAAATTCCAAACTAGGCTCTGAGTCCCCTCATGGCACCCCAGCCAGCACCTTCTGCAGGAGCTTCAGAGAAGCAGGCTGGATTAAGGTGCTCTCGTATTTCGGCAGGCCTCCTTGGTCATCCATGGCCATGGCCTCTGCCTAGTGTCATGATGCTCTTTCCACCTGACGGTCTCTCTCTGTTCTCTCTGCTTCTTCACATCCCTCCTTGGTCAGTTCCACTCCTCCTCTATTGCTCATCCACAAACCTTCCACTCTCCCCCTTCTGCACATTCTTGCCTTATTTAGGTTGTAAGCTCTCAAGGGCATGGACCCCCTCTCCTCTCTGTCTGTAAAGCGCTCTGTAAATTTTGTGGCTTTTTCTCTAAAGATGCCATAATGACATTAAGGCTAAGTGGGTTGTGTGACCCGAAAATCTGGTATCTGCTCTGTATGCAAATCAGGATAGGCCAAACTTAAAAATCAATGTGTTAAGTATATAATGTTAAGAGGAGGCATAAATAAAATAGTAAATTTCTAGCAAAAATACAGGCTCTGTTATTACAGTGTTACAAAAAGCAAAACCCCACTCACTCGGGCTTAGCAAACTTGCATTTACAAGTTTGCAACATTAATGCTCATTTCCAAAGGGAAATGAAATGTGATGCTCCCTGGGGATGTGGCTGACAGAATTCTTTGGGAGAGGCAAAGACCTGTTGAATTTACTCAGCAGTCAATGAACAGAACTTGCTGGCCAGGACTTCTCTAAGGTGGACAAAAGTTTCTCTTTGGGGAATATACACAGTGACTGAGAATATTATCAGCTGGCTTCATAGGCACATGGATTCTAGTGTGAGTGATGGCCAAGAGACAAGGCCTTTCAGGTTGAATAGGATCACTTTTGTTCATTAGCAAATTAAAAATCTGTAGTAACTTGGACTTTGGTGTGGGAGGTGGCACAGAAATTCTTTTCTATTGTAGGATAAAAGCTTCAGAGCCAGCAGCTTGTTTCTTCTCACAATCCCCACTGGAATACAGAGGGAGGGCTGCATAACATTTTTATAGTCCTCTGAGGCTGCGAACAGGTGCATGCTGGGGAGCAGAAGTCCGAGTCTCCAGGCAGAGGGAAAATCTTATCACACGCAGCAGCAGAGAGTGGAGCAGTCCAGTTTGGCTGGGTTTCCTGCATTCCCTGCCTTCTTGTTCATCTTGGGCAGCAGCAAAACAAAGGACATGGCCAAAGCACAGTGATAGAAGCTATGCACGTAGGTGTAATCCCATTCCTGCAACAAAAGAGAGTGTCAGTGAGTTTCAACTAGTGGCGGAGGTGGAGCTTCTCCGGGTTCAAGAGTCTCACATAACTGGAATTTTAGTGTATTTCACGGACATCCAGGGCAAGTTTAAAGCCCTGTGCTTTGCCCTGGGACTCAGGTCAGCCTTCTTCCATTTCAGACACTTTCAACTCAGTATCTCGCTGGTTGAAATTCAAGCTATGCTGCTCAGTTGTGATGGGTCAGCTAAGGCACATGATATAACTTCTCTTCCCTGAGTGGATGAGCTTTATTCTTATAGGGCCTGATCCCAAATTAATTGAAGTCAACAGCAGGCTTTCCATTGACTTGAGCAGACTTTGGAGTGAATGTCTGCAGTAGCCAGATTAATTCTCTGCCACTGTATCACATTTAGCTTTCTGCTGATGCTTGGATGTACATGCCAAAAATTTGTGCTCTGAAGACACTCTTGCTACTACAGACCAGTCGCATGGAAACTCACAGAAAGTGAAAACAATAGGGAGGTGAGTATTTTGTTGCATGTTTTACTAAACTCTGGAAGAAAGTTACTCTTTTAGCCCCTTGTCTGGGAAGCTCTGGTGATGTGCTGAGGTACCAGACTGGCTTGGGGACTAAGATTAAAAGACCACTTTGTAGTATCTAGCAACACACTTTCAAAGTCGCAGTGTCTCTCACCGTAGATGGTACAGCAACCTTCAAGTGGTTTGGTATGTCTGAGCTTAAATAGATGTTGGAAAATCCACACAGATAAAGAATCTGCCTGTAAGAAGCTGATCTCTAGGACCGGTTAATGTCACCTTTATGGTGTGAACTTGCATTTTATATGAGAAGAGTGCAGTGTTGCAGTTACAACAGAAGCCTTAGGGCCCAATCCAGTGCCCAATGGAGAGGGAGTCCTACCAGGGACTTACGTGGTCATAGACTCAGGCCCTTCATCAGAACTCCTGGGATTGGTTCCTGACTCTGCCACTATTTCTATTGACCATTGGCTTAATCCAGATTTTCAGGAGGCCCCTGGTAATTAGCAAATCATTTCCATTAGCAGGATTTTGTACAGGGCCCAACTCATTATGTGGCCTCTGAGTATGTCTCCTGGATCAGATTCCACACATGACTTAGGTGGATGAATGACTGTCTTCCCCTGGTTCTTGAGTTGCTTTGGGACTGAGGTGGGGGATAGGCCTCTGACACTTAGGGTTAGGCAGCCATTTGTATGTTCAGAGGATGCTGAGGGGCCTTTCATGTGCCATTTAGGTGCCGAGTGAGTTTAAATGCCTACAGGATTTGGTGGGTGTCTTGTGGATCTCGGGGAGCTGACGTAGGATGCAGGCACCTAAACTACTACCCAACACAGTAGCCTCTGCCAGTGGATTTTGTGTATGAAACAGACACCTGTCCATGGCAACTGGATTAAGATTAAGACCCACTGAATCCTGGAGGCAATAATTTTGTGTGAATTCTGACCTAGGCTGGGTTTAAGTTGGTGATCCTCTTATCTTGGGAATGTCCCACACATCTGGTCATTACAATCATCATTCATTGTACAAACAGGTACCTCAAAAAAGAATCTCAGCATGAGTGCTAATGCCCCAAAGCAGAAGCCTGGGCCGATCTGCTGTGTGTAGACGCTCTTGTCTGGGTACAGGGCTCTCTTTTCTTTCATCTTCTGCAGCTGGAAGGGAACAGAAGGCATGGGAAGTACTCTTGCCCCATTTTCCGTCTCATTGTTCAGCTTCTGAAAGACCCCACGCATCCCACTGAAAACCAAACTAAGCAAAACTAGTGATTCTGAACCTGTACAGGGTCTATACCTGGGTTAACGAACAATGCTGAAGATTTGCAAAAGAATGAAGCAAATGTTGTAACTATCCAGGCCCTTTGATGGGTCAGACAGTGAATTGCTGGTTGGGCTACTCTCTTTGGGTATGTCCACACTGGAGCCTTAGGTCAGCTTAAGGAAAGTTAAGTTGACCTACAGATTTCCGCAGCCACAGTGGGCTTTTATTAAGTCAACTTCAGCGCTTCCTTAAGTCGACCTAATAACACCGCCTCTTAAGGTCAACTTAAACATCAAGTCAACTTTATTAAGCCAATTTAGATGGGGAAAGCCTTGTGTCAACCTAACTGGCACTTCTCTGGTGCAATGTGGGACAGCTACCCACAATGCACCACTCCTTTGATGTAGCACCTGCTAGTGTGGATGCAGGCAGCCGACAGGAGTTTTCAGTGTGGGTTCTCTAAGCTGACTTAACAAGGTCAACTTTAAGTCAACTTAAAGTTGACCTTGATTGGTCAACTTAACAGAGATTCCAGTGTAGACATACCCTTTGATCCTAAAGCTGTGTATTTAATGCTGACACGAAATGGGGATGATGGCTCCCTTGTTTGCTGCTTTCCAAAGTCGGTCTTGAGTGGTGCAAAGTACAGTTTGGGCTGGCACTTGGTTACTTTTTCCCTCTCCACAGCAAATCCCTTTGTTATTTGGCCTTCACATCATTCTGGCAGTGCACCCTGATCCTGGCTTGCAGTGCAATCTGCTATTCTGCTTGGGCACCCCTATAGGTCTGCCTGCGTGCCCTAAACCTGATTTGCAGCATTTTCTGGTATTGCAGTCCTGGGCTCCACCCCATACTCGATCCTGAACCTCAGTCTTCATCTGCTGCACCCTCTGCTCTGCCATCTGTGCACTTGCTGAGCTCTGCTGATGTGCTCTATTCCCCTGTGGCAAGTCTTTCCATCCTAGACTTTCCTCAAAAGCTCTGCTAATGCACCTCACCCAGACCTGCACCCTCCTGCATGCCGGTGCACAGGTTCTCTTGAGCAGATGCTGTGCCAGATAGGGGATCAAAATATTCTGTGATCAAAAGCAGGAATTTAAAGCCAGCTTTCTGGAGCTGGGGCATCTCCATGCCCTGGAGATTTCTGCCAGAAAATTATAGTCAGTCTGGACTGACTATAATTTGGGATTTAGAAAGTGAAAAGGATAATTGAGAAATAGGTTTAGAAAAGAAAATTATTCTCCTTGCAGAGTCCTCTATTGTAGCTTTAAAGTTTTACTGGGAAACTCCCAACCTGTTCTCTGACGGTAGACTGAGAAGTGGGCATTAGACCTCAGGGCTTAAGTGGGACTGATATGGTGGACACACCTTGGCAGCCCTCTGTTCAGAACTGACTTTTAGCCCATATGAAATGCCCAGCTGGTTTTTTACTTACCCATTTCACGGTTATCACAAGGACAGCCGTTCCGATTGGTCCTGAGTAGACGCCATATCCCCATCGGTCATGGTAAATCCTGACTGCTATGGTGAGTACGCCAAACATCACAAAAGTTGACCTTTTCGGCTCATCGAACTCTGCCAGTGCTGCTTGGAACAAACAGAAGTGAGGATCAGCACATCTAATCTCCCCTTGTTTTAATTTTGCTCCAGATGCTTAGTGTTTCTCTAGCATCTTCCATTCAAGAGGTCACTTAGGGCTAGTGGGGACCCTGAGAATTTGACCCTAAGCCCACCATACCTGTTAGGTGGTTGTTATATTCATGCAAGGGAATAGTGAAGCATAGAGAGACAAAGTGGTTTGCCCAAGAAAGGGCAGGAAACCTCCTGAGAGGGGGGGAAAAAAGATAATTTATTTTCTCATGACAGTGTTCTACTCTACAGTTCATTTCATTCCCTCATTCCTACCCAGTGCCAGCTTTAGTTAGAGGTGGAGAGACACCCACAGTGCTGTGTCTAAGTTAACTTCCAAGGACACTGACATCACCAGAGCTACTTGCCGCAAGGCAAGCTGAGGTGAAAGGGAGGTTAGCAAAATACCAGCCAGAGACAGTGGGAAGGTCTTGCACAGAGAGTAAGATTCGAGATGCAGTCAGGGCTTTGGGGCACATTGGCAGTGTTGGGGATATACTGAGATCATCAAATATATTTTAAAGAGGGGATACAAACTGCTGTCATGTCAAGAGTAGGGAACGTGACCTATGGGGAAGGGTTTAAAATTGGGCACGTTTAATCATGGGAAAAGATAACGATGGAGCAGGGACCTGATAAGTCTTCCAGTGTGTTAAGGGCAGTCATTCTCCGTGTCTGCTGAAAGTAGGATGAGAGGAAATGGTCTTCATTTGCCACAGGGGAGATTTAGGCTAGATAGGAGGAAAAACTGTCCAGCTCTAAGGGTGGTTAAGTTTCCAAGGGAGGTTTTTAACAAAAGGTTGGACAGGCACTTATCAGGGATGATCTAAGGCTACCTGGTCCTGCCTCAGCAGAGGGGTGGACTTGATGACTTCTTAAAGTTCCTTCCAGGCATACATTTCTAGGTTTCTATACGCTAGGAACCACATTTAGATAATACTGGCCCAAGCTGTGTTTGAACCGACAGCAGACAGGCTATATTCTCATCGCTTTCCAGTCACAGTTGGCTCATTCCCACTAGAGTGAAGTGCTTCAGCTAATCCCAAGTGGAACAACTTAAAATGGAGCCAGCAACGACCAGCGACTTCTACAGCGCCTGGCCCTCTCTTCATGCAATGCAATAGGGCTAGGAATATTCATCCAGTCTCATGACCCACTCAGTGCTTTATAAAATTTCATGTGGGAGCTTTCCCAGCTGACAAACTGCCCAGGATCAGATCAGTTAGCACTGTGTAGCTGGCTACCTCCTTCCTCCAAGTCATCAATTACAGACTAAGAGAAGCAATAGGAAGCTGGCCTCTGAAGTCTTCGGCTAGTCTGTCAAAACAATTAAGGTTCGGAACTGCACAAGGCAGCATTGTCTTGTACCAGGCAGAAATACAAAGGGATATTTCTCATGGTACCATTAGATAATTGTGAGGAGGATTTTTCTTAATTATTTTTATTACCCTGGTGCCTATGGGCTGGAGTCGTAAACTAGGACACTGTTGCACTTGGTGCTGTATAAACACAGAACCACTAACAGCGCTAGCCACGGCGACCGTTTTTCCTGATAAAGTGCAATGAGGAGCTCAAATAAGTGCAGATCTCTTAGCTGAAGCAGAATTTGGGTCCATCTGGTTCTTTAGTGCCCTACTGTGAAACAGGACCCGCTGGGTTATCTGTAGGGAACATAAACTGTGTGGCTCAGCATTCCCTTGTGTGGGGCTTTCCAAGGCACTTCTGCAGAAAGAGACGCAGGGTAAACTTTTTAGGTGCCTCAGAGACTTAGGTGTCTAAGTTCCATTGTCATAAGTGATGTGGGCATTTAGGAGCCTGCCTAAAATCAAAGAGATTTAGGCTCCTAAGGGACTCAGTCCCTTTTGAAAATGGAGTTTAGGTTTCTAAGCAACTTAACCTTTGGGTAAACTTTTCAAAAGTGACTGAGCTTTCCAAAGAGGACTGAGTGAATTTACCTACCCAGCTCCCATTAATTTCAATGGGACTTGTGTGGCCAAGCTCTCCTCGCTGAGTTTGCAAATGTCAGCCAAACTCTAGACATTTCAAGGTGGTGGTAGTGGCTGAATTAACTTCCCCAGGGGACCCTGGGGAACTGCATAACAGTCAGTTTTCCAGGCTAAGAAGGCCAAGGTACTTGACACAAGTGAGTCAATGGTTCAGGCATGATAGATTCTCTAGTGTCCTAGTTCTTTTCACTGTGAACCCTCTGCCCTAACTACTTCTGCACCATCATCAATACGTGATCTGATAAGACTGTTCTGGCAATGTCCATCCTATGATCCGAATCCTTCTAACTGGGTCTGGACTCAGAATAGGCTGGGCCAGGTTGGCTGCATAGACACCTGCCTGAAGTTTGAAACAGTGAAGTTGCCAATGTGAGTGAATTATTAGAAGCTTTTGTATAACACAGAGTCAGGTAATAACTGATAAAAATTATGGATCCCAGTGGGCTCCATGCATTTTCAGCTTACACAGCTGTGTTATGGCTGTCTTGGATTTGCATTCCAGGAAATGTGCCCAAGGGTCTGTACATACGCACATGTGCCTTCAATCTTTACAAGCAACATGGTGAAAAGCTATCTCCGCATTTCAGTCACCACACCTTCTATGTCCTTGGATCACATTTTTACAGGGATAAATGTCCGCATTTTAATTTCTTTCCCTGCTGGTCAACAGTTTAAACTGCTTAATCCTGACTTCTTTAGGATTTCTAAAAAATTCAATAATAAAACACTCAAGTTCAACCAAGCTGTAACCAGCCAAGGTATATGGATCAAATTGGACTTACCTGGAAATTGCTATAATGTAGTGGAGAATGACTCTGGAATCTTATTTGACTAATTTGTTTTGCTATAATGTAGTGGAGAATGACTCTGGAATCTTATTAGCCTAATCTTTTTTTAAGTCATCACTAAAAACACAATGGATAGACCAAGAACCAAAGCTGAATCTTTCCCTTGATACTTAAACCGTTGTTAAGCTGAACCATATTTCTGATTAACTTTTCCCACTTTCATTTTAACATGCAGGTTTATCACATGCCTGATTATGGGGTGAAGTAGCCCCATGCTTGTCTTCTGTGCAAATGTTGCATAAACCCTGGATACCCCGGACTTGAAGGATCACAGAAAGCAGGGATTGGCCGAATCATCCTTCCATCAAAAGAGACCACAGAGGTGAGAAAAAACTGATCTCAAGGCATGTTGGGAATGTGACTGTGTAAAATCTCACCTGAATATTTGAAAGGCTGGTAGGACATAGTGATTTATCAGGGGTTTATCTGAATCAAAAGAGTAGATATGCTAGAACTAGTTGGAATTTTTTCAGTGGTGCTTTGTTTTGGTTGAAAACTAGCTTTTTCTTGTTGGTTTGTTTTCAAAGAATTGTTGACAGAATTGGAGAGGAAATTCTTTTCTTTTCCCCTTACCTAAGCATATCTGTCAAGAATTAATGGTGTTTCCCAGATCCCAGAACTTTCCCAAGAACTCTTTAGGATAGCTACTGTCAATTTGTTCTGGGTTTGTAGAACACCTAGCACAAAGGGATCCTGCTCCGTGATTATAACCTTGAGGCCCTAGCACAACACAAATTGGAATAATTCACAGCTTTGACTGGGTTCCCTGAGGGAACATCTCAAAGTTGGTGCTGCCAGTTGTGGGGGGGGGGGTCACAGGACTGAGCATATTTCTTGTGACTGAAGTATACTCACCATTGCGACATGGACACCTACAGGTCCTGTACCTGAAGTGCCAGCTCACAAGTACTGCAACATTTTAAGAACTGATAAAGATTCACGCTTACCCATCAGTGATACCCAAATGGACAAAGCTGTTCCGTAGATGCTGAAATACTCCAGGATATCATACCGCATGAAACACAGGACTGACAAACCAGGGCCATCACATGCATGGTAAATCTATTAAAAAAAAAATACAAAGGCATGTTATGAATGCAGACATGACCAGGTAATTATTTTAGTATCTGTGGTCTCTTTGCTCCTCGTCAGGCCCTAATGTCTTGATTCAAAGATGACTGAAGAAAAAGGAAGGACTCCCATTGACTTCAATTGGCACTGGGCAGACTCAAAGGGCATGTCTGCACTACGGTCAGAGGTGCGTAGACATTCCTGAACCAGCTTTCCTGTAGCTAGCAAAAAAGCTGCCAAAAGCAGAGATGGGTTGGTCCAATATATAGCTTGAGTCCTGAGCAGCAGACTAACTGCTGCTGTTAGTCAAGCTAGTTAGAGCAAGCATCTCCATGTGTTGCCGGTCACCTCTGATGACGGTGGTCAAGTCAGAAACAGAACCCCAGAGGCCTGATGACAACCTGTTGAGTAATGAAACAATTTATTCAAGAAATGTTGCCTTTTTTCCTGTTTGTGAGTGGTCCACAGGCAAGCTTCTTTTTGGCCAATGAATTCTTCATTAAAAATCATTTGCTGAAAGTCTTGGTCTGTCGCTGACCTTTGAATGGTTCACGGCGGGAACCTTGTGTTGGAGGATCAAACTACTTTGAAAGGAGACACAGCTTTCAGGCTGAGCTTCCTTTCTCTATCTCTGGGGCTGTGTTTCTGGGGTGGACAAATTCACAGTAAGTTTTCTGGGTGGAATTGTCCTATAGACGTCAGGGGGCCAGCACACAGCTGAGTCTAAGTGGGACCTGCATGCATTATGCATAGGTCTTTGTGCCGTTTCTCTGCATAAGAGCGAGTTTCACCCTCTGGAGCACCCTACAGCATTCCCTTAAAATTCACTGGTTCAGGGGATGTTCCTGCCCATACATTTATCTGATAGCACCTTTGCAAAATGTTTTCTTGCAAAACGGGCCTGAGCACGAGCACAGGAAATTCATTGGAAAAAAAAAGGCGTATGCGTATAAATTCTTTTGGGGTGTTTGCATTGCTCTAGTTTCTTCCCCTGACAACTAGATTCCAGAAAGTCCCCTCTCCTAGCTCTGGGATGTTTCTCAGCTCCTGAATTGATCTCTTAATTTGTTGCCAAGTGGTCACCCTTAAGCAGTTCTTGCTGTCATTTCTTTCCCAGGATGCGAATATAATTTACAGTGAAACTTGCTACACGTTCTTCAGCTCATTCTGTTTTCTACAGCTGCTCTTACAACTGATGTGACTCTTTGCCTGCTTGGTGTTAGATTTTGAAAAGGTCGGAGATGGGGAGGAGACAGAGGGAGAGAGCATTTCTGGCTGACGTGGAAGCACTTGTCGAAGATGGACATATGCTTTCACTGGTCTGGAGAATTTCCTTTGGGGGAATAGGAGTAGGGCTCAATGCAGGCAGCAGCTGCAATGTGGTGTTGCTCTTCCTGACATACTCTGACAGCCCTGGCAGCTGTCTCCCTTACATTTTAAGATTTTGAGTGTTCAAAGTATTCTCTAAGATCCTGAGCCACCTCCATGGAAGTCCAGGGCAAGTTTTCTTTTAATTTCAGTGGGAGTTATAACATGTCTTAAAACTGTACCATGCCACATAAACACTTTCTGCACTGTTTTATTAGCTAGTCTGGTAAGTTTTTAGATAATAGTAGGAATTTTTTCCATGTTAGCAAGGCTGGGCTTTATAATGAGAGATGAGTGTGATCCAATGGATGGAGCTGTGGGCCGTGCATTGTCTGGTCCACTCTTAGCTCTCCCCCTGATGTGCTTTGACGCTGCTGGGTAGGTCACCTATGTTTTCTGTGCCTGGGTTTCCTTAACATTGGCATAATGATTCTTATTCACCGTTACAAAATTCTTTGAAATACATGATTAAAATGGGTAAACATTATATTAGTTCAGTTACTGGGCATGGTGGAAGAAACCTGGTTCTGTTTTGGTTTCTTTCTACCATGCTCATCCTCATGGTGTCTGAAAGGAAAGTACATCAGTTATGCAAATTCTGTTCTGTGTATTTAAGCAGAATGGGCACATAACAATAGTGTTAACAATTGCACAAAGTTCTACTCACCTACGTGACTGGAGCAAGTGAATTTGCTTATTGCTGCATGTGCATGTGAACGAACCAGCTTTCCTGTCTTCATTGTCATCATGGGAAGGGAGGGCAAATAGACCTTCAGTCTAGACTGCTGTAATTTCAGTTTCGCTCTGCCTCACTGGAAGGTTAATAACCATCTTTTTTGATATGTCTGTGGCATGTTTCTCAATCTTTCCATGGCTACTCGAGAAATTGCCATTTTTCCAGTGTAAATGACACCATAACTCAGCTACTGTGCAATCAATAATTCTACAACATGCTTTGAAAAAATATCACAAAACATCAATGGTCTTTAAAAACCAAAATACAGGATGGCTGCTTACCAACTATAATGGACAAACTGACAGACACTACCAAATTCTAAATTTGCAATTACTCTGAAGGATTCAAATTTATTTCCTTATGCTCACTGTGTCACCATAAACTGAAGAATCCCATTCTGGATACTCAGTGTAACACACACTGGGAAATGCATCCAATAGTGGATATTTTTCAGCTCTGCAGTACACAATGTTCCTTCCCAGAGCATGGTGTTTTCCTCCTTTGGTATTTCATAAGACTCCTGTTTGTTTGTTTATTTTAAATCTTTCAGCCCACTAGCCAATTGATTTCCCACGGAGACTCTGCAGAAAAGGGGTAAAATAGAACATTGTCAGCAAAACCGAGGGAAAGAATTCTTACCGCAACAAAGAACATAGTGAAGAAATAAACCATGGCTTCCATGTGAAATCTTCGCTTGGCTGCGATGCTGATGGTTGGGAGGAAGACCAGGCTGCTTATCGTTGGAAGAAGAAGCTTTGCCACTAGTGAGCCCATTGAGGGTGTGTGAAAATCCCAGGAAAATTCAAAGGAATATTCCTGTCCAGAGGAATAGAACCTTAAAAACAAATCAGTCACAAAACTGGGGAGAGAGGACTCATAAGGGCAGCATGGAGCACCTCTAAATGGGACTAGGGAGTGTTGTGAAAAGAACTGTGGCGACTGGGCTTTAAAATTTAAATGTCCTGCTGCTAGGTTTGTTTTAGGCGAGGTCAGCAGATGACAAGTGCCAGCAGCTGATGGGAAAGATGGCACAGCTGCTCATGGCCTGCCCTTTAAATGGTCTTCACATTCTCTTTCTTTTTTTCAAACATTCTCGAAACACACTGGTGCCTAGTGGGGACAAATGCTCTATACAGCCAAGGAAAACACCCTTTGACACGTCTCATTCTTGCCTGTCATTCTTGCAAAGAAGCTGTTATGACATCAAGAGAGAAGCAACACACATGGGTCAAGTTTACTCCTTGGATGGACAAAGTGACAGAGGGTGCCTGTGTGTACTGGAAAGGAGACTGAGTTACATTTGGGGCAAGTTAGTGTCCATGATGGTGCAACAGAGTAAGGGAGTTTAGGAATTCCCTTATAGACCTTGAATCCAGGTGGCTAGACACAAGCAGACTATAGGCTTGCTTTTCCTTGCCACCGCCCAGTTTAGCAGCAAATGGATGAATTAATTCCACCTCCTCAACTCATTGACCCAGACAGCTGTGTATGTGCATGAGTGGAATAGACCAAGAGGAAATTAGTCCCCCCCTTAATGGAGAAGGAAGCAGAGGAGGAAAGATGACTCATCGGGGAGTCCCAGCACCTCCTTAGGGCTACTCTTGAAAGTGGCCTTAGAACAGGTTGGCAATGTATTAAACAAATAAATATTTTTCATTATCATTTTATGTAGCTTTTTTTAGGTTTTTCAGTCACTTTTCAGGTATTTAAAAACAGAAAAACATTTTTTGTTTGCCAACAAACCAATTTTTTTTTTTGACAAAAATGAAAAGTTTGGTGGAAAATATTTAACTCCCAAAGCCATCTTTCTGTTCTTTTTCTTTTTAAAAAATGTTTTGAAGAGAAAATTGAGACCTGCTCTAGGAGATACAGTTTACTTAACGTCTGATGTGTGTTGGTGTTCTGAGTAGCTTTCCATGAAAAGCAATCCCCCTTAGCTGGTTATCTTAAAGGTATCACCCACTTTACTCAATCCTAGTAGTACTTGCTTTCAGCTGAAATCATTGAACTGTGCTTGGAGTCAAGGACAGCTTATGGAAGACACTGAACATGGCATCAGATTAGCTGTTTGTAATGATCCTATTTGACCTTAAAATCTAAGAACTTTAAATTTATGCGGTCTGTGGAAAAACAAGATACAGGGGCATTTTTGTTGCTGAGTTGCAGCTTGTGTGTTCTTTTACTTATCTGAAGCTATTTAAGTTCCATACTAAACAGAGGGTATAAGAGTGTGGTCTTCCTCATGAGCCACTGCCTAGAAAAGAGAGTACCAGTTGTAAGCCCCGCTTTAGTACTTTTTTGCAACAAGCAGAGAGCTAGGAATGGCTGTCATTGCTCCATGATTTCTCAGGTGCAGTGTCAAGGGGCACTAGTCATTCAATAGACAAGCCACACGGGATTCCAGCAGCTAACAGTCCATTACATAATCTAGTCTTGTCTTCTTGTTCTGTCCTGTTCTAGCACAGTTAAACTCCTCCTGCATCTTAGTAATGCTGTAAAGCTTTGCACTGCGGATCTGATAGCATCCTACATGCTGTAGATCTGTCTTGATTGCAACAACAACAACAACAACAACAAAAAGATGTTTTCTGAAGGTAAAGAACTTCACCTTTTCCCGGTGTGTTGAATAAAGCTATGTGAATGGAGACCAAAAGCCAAGCAAATATCACAGTACTAATCTATTCAGTGACCTGTGTCATTTACTATGACTTTTTATTGTAGCCCCATGGCTCCCCACCCTTGGAGAGATTCTGAGCATCTTTTCAGTCCAGCTGTTCTTGTGAAGCAGGGAAGAGGAATGTTTTATGCTTGAGCAATGGTACTGATAACTGTGGGCTGAAGTAGAAGATTGTGGATCATGCTATGAGCTAACGTCTTTTTTTTTCTTCTTTTTTTGTACTGACAGGACAGGCTCATTATCTCCCTGGACACGATCTCACGGACAGGTAATGAGAACATTCTCTTTAAAACTGTATAGCCCAGGTGGAAGAAGGGAGCCCATCAGTGTAGTGGATTAATACAACTGACTGCCAGCTTTGGAGGTCTAGGTCCAAATGCTTCCTTAGGCTACAGGTAGAATGAGTTTGCTGGGTTTCATCCTAGTTACCTATTAGTTTGTATCAGAGTAACCACCATCCAGTTTATTTTGACTGGCCATTTTTTCACCCGGGTGGAAGAGAAGCAGTCAATGTACTCTGGGACAGCAATGAAATTGTAGGATTGTGGGGGAACCCCAGATGGGTATGGCAATGGGCACTGCAGGTCAAGTTTAGAGTGCATTCGGGGTCCAAGAAGTGCTTTAATTGGCAGAGCTGTTTTCAGGAAGTTGGTTCAAAAGTTTGCCCACACAATGCATGTGGATTGCCTGTTTTTCTAAGCAACAAACTCACTACAAACATTTTAAAACTTCACCAATGTTTGCTTACCAATCTACCAGGCGAACCTCTAGGGTCACACAAGCCACGTGGTATTTCTGCTCCCTGAGTGGCCACGCGTAATCCTCACAATCCTCTGCCTAATCTCTCCACCCTGCTTTCATCACTGCACTATCTGTGTTGAAATGGTGTGACTACTCTCAGAAAATGAATTTCACCACAAGAATCTGAATGAATTTTTGCCACGAGTTTTTGGGGGTGTGAGCTAAAATCATGTTCTGTGTGCACATTTGCGCTAGTTCCATCACACGAATGTTTGGGAGAAGCGAATTGTGCACCTGGCCATTGTGAATCTGTTAAATATGACTGAATGCTTGTAAAATTCTTCCCCTCTCCTCCCCCTTCCCAGTAGCTTTTGCCCAAGCTGTAGTTGAAACCCACTGGAAAGGAACCCAGTTGGCTGATGGACCCAGTTTGTGCCAGCCATGGAAAGTGTTCTACTGAGCAATAAAAAGTGCTATAGTTCTCAGAAGCAAGAAAACATTCCACAAGTTGTTGGATTTTTTTTTTTTTCACAGCTGCAAACTCTGGGCCCGGTGTTTGGTTCGAAGCCAGCGCTTTAGGCACTGAGGGGAAAAAACCATACACCAGGTTGCACATATGTTTCAGCGATTAAAAAAGGGACACCAAAGAAAACAGCAGGGCCAGGGCGGGCAGGTGGCTGGGTAACGTCAGTAGTTGTAGCCCTGGAGTGCTGCTTAAAAGACTTTTGTTGAAAATACAACCAGTATAAGACAATGTGTTGGCTGCAGGCCTTTCAAATGTAGATGGGAAGTGAGCCACAGAACACAGGCTAAATCTTTCTTCTTTCTTCAACAAGTAAGAAATCTCAGTGCATGAGCAAATTTTTAGCTCATGCACTTGATAGTATGGTAAGCAAATTTGACTCATTTCTCTGTGAGCATTTGCACCACTTAAACTAATTGACAAAGGTGGTAGAAAACGGGTGTGATGCACCTTTAGACACCATGGTGGAAGGCCTGAGAATAGAATAAAATAGGAAATAATTCCTGTGTTTCAAACTCAGTTCAGGACAATTTTCCCTGCATGTATTTCATACCATTCTGCGAGTTTCCCATTTTCAAAGCATCTGATGAAGTGGGATTTTCTCCCATGAAAGCTCATGCAAAAAATAAATTTGTTAGTCTTTAAAGTGCCACAGGACTCCTCCTTTGTTTGTTTTACTGAACTAGGCTCACACGGCTACCCCTTTGGATCCTGATTTCAGTTGGAGTCTCTAGGGCCCATCCTGCTGCAAATTATTTATAAGGATGATGCTAATGTCAGATTCAAAAGGGATAGCCATGTCACAACCTGAGAGGGCCCCTCATTGTTGAACTTTTCACCCAGGTTTTGAACACCTCTACTCTGGTGGGATATTGGGGTCTGAATTTTGACTTGACCCATTCTATACAGAAGGGCAGCCAAACCCTGGTTTGGACCCAATCATTCACCTTCCAACCTCTCCCCAACATTTCAGGACATTGAAGTTCTGGATTTGTGACCAAGGAGCCAGTTGCTTAAACTGGCAAATAACCCACCACGTTGGATTCAATGGGACTACACGTGTAATTGAATGGGAGTATGGTGTAGCACTTAGTAACCTGCCCTGCACAGCACACACCGTTGCAAGGTTTTATTAAGCCTTCTTTTTGCTCAGAGAATTCTGCCAAGAAACTATCTAACATCTGGCTAGCTGGCGCAGGTCCTCATAAGCAGAACGTGCAGGTGAATAGCTGCCCTTCACCAGTAGGTGGAGCTTTAGGCAACAAGAATCGGGATCAGTGATGACATTTGGTCTGCTCCAGTGGAAAAAAAAAAAAAAAAAAGCCCAACCTTCTTACCAATGTAGTAGCTGAGTGGCTTGTGTTGATATGTGATCATGCTTTCCTGTAGCGTCCCAACAGACTTCGGATTAATTCTGCAGTTTTTGGTTAGAGCGATGGGCCCCGTCTCCCCAGTACATCTTTCTCCTGTGTTTCCCTCTTTTGACCCTCTATCAATCAGTTAGAAGATCAATGTTATTTTGCAATATGTATAGATAAGTTTGGAATTTCACTAGACTTTGCAAAGCAGTTGTCTGGCTTTTCCATTTCTACTCAGATCCAGCTGTCACATCTGTTTTCTTGGAATTTTGAAGCTTTGGTGTTCCAGTGAAATTGAATCTTTTGTTGTTCCTTAGGGACTAGACCTCACTCTTCTTCTGCTTCTGTTGTTATGTGCATCATATCTTCATAAACAAAGCATTGAGGTTTATTGGGCTTGCCTTACCAATCAGAAGTATAGCCATGCAGCCAATCGGCTAAGTGGTAACTTTCTCTTTGGCTTTAATTTATATTAGAAAATAATCTTTTCCTGCCTCCCCAGAGAGAGGGCCATAGCAGTATCTGATTAAAAAAAATCTCTCATAACATCCATTGCTCAGAGCCATTGCAAGTACCTGAGGTGTTTGTGGTACTTAATAAAAATATAATCTACATATGTGCCTGAGCACCAGGATCACAAGAAATACACAAGCTGACAGGTGTGCCTCCAGTGCATTCAACAATCCTTTTTTCAGGCACACAATTGTGAGCTGATTAACCCTGACTCCCTGTTCTTACTAGCTTCCCTCACACAAGTCTGCCAATGCACCTGTGTCCTCCTCCTTTTATTAGAGGAATAAATTGCCACTTAAAAACCTCCATATCCTGAAAGGGCTGGCCTCATTCTAGGTAATTTTAGCTGAAAATTTGCCCTTTAAATCCCCCTTGCATTTGAATAAGCCTATTATGCATGTTTTTTGCAGGTAGCCTTTTTTCCCTCTGTTAGGCACAGACCTTTTCCCACAATTCACACCCCCCCTCCCCTGAGTGTCCTTTGTAACCTTCTCTCCAGGAGAGATGGTCTTTGGTTTTTTTTGAACCACAAAACTTTCCTGTCACTCAGACACAGGCTTCTTGGAACATTTTTTCTCCAAGAAAACCTCATTAAACAAAAATATACGGTGCAAACAGTAAGCGGTCTACTTCATCCACCAAATTTCCACATGCTTTGGCCATCAGTCAGTCCACTCGCCAGCCACTGCTCAGGAGAGAACTGCTGCTGGAAAATCAGAGGTGCAGCATCACATTTTCAGGATCCCTTATCCCACAACCCCAACGGCTCATCTGTTTGTTAGTGTGCCTACAGGTGAGGGAGGTCTAGGCTGGATGTTAGGACAAACTTTTTCACTAGGAGGGTGGTGAAGCCCTGGAATGGGTTACCTAGGGAGGTGTTGAAATTTCCATCCTTAGAGGTTTCTAAGGTCTTGCTTGACAAAGCCCTGGCTGGGATAATTTAATTGAGGAAGGTCCTGCTTTGAGCAAGGAGATGGGCTAGATGACCTTCTGAGGTCCTTTCCCATCCTCATCTTCTGAGAGCAGGGATTTCGCTAGCACCTCCTGACACCCGCCCTGAATTTCCCAACACCCCCCCCCTCAGGTGTCAGCTAGTAACAGTGTTATAAAAATTTAGTGAGCACCCCTACACCGCCTGCTAATTTCAAGTCCTGGGGAAGCTGCTGCTTTTGATTATGTTTATAGTTTGTGCGCATTGGCCATGTTGAGAAACATATAGGAGATCTACCTTTACCAGATCAGCTCTTAATGTCCTACGGGTTGATTTTAAGCCTACAGTGTCGTGTATTAATGAGGGTTGAGACTGATCAGTGAGTGTCTTATTCATGTTATCCAAAGATGTCTTTTCTTTCCATTGTTTGTACACTTCCGGATGTTCCAGCTCACTTAGGTGTCCATCCTGCTTCTGGCTTTGCTTCCTGGCTTCCAGTCATCAGTGCTAGATTTTTGCACTTCTCTTAGCACAAAAGGAAAACCTATAAAAAGCAAGAGGCTGAAAATAGCAATTGAGATAAGCAGGGGATGGTCTGGATGGTCTAGATAAACTATCAGGGTCTTGAGAACATGTGTCTCTCTCCTTCCTTTGGCCTCACTGGCCACAGTTAGGAGCAGATTCCTTATTCCTCCTACTCTGGGACCCAAGAGTCCAGCTTTAGCCTCTCCCTGCCCCAGCAAAGATCGATTATCTTATCGCCATTGCCACTTCCATCTGAGCCCTCAGTCCTCTCATATGGATGGCAGGTGGAATCTCACTATGTAAATTAAAGATACCTGTTGGCCCCTGTTTGCCTGGAGGTGTGCCCCCATGTCAGTCTGGGCTGTTTAGACACCATCTGACATCTGGCATCTGTGCTGTATTGCCTTTATTCCATACCTGGCCCTGGTGGGCATGGGTAAAGGAATACAATTATTTGTTTGTTAACTCTTGATGATGAATCAAATAAGCTCTTAACTTCATAGGATGGTGGAGATCTGGGTTCTGTTCCAGAATCTGCCAATGTCTGTCTGTGTTACCTTGTGGATGTTGCTTAACCACTCAGTGCCTCAGTTTCTTCATCTGTAGCATGAACACTCATGAAACTCACAGTGGGACTGCAGGGAGATAAGCTCTTTGGAGCTACCTTACTTTACCCAACATAATGGAGACCTGGTTGCTCTAGGAACTACTACAGTACAAATAGTAAATCAAAAGTAATCTCTGTCAAGTGTTTTCTGGGGGTTGAATATGTGCAAAATATTATTTTTGCAGAGGACTGGTGTGATGCCAACTCTCATGATTTCATTGAGATGGTCTTGATAGTTAAAGCTTTTCTTAAAGCTCCTGCTCCTGGATTCTTGTTGTTGTTATGTGTGATTCTCAGCCTTTATTTTGGGGGGAAAAAAAGGAGTTGTTTCTGACCCTCTTGGTAATAGGAAAAAAATCTTGAAGATGTGACCTGCTAGTGGCTCAAAACCCAGAAAGCAAATGAAGAGAACCCTGAATTTATTATTTTTAAACAAATCTCATGATTTTTGGGAATCTCGCTCATGATTTTTGAATGCTTGGGGTTGACCATATGACTTAGCTTAGGTTCCTGAGCATGCTTGTACAAAACTTCCAAGCCAAAGCTGTTCCATTGCAAGAAAGGGGTGGGCACTTTTTGATTTTCACACTCATAAAGCAGCCTCAAACAAACTGCTTCACAAGGGAGTTCATTTCAGTTTTGTGTAAGAATATGTAGTACTGCAAACTGGTAAAATGAAACAGAAAAATCTGCCTTAGAAAAGTGGCTTTTAAAGCCAATGGAAATATGTGGACAATGACTGCAGTATATACTAGAGATCAGGGTGGCCAACTTATGGTTTTTGCTGTGTTCAGAGATGCTTTTAATATGAGATTGGTGAGGACAGCAAAGTAGTGGCACTGACTTATTTAATTTGACTGAGCACATTGCAAACATTAAAGACTAAGAGACTAAGATTGTGAGCAGGAACCTATTGTCCCCACATCACAGAGAAGTAAACTCAGGCATGCAGAGATTTTGCCTGTGGTCATGCAGTTGGGCAGTGACATAATTGGAGAGAGATCTCAAATGTTTTGACATTTAGGAGTTAGTGAATATGACATATTGAGGAAGTGGCCAGGAGTCTGAGTCACGGGCCTTGACCCCACTATGCTTGGTGTTGTACAAACATGGAACAAAAAGTCCCTGTCCCTGAACTTACTCTCTGTTGATTAAGGTGTGGATGTGTAGACGAGTTTGACATGTCCCTGGAAATGTTTTTAGGGACCAAACTGCCCCTCTATCCCATCTTAGTCTTTTGTGGCATTAATTACCTAATGGCTCTGATATCTGGGAGCCCTATACTCCTTAATGCCATAGGCTGCAGCTGCAGGCAGTGAGAAAGGTAGGAGTTGTTTCCAGAGCCCTTTGTTATGCTGGTTTCGTGTCATCCCACCATGACTCCTTGGACAGCGTTCTCTCTGTACGATAAATGAAAGAGAAATAGGCTCTGCATAACAGCGTCAATGCTTCCTGGAAGTGGATGAGTGATTATAAAAGACCTGCACATCATATCCATCCACTCAGACTCTTAGAGCATCTTGGTCATCCATGTAGATCTGGTTTTCTTTTTAAAAACTCCATTCATCTTCAAATGGCCAGTTGAGCAGGAAGTTGCCATATGATTCTCAGATGATGGAGTCCATTATATAGCTCTGCTTTTCTCCTCTAATACATGGCTGGGCCAGCTGGTCTAAAGCAAGCATTTCGTCATGGGCTGCTTATCGCATCCTGAAAGTCGAAGCCACTGCGTAAGTCATATTGGTATTAGGCACGGGACTGAATCATGGACTTCCACATTGGACGGAGGGGTGCCTGGGTCCTGGGTTTGGTTTGAATGCAAGGATGGATATGAGGCATCATGTTTGGTTCTAGATGTGTAGCATTCAGGAGTGCAGGGGGCAGTTTCTAATCTTTTGTCTTGATCAGTGCCAATAGTTGCTGTGTGTGCTTCGAAGTCACAGATGAGATACGAAGGCCTGGATTCTGACCCTTCACATATACAAAGTGCCTCACCCCATGAATAGCATGAGTAATTGATTACAAAGTGAGGTGCATCTCACAGCGTGTTACAGTGCTGCAGTCAGTCCCCCAGGCTATTTCTACACCTCACCTAGACACTGGCAGCCTGAGTGCTCTGGGGCCCTGCCACCTTGCAAGATCCCAGAGTCAAACTCCAGCCTGAGCCTGAAAATCAACACAGCAGCGAAACAGCCCCACAGCCTGAGACCTGTGAGCCGGAGTTGGTCAGCATGGGCCAGCTATGGGGGTCTAGCTCCTATGTAGACAGACCTAAATGACCAAAATATTGTGCCCCTTCTGTCCCATTGCTGGGTGCCCTCAACTCAGCCTGAAAGCAGAGGATACTCAGTTCAAGCCCTTAGTGGACTAAGGCATTTGTAAACTCATTGCCTCTGCCAGCTGCTCCCTGGCCGTGCAAACGGTTGTGTTTTCCTCTCATATGGGCAGGCTAGGAGGTGCTTTCTTCGTGTCTGCCCTTGCCTTTGTTTGCTCTCAAATTATGCACTGCTCCGTTTTTAGAATGGAAATGCTGACGGGCTCCAAATATATAATTTCAGAATTTTCCCTCAGGGCTGTAGTCAGGATAAACGCTGTTATTAATATTGATGTGACGGGTTCGTAGTGCTCCGGAGACATGACATCATGTTGACAGCTATGTGGCTTGTTTACCATTTGGGAAGGTAACCAGCAGATGCTCAGAGATGGCTTGTTTAAGAAGACCCACTAATAGTCACTTTAAAAACTCAGTAAGTGTCAGGCCAGGAGCTGGATGCTGCAGGTTGCAACATGTTGAAAAGCACGTAGTTTTAAACACACCCCCACTTACTCTTTCTTTAGGGTCTCCCTAGCAGGTGTTTTTTTTTTCTCTACGTGTCACACTCAAACTGCATTATCTTGGTTTGTATTTCAAACATCATCTTGGGTGATTAAAAAGGACTGAACCCTTCTTTAGTGCCTTGGGATACTATCAACCCAACAATTTTTGTGAGCTCTATATTTACTTTAAAAAAAAACAACACCACCACCATCCACAAGTCTAAACAAACAAGGACTCTGGTGGCACTTTTAAAGACTAACAAATTTATTTATCGCATGAGCTTTCATGGGAGAAAATCCCACTTTGTCAGACACTTGAAGACGGGGAACTTATCAATTTGAGGGAAAAATAAATGCTGGGGAGTGCAAGTCATGGGATCAAGTCACCCTTTTACAACAAACCAAAGCAGTAGTTTAGAGTCGAACAGTGGAGAACAACAATAAACAGACAGGTGGGCAGGAGAGGGAGAAAATTACCTGTTGTAATGGGGGAAAAAAACATAGTAACAATTACAACAGGTAATATTGCTTTCTTCCACTGACGTCCCTGCTTACTGTTGTTCTCCACTGTTTGAACCCAGACTTGGATTTTCTGTAATAGTCTGACCTGATACTATGACTTACATTTCCCTGCATTTATTTTGTCCCATTCTGTAAATTTCCCATCTTCAAGCATCTGACAAAATGGGATTTTCTCCCATGAAAGCTCATGTGATAAATAAATTTGTTAGTCTTTAAAAGTGTGCCAGACTCGTTGTTTGATTTACTGAACTAGATTAACACATCCATAAGGCTGTGCACCAGAAGGTCTGTCTCACTGTTTCATACAAATGCCTATTTGGCTGAAATGGAGCACAGTGTTTACTTCACCTTTTCCAGCGGTAAATAACATCTGGAGATTTTGTTCAAGCTTTGTCAATGTAGTTTTGCAGATTTGCAACAACTGCGAATCTGCCCATGGTTTATAATTAAATCTATAATTATTTCATATTTAATGGATTATATGCTGGGTTATTCTACTCGAACACAAAGCAAATGGCCCATCTTTACTTGACACCAATGTACTTCAGCCACAGACTGCTCTACTGTGATAGAGAAAAGTCTGAGATCCCCAGACAATGTAGTTCTATTTAGCTTCATTTGAGGATCTGGTCCTTCATAGCAATAAATGAAGTTTTTCCACTTTAAAAAATATTAATGATCAAGGTCTAGTCTACACATAGAGTTTGTAGTGAGGAGAGTGTTTTTCATAGTAGTACTATACTGGTATAACCCCTAGTGTGTGGGTAGCTCTATTTGTATAAAGGTGCCATATGTTTTGTCAGTATGGGGAAATCAACTGGTGTAGCATAGCGGAATAGCTTTTCTGCCATAGCTATGCTCGAGTAACTCCCTGCGTGCACATCGTATTTTGAAATGAAACTGACTTTATTCCAGAGTAATCCCTCCACCTAGGAGGCTGAGGAAATATTCTGGAATAAAAGTAATTTTATTCTGCAATGGACTGTCCACACCGGGAAGTTATATTAGAACAGCCAACATACTGGACTAGCTACAGAGAAAGGCCTTAACATGCGATAGCTTATTCCCCTTCTTGTGTGGGGGTGTCATCCCCTTTATATTTGTATAGCTGCAGCTGCACTTGCAAGGTGTTCTGCTTTAGCTGTATTCGGATAGGTAAAGCGGCAGTTTCTGTGCATAGAAAAGTCTTGTACCCTTCCCTGGGATTGCCCCTTGATGCGACGGGAATGTGCATGTGTTCCAATGACCCGAAAAGCGATGCCACTGCGTGACTGAACCCCTGGTAGGGCCACTCAAGCTGAACAAGTCAAAGGGCAGCGACCAGGCATAGAGCAGTCCAGTGGCCCACCAGGCTGGGGGCTGAGCGAGCGGCCAACAGCCTGTCCTCCCGTGAAAGCTGAGTTAGAGGAAACCCAGCCAGGTGACCGTTCCAACAAACAGGGACGGCAGAGGCTTGTTCGAGCCCTTGGCGATGTCTGACGGCGCGGGAAGGATTCACATTCCGATGGCCTCAGATGCCCTTTGCTTCTCTCTGGCTGCGCTATAAATCTGCGGGCCTGGCTCAGTGTCTTGTATGGAGAAAAGAATGTGGCTGTGCTCTTGGGCTGAGTTGCCCGCGTGGCCCTCTCGTTGAGCCCATCAGGACATTATTGTAGGACAGCGTTGTCCTTTCTGTCGGCTCCAGCTGCCAGCCTGCCAGCTGTCTCGCTCGCCCTGGCCTGGCCTGCCTTCTTCCCCGCTAGACTCCAGGGGCGAACGCTTGGCTCTGTTGGATCCGCGTGTGTTATGTGTGTGTCTGTCTCTCGCAGTGCAGAGAAACGCATGCGTACAGCTCCCCCCTCTCCACTCCACCAGTCTAGCTGCAGGAAACCAGCTGCTGGCTGCTGGCCTGCATCAGGGGAGCTGAGCGGGTTAAACCCTGGTCTTGTGGGGGGGAGGATGGGGGGAGAGACATCTCAGGGTGAGAAGTGTGAATTCCTCACAGTCTGTCTGACAGCTATAAAACCGACTAAAGCCGACTTGGGAAAGCCACTAGGCAGCTCCTCCTCGCTGGAAACCCAGGCTCTTTGGCTGCCCTTTGAAGTTTGAGGAGAGGGAGGGAGAGAGAGCGTGTGTGTCTGTAGCTCAACTCCTCCTTTGCTGCTGCTGCTTCGCTACTCACTCTTCCCCCCACACACAAGCCTTTGCACCTGGTGTCTGGAGCATCTTCAGCCTTAAATCAAACCCCTTGCACCTTGCTGGCACTTCCCAGTTTTTCAAGGTATGGTTTATTTCTTGTACTTTCAGGGCAATGAGGCACAAGTGTTAAAATCTACTATTTAGAAGAAGCAGAAAATAAAAAAGGAACCAAAATAAGAGAAGACAACTCCTCCCCCCAACCAAGCAAAAACTCTTGAAGTGCCAGAAAAGTAACCAGCCCCTGTAGGTTCAGGAAGGGTGCTTTTTCCCACCTGGATTGCACTCCTTGCTTTGGAGCTGGATTAGACTTTGTAGGAGTCATGTTATGTGTCAGGAGACAGTTATGTAACCTTGTAGAATTATTGGATGGGAAAAACGTTAAAGCTATCTCTCTCTGTTTTGCCATTAGGACTCTGGATTTCTCTCCTGTCCATAGCCTCATTGATTGTCCTTCAGTTTTTGATAGCTTTTTATTTAGCTGGGGTTTTCTCTGGTACAGCTCCCCCCCACACTAAGTATTGATGGGAGGTTTAGGGGGGTTGTTTTTTTATTTTTGACTGAACAAAGGGAAACCCCTGAGCAAGCTGTTTTACTGGCTTTGGACCAGACGTGTCTGGAAGCCTTAATGAAAACCAAGTGTAAGGCAAGTCTCAGCCACCTGTCCCTGGGACGCACAGCCAAGAACTCAGGGCTTCAATTAATCAGTGGACTCAGAGCTTTGGATAGCATCTTCAGAATATTAAGTCAATACACAGTGAGGGGTAGAGGTAAGAAAACCAGCTGCTGATCCCTTTAAATCAAACACCGGCCAAATCTGTAGTGACTTTACCACTAGGTTCACCTTCCCAAAAGGTGCCACAAAATTTCTGGTGGAGAAAGGGTGAAAGCATTAAAGGGTGGAGGAGAGACGCTTTTCTTCTACAGGCTTATTTGCAATCTTTTCCCCCTCTCCCTATGAGCAGTCTGGGTCTTTCTTACCTTCCTACTTGACTGAGGATTTCCTTTTTAAGGGAAGTCTAGTGTAGGAGACAGGTTTTGTCTCTCAGACATGTGGTGCTTTGATTGTCTTGAAACATGACTTCCTGAAACTTGCTCGTCTCTGTCTCTCCCGGTGGGGGTTCCACTTCACTCTAACATGAACTGTGTTATTGCACTGGATTTTCTTTATAGCTTTAAAGTCATTCTGCACTGCTGGATTTGCTTTTACCCTTCCTTCCAGGGATGCTGTAGTGGGCAGAACTGAAAGGCTGACATCCTCAATCTTTATTTTTTAAATTCTGGAGGATTCCTTTGCTATAGGAGCAGAGTTTTCTGTCAGCAGGAGCTAGAGGAACTGCTATTTAAAAAAGGAAAATAAAGGTCCCCAGCTGTGATCTTGGGTTTCATTTAGGAGTCTTTAATTCATGGAGTGACAGGGCTGTAAAAGAAAATATTCAAATGATCTTGCTTTTTAAATGTATGGCTGTTTCTTGTTTTCCAGTGTGCTTCCTGCACAACATTTGCAGTTCCTAACTCAGCTTAAAACATCCAGCCATGCTCTACATTTTGGCTAATTCTCTTGCAGTCAGGTGCTTTCATATAGTTCTTTCAGAGCCAGATCCTCTGCTGGTGTAAATTGGTATGACTCCATTGTCTTCAGCAGACAAAGACCAAAAACAATAAATTAGGCTAAGAGCCCTATTGAAAGTGAGCATCTTAAATGCAGTTACGTTGATTCACACCAGTTGGACCTCTGCTCGTAGGTTCTCTTTTGATTGATTAACTGTACAGCACTTATGGCCATTGTAAAAGTCCATCAGTCCTTTTTCCCAGGTAGTGATTTTTGCTAGTAAAGAAATCCTTATATTCATTTGTGATCACTGCTTCTTTGCCTAATGGTGATGATGCAATAAAACAGGCTAACCGATGCGGTGCCCATTATGCGTCTCAAAGCGCAATGGTTCTGACATTTTAATGTGGATCTCATCTCCAAAAATCTCCTATTAATGAAATGACTTTAACATTTTGAATGGCATTTTTGTGGGCTTGCTTTTTTGTAGAATGAAAATAATTAAATGGCGCTGGAGCAGCATCTTCATCTGTGAAAATTCTCACCTGAAGGGGACCCTGGCCATTGTGCTCTTTGTAGGAAACATTGCTTTTGTGATATCTCAGGTAAGTGGATCACTTTTGCAGGTAAAAGCTGGTGCTGAAAGGATAGCTCCGTATTTACCTGGCAGACTGGTTCTGGAGCTCACCAAGGGAAATAGGTATGTCCCAGTGAGCCCCCAGGTATTGTCCAGCATACGCATCTTATTTTGACTCTGTGTGTTAGACTCTGTAAGCAAAGATGCTCGAACACACATTAGTATATTGACAGGCTTTTGTCCTGCAATTTGCATCTCCTTGAGCTGGATTGCACCTATTTCCAAAGTTTACATGGCACATAATTCTGCATGTTTGGTAGTGGGACTGTTCACTCTCCTCAATTCTTGGTCAGTGGCTAGATTTTTTGATTCCTTCTCATAGAATGTCCTTATCCTTTCTCATGAAACACTGAATGTATAGAGATTTATAGCCAGGAGAGTGGATGAAAAATGTAATCTATGAAATCTTCTATGAAAAATGAATCTTCTAGTCCCAGGGAACTTATAAATCCTATGTTTATTGAAAAGACCTCTTGCTATGTGTGTGTGGGTGCAGAGTGGTAGCATCTATATGGTGTGATCACTGAGCTGAACTCATTCCTTTTTAAACCCAGTTGTACTTTTAGCCTTCACAACATCCCATGGCAATGAGTTCCACAGGTTAGTTTTGCATTGTGTGAAAAAGTACGTCCTTTTGTTTATATTATACTTACTACCTTTTAATTTTGTTGGGTGACCCCTGGGCTTTGTCTTGTGGGAAATGGTAAATAAAACTTATATTCGCATTTTCCACCCTATTGATGATTTTATAGTCCTCTGCCCTGTCTCCCCTTAGCTGCCTCTTGTCTAGGATGAAGAGCCCAAATACATTTCATCTCACCTTGTATGGAAGCCATTCCATAACCCTTGATCAACCTAACTCTTCAACATCCTGGGTTTAAATTTAGTGTGGACCAAGGAATTCTGCTTGAGTGAGGACCGTGGGGAAAATTTATGCCTCTAAAGTGGGGGAGGCAGAAGTTGCATAAGGCCCCAGATGAGAGTTGGTTGAAAATTTTCTGAAGGAATCATTTGACATCAGAAAATGCTGATTCCACAAATTTGAAATATTTTGCAAGAAAGGGTGGATGTCAGTGAAATTTCATTTTAAAAAAGTCAAAATTATTCATTTTAATCAGGTGAAACCATTTAATTTCAACCTTATGAAAATGTTTCATTTTGATTTTTTATTTCAAAATGACTTTTGCATTCTGAAATTATATTATATTATATTATATTATAAACCAGTACAAAGAAGGAAGCAAAAATCAAAATGAGATGGTTACACTGACCCGAAACAATTTTTTTTCAGAAAATGTCATCAAGAATGTTGATGTTTCATTCCAATTTAGAACAAAAGCCAATTTCGAAATTGTGGCACTTCTGGTTCCTACACAGCTCTACCCCCCAGTGTAGTGGGAAATGCTGCATCTCGTATGTCTATAGGGGTCCATGCCATGGAGAAGCCCCTGAAGTCACTGATACCTCATCCCCTGTGTGCTGTAATTCTGAACCTGAGTGTGCAGTGGGTGGCACCGTGAGTGAGCTAATGGGCTGGTGAGAGTCTGGCCTATTGGCCCATGAGTTGTGTGGATCCACCACATGGCGGATTGGCAGAGCACACTGCAGTGACTACAACCATTATGGTTGGGTGTTATGGTGATGCATGCTATAGAAAACCCTAAGATGGGGAAGTTCTCCAGGAAGGCTGATCACGGGCTACCTGCCCTGCTCCACAGTTGGAGATTGCTCCCATTCCCCAAATATCTTTGTACATTCCCCACTCAAAGCCCCTTTGCTGGAGCTTTCCCTGAACGGATCCCTTTTTGGCCTGGAGTGAGATGTGCTGGCTTCAGGCCTGGTAATGCTGAATACAGACCTCTTGGTCATGCTAACTTAGCAGTGTAAATGTTTAACACCTCTTCTCTTCTGAACGTGAATACCTGACGTTGTGAATAGGATACCGCACAGACGTCAAACAGCCTCGAAGAAGGAGTAGATGTCACTGCACACTGGTGGGGGGAGTGGACCAAATGGACAGCGTGCACAAGAACCTGTGGGGGAGGTGTCAAATCCCAGGAGAGGCACTGCCTCCGGCAGAGGTACTACAGAACAAGTAAATGACAGCTGAGTACAACACGTGTAGAAAATTGGAATGCCATGCAGCTGACCTGTTAGAGAAACTGCACAAAATTCTGCTCTTGGTCACCTTCTAGCAACCTCATTTAAATTGATGGACTTTAGCCTTCATATGCCAGGAGAGAATTTGGTCCAGTAAGTTGCACCACCATAAACGTGGCATTGGTGCAATGTGCTGGATTGAAAACCCTGGAGAATTAACATCTCTGTATGTCCACTGAACAGGGACTTACCCAAGCTTTCAAACTCCAATCTACACTCTGCCAATGTGCCCCAGTCCTGAGAAGGAACAATCCTCTCTGAGAGAGAGAAAGTTGTCACTTCTCTCTGCCCATTCAGTGAATGTTTGGCTTTTCTGCTCATGCAATGAAATAGATTGCCTATCAGTGCTAGCAACACTAGCTGTTTTTATGATATGGACATTTGTCTTCTAGGAGCAGAGCTAAAACTGCCAGCTCATTCCTTTCAAGCCACTAAATTTTATGGGCCAGAAGGAACCTTAAATCATCTAATGTCATCTTCTCTAAAACACAAGACATGGAATTTCATGCAGTTGTTCCTCCATATACTCAATAACTTGTACTTGACTAAAGCATATAATATTGGAAAAGTATCTATCTATCTATCACACATTTCACTTTTATTCATATACATTTTGAATCATATTTAATCTCTAAATAGAGGAATTAAAAAATTAGGTGGTGGCTTACACTGTAGCTTAACAATTAAATGGAAGCCCATTGAATTAAACTACCTGAGGCAAGGACTCACTAGCTTTTTTAGTAAGTGCTCATGCAGAACCTCATATAGTGGCACTCTAGCACACTGGCGTCTAAGTGCTACCACAGTGATAAGAAATATTTAATAATTGAAGCAAATGGAACTTTTGCCGTTGGCTTCAACAGGATCATGGTTTAAGGTATTGCCCCTATTTACAGGAACCCCTCCAAAGACAGACAATATATATATTTTTATTTGTCCAAGAGTCTAACCCCATGTCTAACCATCATTTCTTTATTCAGAAGAAAATCAGTGAGTGGGCTTGCTAATAAAACTTGCACTGGGACATCCAAAAGATACCAGCTCTGCAAAGTACAAGTAAGAATATTCTTTTCTCATGGGTGATGTTCAAAATGTCATATTTTAAGTAACTTATGAGAGCAGAAACTGATAGGCATTCATCTTGCCACATCTTCAAAAAAAAGTGACTGTGTTTTTATTCTTGGCTTGTCCATGGCTCCCATCTCTGCAGTATCTGAGCACCTCACAGGACCCCTTTGTGGTTGGGAGGTGGCATTTGACAGACGGATGTGAGGCACAGAAATACAAAGTGATTTGGCCTTGTTCATAGAGTAAGCCAGTAAAAGAGCTGGAAACAGAACCAAGTTCAGCATCTTGGCCAGCCACAGCCTGTGGTTGATGGTTGCAGTGGCAACTGCTGAGTGGGGATTTTGTTTGGTGGAATTTCCTCTTTCCTTGCCTCTGTGTTGTGGGACCACAGAGGTAGTTTCAAAGAACAGTTCCCACACAGCCTCCCAGCTCCCCCTCAGCAGAACCATACCAGTTCCTCTAAGTTAGGTGCTCAGACTATAAGAGCAGAAGGAGTTGAGCTCCCTTGCAGAACATGCTCAGCACTTGGCATTATTAGGCCCTTTAAGAGAGAGATAGCAGCCAGACTCCAGCGACTGCAGCAGGTCAACAAATGCTAATTGTAGAAGCAGCTATTTGAGGTGTGCCAGAAACCTTTCCTGCATTTTGTTTTCATCAGGATGTTAATGTATCCCATTCTAGGAGTGTCCTCCTTCCGGAAGGAGCTTTCGAGAGGAACAGTGTTCATCATTTAACTCCCATGTGTATAATGGAAGAACATATCAATGGAAACCTTTATATCCTGGTAACAAGATATTCTTTGTGTGTCCTCTAATGCTTAGGCAAAATATTTTGATGGTTACAGTGCCATAGCCATCAGAAAGATTCAGGGACATCACCAGCCCAGACTCAAAGGAGCATTCTGCAGCCACAAAGCACTTAAAAAAAAAAAAAGAAGACAAATGACAAATTAGCTCAAAGGCTGGATGCTGCAGTCCCCTCTTGCGCAAAAGTCCCATTGACTTCAGCTACTCTGGTCTTCTGGCTTGAGTGCTAAAGATCTAACAGACGAGAGAACATGGGAGAGACTGACAGTTTCAGCAAGCCAGATGTCCTACAAAGAGTTCAGTGTGGCTATTGAACTGACTCATTTCATTTTAATACCATTTGATAACACACACACACAAATGCACATGACCTTAGTAAATAACTTGCTGTTTTAGCTAGCATCACTGAAATGAAATGAGTCAATTCAATGGCTATGGTGTATGGGTAGAATCTTTCAATTGCATATGTGAGCATGGTGCCTACATCCCATTTTCAAAAGTGACTCAGGCACTTGGATATTGATTTTTACATCAGACTTGGGACAGATTTTTAAAGCTATTTACACACCTAAGATGCAGATAAAATTGGATAGGATTTTCAGAACCAACTAGGCCAGGGCTGTCAAGCTCATTTGCTATGGTGGGCCAGATTTGACTTAAATGTACTTCAATTGGGCTGTACATAGCATAAATCAAAATACTATGGCAGTCTCATGGCATCATAGAGTGCTGTGTATGCGAGACTGTGCTCCGTGATACCATGCTCTCTCTGTTAGAGAGAGCATGTGGTCTTGCTGAGTGCAGTTTCACATATCCAGCACTCTGTGATGTCATGAGACCTGAAAATCATGCAGCAGTGAGGAAGGCTGGGTATGCAAATCTACACTCTCTCTCTCTGTTACAGAGAGAGTGTGATCCCATGGAGCACAATCAGGGCTCTGATGGAGGAGGTTCGGCCTGTGGGCTGCGTGTTTGACACCCCTGATCTAGGCATTAACTCCCATTGACTTCAATGAGAGTTAGGCACTTTTGAAAATTCCACTAGGTGCCTATCTGCATCTTTAGTTGTCTAGAGATCTTTGAAAATTATCTTTGACTATCTGGCCTAGCGTACCTAAGGCCCATCAAGTATTTAGTCATTTTAGTGCAGCATGTACTGCCTAACTGATTTAGGGGCCTAAATATGATTTTCAAAATAAGAATTAGGCTCCTAAATTGGTTAGGCATTGTGACATTGAACGCCTAAATACCTTCACAAATCTGGGTCAAAGTCCCCTTTGAAAATGGGAGTTCAGGTTCCCAGGTGCTTTTGAGAATTTTACCCAGAATGACTAGCTCTTGTCTTGGGGGTGCAAGGAGAGCTCCAGCCCCTTGTGTCACTCTGTGCAAGAGCCAGCGACAATTAAGACAGTATGGGGATTGCTTGCATCACTTTCATGGAGGCATGGAAGAGGTGGAATCATGAATCTGCCCATCTTTTTACATTAGATGTGGAGTAAGGTGTGTAATCCTAAAAGAAGGTGCAGCCTTCACAGCTTCTATACATAGCTGGGCACAGTTGCACCTCATGCCTTCTCTTTGTTCTTCCTGGAGTGATACAAGTCCATGTTGCACTTCCATCCCCATCCTTGCCAGAATTTGGCTCATAATATGTATGAAGGAGAATAAATGATTCATAATCAATAATTTCTTTGGCCAATTTTGCCTCTTTCCTTTGGGCAGTGGACATTTCCACAAACGTATTTGAAATTATTCACTGAAGAGTTTCAGTGACTATTTCTTGATCACTAGCTGGTATGTGAGCTGCTCATTGTGAGATTCTGAAAAGGATATATGGAAATTTGGGCTGTTTTCAGGGGACATAGAGGTCAGCTAGTATACGGTTGTTACTTGGATAGTTGAATGTAACTCTTAGAATGAGGTTTCTGGAGCAAATATGAATTTGCTTTCTGGGAATATTCTGCAGTAGCCACTTCAAAGTCCCTGTTTCAGTGAATGCTCTTGCCTGTGGATTTAGCCACCTGAATATCTGCAGAAAGCAAATGCTGCAGCGGGGCACACATGCTTGTGGAAGACTTGCAATGCTTCTCTGAGTACTTTTGTAAATCTAATTTCATCACTGTGGTCTATCTCTTTAACTTCCATAGATATAAATGTTTGTAGAGAGATATAGATATGTTTAAGCACCCACGTTTGAGTTGTGTATGTTGCAACCCCCTATACGGGTGAGTAGTCTTTACTCCTGCAAGTAATCCCATGGATTGATGTTAGCTATATAGCTCTCTAAAGTGTAAATATGTAGTTTTTTCAAAGCTACCTTGGAGATGACCATCTGTTAGGGAGCTTTGAAAATTCTCAGCCACAGTGCATGCATACTTTGTAACATGAGGACATGGAATGACTTGAAGGAAGTAAAGACCACTTTCCACGCAAGGGTTTGCAGTGCTGAGCTTGTCATGAACTGCAGTCCTGAATCTAACTTCCGATCCGTGGAGAAGTTGGTCCCCATGAAGTTCTGTATAGCACTGATGTTGTTCTCTAGCTTAGCAGACATTAGTTGACATTGGTAAGATGAATGATTGTGTTTCTCCTGTTTTTGAATCTATGTTTATATCCTTTCCCCTTAGATGACTATGTTCACATTTCTAGCAAGCCCTGTGACCTCCATTGCACCACTGTGGATGGTCAGAGACAGTTAATGGTTCAGGCTCGGGATGGAACATCCTGCAAATACACTGATTTCCGAGGGGTTTGCGTGTCTGGAAAATGTGAGGTTGTTAAACATTATAGCAAAAATATTGTCAGTAGCATTCAGAAAATTACAACGGGTGCAATATTTGCCTGGCCCTCAATACTTTCTTTGCAATTGTTCTAGCCAATTGGATGTGACGGGATTCTATTTTCCACCCACATGTTGGATAAATGTGGAGTTTGCCAAGGGGATGGAAGTAGCTGCACTCATGTAACCGGGAGTTACAGAAAAGGAAATTCACATCTTGGTAAGAGTTTACTGTATTTACAACTTGTGGCTGTTTAAAATAAACATGGAGTTTTTGGTACACTATTTTCCATTTCAGAATATTACCAAATACTCCATCATTTTCTGGGTTTCTTTCCTTTTTTCATGTTCAGTCTTTTTTTAAGCCTGCCAGTTTTCTGTTTTAGGACAGGGGAAGCCCTTTATTTAAAGGGTACAGGTGACTTTGCAAAGACTGGGAATTGTACTGGTTCAAAATCTCAGTCTCGTTATACTGAGTCTTGGAGCAGCAGAGTTGTAAGATAGGCCAATGCTACTCTTAACAGCTTATTTCTCTCAACCCTCTGTGGCTAGGAATAAATGTGTTACAACAATGGGAGCTAAGGTATCTTTGAAAAACTAAAATTTCCCAGAATTAAAGTAGTATGAAGCATTAGAGTCTAATTCTTCTTTCACTTATGCTGATGTAAATTAGGAGTAACTCCATTAAAATCAGCTGTCAAATTGTGAATCAGCACAGCTCTGTTGACTTCAGTGGAACCATGCCAGTTGACACCCACTGAGGATTTGCCCTGGTAGTTACAATGATGTAAAACCACTGTAAGAGAGAGGAAAATTAATGTTAAACAGTAGTGGCTCCTGTGTGACTAGTCATGGTCAAACTACCGGGCTATAGCTGCTGTAGCTAATAAAAGTCTTCAAATAGGCCTTCTTACAACAGGTCAAATACATTTGATTGACAAGCTACATATGATCTCAAAAACTCAGAATACTTTTGAGGCCTTCCTCCTTCTAACCTTTCTTCTACCAGCCTTTCTCCAAGTAGCAAGGTTACAGTTCTGTCCTTCTAATGCCCTTTTCAAGAGGATATTTCAGACTCTTTCAAGAAAATAATTTGAGGGAACCTGGGATTTTTCCATATTGGGTCAGATAACTGGTTCATTGAGTCCAATATCCTGACTACAGTAGTGGCCACCAGCGGTGTCTTTTCAGAAGAAATCTTGAGGGGGGCAAAGTTGTGCCAGAATGTAGAACATTACATGTGATTGTCCTATAGCTTGCAACGTTGGTGGTATAGACTTATGAAAAACCTGAGGTGGAGTGGGTGGGCAAAACCAAGGTCCGAGGGGGCCAGCTGCTCCCCAACCTGATAGTAGATGGTCGCCATAGTGGTCAATACATGATGCTCCTAAATGAGATATAAGCCCCTCCCTCATGCTGTTCACAGACAAGTGTGCCCACATATACAGGGGGCAGTGGAGGAATAATTTCTTCCTGACTGATACGAGGATCATTTTATACCGAGATGAATGTTATCCTATTTTCCTTTCCTTCTTATGTATAACTTTAAATGTTGTTATTGGTTGTCCTGATTTAATTGCGTGAGAAATATAAATGGGGTGGATGGTTGGTCACAAGCTCTGGGTTCGCAAATACTGTTGTTATTTTCTTCTGTGCAATCAACATAGTTGCAACTACAGATGTTGGCTTACAGATAGGTTTTCAATGTCAGTCTCAACATGTGGAGGGTCACTGAAATGTGTTTTTGGGCCTGGCTGAAGTGCAACCAGGTGTGAGTGCAGCATGTGTAGATGCACCCAACCTAGGATGAATAACAACTGCAGGGAAGGTGGAGCAGAGGTCAGTTGCTTGAGTACATACTCAGGGTTAGTTCCCTAGGCTGCCATGTCTTTTGCTATTAATATTCAAGCTAGCTAGACCAAAGCATATTCTGCCATCACATCTCTGACTGCAGTATAGGCAGACCTCATTCAGAGCTTATGGGCCAGATCCTCAACTGGTGCAAATTGAAGTTGGTCTGTTGAAGCTGATGAAATAAAGTCAATTTACTCCTGTGGAAGTTTACACCCCACCCTCCCAAAGGCAGAAAATCTAAGTTACATGGATGGACTTTCTGAGTAATATGGTGGTTATTATTGGAAAGGGTCAAATGTTCAGAAGGCGATTTTTCCTGCTAAGTGACCAGGGTTGATTCTTGGCCTCATCTTCGTATTATTGGGTACAAGGTTTTCCTTTCATTAATGTATAGTCTTCCATAGGCTATTCTCTGGTAACACACATTCCTGCTGGAGCCCGGGATATCCAGATAGTAGAACGGAAGAAATCGGCAGATGTTTTGGGTGTGTATAACCTCCTGATACTTGTCTAAAACATAGTTGTGTGCAGGGGGAGGAGGGGGAGGTTGTGTGCATATGTATTCCCTTTTTTCTTTGCAAATAAAAGCATTTGTTGAGTACACATTTGCAGGCATGGACCTGAGTCTCAGTAGGTGTAAGCTGTCACAGTTCTGTTGAAGTCAGTGGAGCTACATGGATTTACGCCCACTGAGAATATGGCCCAGACAGTGTAACATTTTAACTGTGAACCATTGAATGATGTATTGCTGTGCTGCAGAGAACTGTAACAGATGCAGGTCCTTACTTTCAGATGATTGCTGTACACCTTCAATTCTCTCTCCACCACATGGAACCTCTGCATCTCAGAGAAAGTGCATTGGATGCAACACACACTGAGTAAAAAGAAAAGACGATTTAGATGTTTGCCTTGTTGAGGTCTCAGTGGATGGTGACTAACGTCCATAACCGAATGCAAGCTTCAGACGGAAGAAACAAAGAGTCTGGTGGCACTTTTAAAGGCTCACATTTATTAATTGCATGAGCTTTCATGGAAGAAAATCCCACTTTGTCAGACACTTGAAAATGGGGCACTCTTCAAGCATTTGATGAAGTGGGATTCTCTCCCACAAAGGCTCATGCGATAAATAAATTTGTTAGTCTTTAAAAGTGCCCTAGGATTCCTTGTTTGTTTTGCTGATCTAGAGTAACATGGTTACCCATTTGGAACTTAGCTTCATATAGGTACAAGAATTGGATGGTGTGGGAAAATTGACTCTACTCAAGTAATTCAGGCATATACTTCAACTAGTGTCAAGTTTTGATGCTGCCTTCAAGCTCTGTGGTTATTAGAACCATGGCTTAAGGGGAGAGATTTCCATGGGTTCAGACAAGGATAATCTCTCTCATTAAAAAAACAAAACAAAAAACAAACAAACAAACATAACTACTGGTGTGTAAGGATCATGAAACCCAATTTCTTTGTCTACAGCATGTGAAATCTTTGTTATTTTAACATTTATATTGTTGGAGTGCCAAAATGCCACATCCACTTGGGCTCCTCTACAAACATGTAATAAATGCCAGCCCCTGTTTTTTAATGATCTCATTCACACAGGCACAAAATATTCATGTGGAAATAAAGGAACAATAGCAAAAAACTTAGTGATATTAATGATGCAGATCTTTGTAAAGCACTTTAAGATCTGGGGATGAAAAACACTATATATGAGACAGGTGTTATCAAATAAATGTTCATTATGATATTAATGATGTTTTAGGATATTATTATAAAAGAAATGTAATATCTTAAGTGAATGCCAGGTGTTGTCATCATCCAGGAAATAAATATATTTGAACTTCCTATGAGAAGCAAGCAGCAATGGTGAAGATATAATCAGGTTAATCTGAAGCCAGGGAGATTTAGGTTAGATAGGAGGAAAAATGTTTTAACTATAAAGGTAGGTAAGTACTGGAAATAGGCGACAAAGGGCAGTTGTGGAATCCCTGTTCTTGGGACATTTTTAAGAACAGGCTAGAAAAGCACCTATCAGGGATTATCTAGGTATACTTGGTCCTGTCTCAGTGCAGGGGGCTCGACTAGATGACCACTTGAGATCACCTTCCAACAGCACTTTTCTGTGTTTGCATATTCTTTGGCATTAGATGAAACTGATTTCCAACTTTGTCTTTTTAAGCTGTTGCGGATGAAGCTGGATACTATTTTTTCAATGGGAATTACAAAGTCGACAGCCCAAAGAACTTCAACATTGCAGGCACAGTGTTCAAGTACAGGAGACCTATGGATGTTTATGAGACTGGCATAGAATATATCGTCGCACAGGGGCCGACTAATCAAGGCTTGAATATAATGGTGTGCTTTGGCTTTTTATATTTGTAGGGTTAGAAATTACAGGAAGAGAACAATTATGTTGGATCCTGCTGATTTTTTTCCACTCCTGCATATTTCTTAACTACATTTGTTACCGGTGATCAAATCCTCTGGATGCAGCCATGGGAGCTGGGCCACATGCTGAAGACCTCTATAGGTGGTGCCTGAATTACAGATGGGGGGCTTTACTACTTTTAGGGGCTATCTCACTTCTGTCCAATAGCCCCCTTAATTCCCACAGATGTTTAAATTAAAGCAAGCCATTTGACAGTTAAGGCCCCCTTATTCTTCTCCCTCTTCCCCACCACCAACTTGGAAACTGTCCGCAGGGCTCAGGAGGAAGGGTTCCTTTCTTCGGGCCATAAAACAGCAGCCACTCCATAAAGGTAGAGTGACTTCTTTGCTGCTAATGCAGACATTTCACTGCTGTGTTGCATCTCTCCCCACCCATGTGAAAATTGCGTCTTGGTGGTGAGCATGGTCCCCTGTTGCTGACTAACAGATTGGTTTGTTTGCATGACCACTTCAGAGAGAACATGGAAAGCTTTCAGTAGCAAATCTGGTTTTAAATAATGAATGTTGGTTTGTTAAATTATCTTTTTGGATGGATGACCTGCCTGGACTTTAGAAGGTTTTTTGTCTATTCTTCTTGGCATTATTATCTAGTCAGTTGGGAAGGCAATTGGCTATCAAACAAACCTTAAAATTTAGTATCAGCCCTGTTTTCCTTTCTTATGAAACTATGGAAGGAAAGAAATTCATCTCTGTGCAGAGAGCCTGAACACAGCCCATGCATCCATTAAATAGTGCATGGGCCTCTTCACAGGGGTGAATTTCATCCTTTGAGCCAAATTCTGTCCTGGATTCCCTAAACATGGCTTGCACTGAAGACCGTGGAGGACCCAGCATGTCTCAGGGTAATGATTAACAAATAGCTTTGGGACTGCTGGTGCCTAGTGAGTTTTTTCCTGTACAGAATTACCAGATGTTTCTTTTCTTCTCTTTTTTCTCGAAGGGAGGATGATCATACTAACAATGGATGTAAGAGTCTGTGCAGCTTTTTATTAAACCTCACAAGGTTTAAATAAGACCTAATTGGTATACTGCTCTTGTGCCAGTTCTCTGCCCAGAGTAAATTCCTCCCAGCATGTCTTGTGAATGAATTAGAGCACATAATTCACAGGACAAATTTAACTTCATTTTTTTGTTGATCTGGTGTCTGTGAGCAACTTATGATGTTTTCAGAATGTGTCATTATTGTAAAATGCTTCCCCTATACCTTTATGTGAAGACTTCCCAGTGTTTGAGGGGAAAAAAGGTGAAATATCGTTATCTCCATTTTACAGACTGAATGACTGAAGCACAAAGAGGCTACATGACATGGCCAAGTCTTTATGGTCAGTCAGCGAAAGAGCTATGTCTAGAACCTAGACTTTCCGTCTAGTGTTGTCTCATCTGGGAAACACTGCCTTTATAATTTATGATAAATTGTGGTGTCAGTTGCAATAGCTATATGATATGATCTGGGTTCCTGGTGCTGTGATGATAGGCACATTAGAAATAGATATTAACCAGCAGTCATTTGAAGACAATAAGCCAACATGTAGAATTCTATGCTGAATATACATTACACCTCAGTTAATTGCAATTTAATTTGTTATGTTTAGGTATGGAACCAAAATGGCAAGAATCCATCCATAACATTTGAATATACTCTTTTAAGGAAGCCACATTCAAAAATTATTCAACCTATCTACTACACCTTTTCTGAATCAGAGAGCCAGGAAAGCAGAGAGTTTGATGGAGAAGTGCCTTTGGGTTTTAGCCAGCGCAATGCAAGCTACTTTGGGAAACTCTCCAGGGAAAGGATAGATTTGGAGAACCAGGTATTTGGAAGGCAGGACACTGAGGAAGACTTAAACTTGAGCAAAGGTCAGGCAACCAATGAAGTTTATGAAAGACCAGAAACAATTGACTGTGAACCAAAACTGAAAAGCAAACAAGCCAAAGGTAAGGAAGATACCTGGCCGTCTTCAGAGCTTTTGATGAGACAAGTTCTGCTTCCTTGGTTAATGTTTTAGACTCTTTGGAGAGCTCTTACAACAGGCCTTGACAAAACTGGCTCCCAGCTAGGCACCAGCACTTTTATTTTTGGTCACCAGAGGGTGCTCCTCCATTGCATTTCCACAGGGGAGCTAGGAGCCAGGCTACAAACCCTGGTCGCCATGGTGACCTGGCGCCTGGGTTTTGTCGAGCCCTGTCTTACAAATGTCTCTGCTCACCCATTCTCTTTGCCCAGAGGGGTCTGGTTCCTGGCTGGTCTGAAGGGGTGGATGGCCTGAAGGTGCACCTCACTGCCGCAGAGGGTCACTGTGGTGTTTGCTTAGCAGGCTGCCTCTCTAGCACCCTCTGCCCAGGGCTCAGGAGGCAACTGCACTAGATTCCTCTCCCAGCACCCCTTTCTCCACCCAACCTGCCCCCATCCTGCACCTCTCCTCACCCAACCCACCACCCACTCAATCCACCCCACCTTGCATCCCTAACCCCACTCAACCCTGCTGTCATGGATATCATCAGCCAGCGCCACTTTCCTTTGGCAGAGCTGGTCACACCCACCTCCTGCACATTCTGTTTCTTCCCTCTCCTGTGTTGAGTTTATTTTATGGTGGTTTTTCTTTCCCCCATTTGCTCCAATGCAGATTCAAACACAACCAAATCTAGTTATCTGACGGACAGAGATGACAGAGACTTTGACTCGAGATTCACATCCCAGGAGTTCCTGTCCGAAAATGCAATTACTGACAAGTTTCTGGACAAAACCTCGGACTCGAAAGAATTAGTTCTGAACATGACCATGAATAGCATCTTCTCCCAAGGAAACCCAATAAACTCTGTGGGGTCACAGATAGACAGCCTGTACGTGGACTACGAGGACAATGAAGGAGTGGTGACATACACCATCAACGGCACCTACATGGAGCTGAGCAGCGACAAAATAATTAACACTTCATCAGAGACTCCATTTTCGAATGCTACCATTACCCTGACCAGCCCCCAAGGGAACAGAACCCACAAAGCAAGGTAAGCGACACATTTTTAATAATAGCTATTCTGTTCTGTTTTTCTTTGCATCGTGGGTAGAGCAGTCCATGATGCAGGTTTGGATCTATTTCGAAAGTCATAAGGTAAGTGGGATGAAGACATTATAAAAAGTTTCTGTTAGAGGTTAATTGGCAGGGAAGGTTCAAAAATGGTGCCTGAGGAGGGAAAAGAATCAGCACTTTAGCGGAATGAAAATTCACTGCCCTCATTAAAGGGACATTGGCCAGGGTACTTTTATAGTTATCTTCATGCTTATTGCTGTCTGTTGCAGCATCTCATTAGTGGACTGAACATAATAAACCATCTTTTCCTACTAATTTCATGTGCTCCTATTTGGCCAACCCTTATTTTCCCTTCTCCTTTTCCTTATATTTCTAATGCAGCAGAAGTTGGTGTGGCTTCTTTTCATTTACTTACATTCCTTGTTGTTGATTGTCATTCACCAGCATCATCATTGATGTCAGGGGGAATGTGCATACAGTAGCTCTTGGAAATAGCCTATGTTAGTTAGAGAGCCATCCTGGGTAGAGGGGGGAAGGGGCAGGGGGAAGTAGGTTAAAAACTTTGTTAGTCTTGCAAAGATAGGTGGTTTTGTTGCTTTTATTTTGTTTAATTGCTGAAGAATCCATGATGTCAGTTGTTATTTTTTAAGACCGTGAAAACACCCTAGCAGCTGGTGAACATGGGGCCTGGACCACAAAGCCCCTTGTCTTGTTATTTCCTGCTGAGTCTAATATGAAATGTTATTGGCTTTAAACAAGGCCTAGAGCGTATTGAACAATTCTAAGCACAGACAAGTAGGGCACGGATTAAGGGGGATCTAGGGACATGGCTCCACTTGTTAACAAGTTTACTAGGAAGGGATTCTCTGAAGGACTAATTTATGGCTCTTCAACCATTTTGCTGCCTACCAAATAATTATCATTGGGGTGACAGTACAGAGAAGCAGTACAATTTATTGGAAAAGTCTCAGTAGCAGAATCAGCCCCTTTCTGAGTGAAAACCCTGCCAAGTTTACAGTTAGTGTATATGCAGGTGGTTCTGTAACGTAGAGCAGCACACTAGCGGATCTGGCAGCAGATGCTGTCGCCTGCCCAAGGGATGCTCAGCTGGAATGGCGAAGCACGGGACCAAGTGGGTGAATTCCTTGAATACAGGGACACATCAGGCATTTGTAAGAAGCCCCATGCTTCCCCTTCCCAACCAGCGGGCAGGAGCTGCTGGAGGTAGGATCCGAGACGCGAGAGGCTGCGTCAGAATAGGAGAGGGTTTCTCTAGTGTGTCACCACACAGTGTGTCACAGAGAGCTGGAAAGAGAGCTGGATTTGGCCTGGTGGGGATGGGATGGGCTCTCCTGTAGGACTGTGATATGCCACAATGGATGTTGTAACCCACTGACGGTTGAAAACCCCTGGTCTACTGCATTCAGTTATGGAGATTCTGGGCTATTCTGGACTGCAAAGCAACCTGGAGGCAGCTCTCAGGACACTGCTGTAAAATAGAACAATTCCTGGATAGTTCTGATTTATCACAGGGGCTGTTCTGACTCCTGGGGCAGTCCAGAAGTCCAAGGGCAAGCAGTGGATTCAGACGAAATTTATGTGCCCTCCTTCTAAACTCTGCCTTCCGGGCTGTGCTCTGGGGAGATATAGCGTAGACTCACAGCCTTGGCATCTGCTCTTGGTTCCGCCACTGATGTATTGCATGACGATGGGCAAGTCGCTTCATCTCCCTCTGGCTTTTCAGGATGCCTGCCGGTGAATGGACTGCAGGCACAACAGAAGTGTTGTGTGGTATTGCTGGTTTTACTTCCATCTGTTTAGGCCCAAAAAATAACCATTAACACAAACAAGAAAATGTGCCAACAAATTCCCATGGTGATAAATTTTTAAAACACCACTGAGGTTTTAAGCCTATCAGCTTTCTTTGTTTGGTGCGGGGAAGTGTTTGCAAGGATGTTTACTTGCTCTGCCTAGGAGAGCACTGAGTGTTTGGCTTTCTACAAACTAGGACTGTTATCAGACAGCTTCAGTAGCTTAGTTCCAAAGGGACAGCCGTGTTAGCCTATTAAAGCAAAAAAAGCAGTGAGTCTTGTGGCACTTAAAGACTAACAGATTTATTTATCACATGAGCTTTCCCATTCTGTAAGTTGCCCCTCTTCACAGTATTGGATGAAGTAGGATTTTCTTCCACGAAAGCTCATGCAATAAATAAATCTGCTAGTCTTTAAGTGCCACAAGACTCCTTGCTTCAGTGGCCTGTAATTTAAAGAGAAAATCTTTGGCAACAGATGATGTCTCAGGGGTGACAGTGCGAGCCTGGAACTTGAGAGGCCAGGTTGAGTGTCCTTGTCTACCACAGACTTCTCAGGTGACCTTGGAGCAGACTCTCCATGCCTCATTTCCCCGTCCGTGAAAGTGGAATGACAGTGTTGCCTTGCTACACAGAGCCGCTCTGAGTTTTAAATACAGTGGTGTTTGCAAAGCATTCAGATCCCATGGTAATGGGGGGCCTGACATAAATACGATAGATATAAAATAGAGAATTCTGCACAGCAACTGGGAGAGACCACAGTGGCCTATGGCACTCCATAAAATCCACCATCTCTTCTCTGCTCGCCAGCCCCAAGACCCTGTTAGTAAGGCTTCATCCTATTAAACAGGAAGTTTGACATCAGTTTTCCTGGAAACCCCTTTATGAAAATGTTCCCTTTCTCCCCCACTCCTGTTGAACTGAAGTGCTAGTTTTCAGATCAAAATAATAATTAATGCTTGAAGAATGTACTTTTTTCTCAGCTGGAGTGCTTTTATCTGGGCTCTGAAAGACTTCCATTTTGAGTGGTGGCTGAACTGGGCTTGGGGCACATCTGGGCAGTGGTGGTGAGTGTAGAAAGATGTAGTTTGCACTGGCTCCTTCGTCGTTAGCTGGCTCTGCACTGGGCTGGCTCTAAACGGCCAGTTACCGGTGGTCCCCTAGAGCTGTTCTGGCAGCAATGGATTGCCAAGGCATAAGGATGTCATGGCACATCAAAGGTTCACTGGTCACACCCTGTGTGAAGGGGCGGTTTAGGAGATCTTAGGGTAGCATTTTGTGTCAGTAGCTCAGTGCAGAGCTGAATCAATAGATCCAAGGTTCTGGCCCAAAGCCCTTTCCTTAGGAAGCAGGCAGTGAAAAAAGGCCTGTGATTCATTTTAAATTTTTTTGCACAGCTCACTGTAACCTCATTCTCCAGCATGGTGGTTCAAAGGGTCTCATGATATAATCGGCAACTTGTACTTCCAAATGTAGCACCTGTGTGCATGTGTGCGCTCTGCCAGAAAGGGCCAAACCACACTCCAGTGCTTCTCGGCGCATCATGTACTGCATAAATCCGCCGCCCGAAGGATAATGGAATGAACAGATAAAGAGTGTGATTTACTGGGGCAGTTTTTAGAGAGGCTAAGGAAAGCTGGCGAAAGGCAAATGGGAATTTGGTTGTTGTAAAAGTGCTGGAGTCCTGAAAAATTTGCATCCAAGTAGGGCAGAGTGTGGAGGGATAGGACCCAAAGCGGTAGTGGATAGAGATCCAAAGCTATGTTGAGAGTCACTGGCGACCGGAAGCCACTGCATGGAGATGTACAATAGAGGGCAGTGACAAGAGGAAAAGCAGTGCTATTTTCAGCTTCCCTCAGACTGAGGGGGATTTCTGATTCGTTGACCCAGTCTTGACTACTTGGTAGGGGGAGATTTGATCCCTGGATTGCATGATGCCACACCTTGCTAAGGAAGGGTGCAGTTATAGGGGAGAAGGGAGCCAAGCGAACAAGTGGGAAGATACCAAGTTCTTACGCATGGGCTCTTGCCTTGTGCGTTTGTCCTGAGCTCTTGGTTCATCTGCAGACTTGGCATGGAGACCTCTGTTGTCTGTTCTTAGTGGTTTAAATCCACTCTCCCTGTTTAGCAAAGCAGAGTGAAGTCTGTGGCCATGTCTACAGTCTGAGAAAAAGTCTATTTTTCGCATGTTAACTAGGCCACGTACTCATGTATAGCCCAGACAACTAGTTTTAGCAGGTGTCAGCTGCTGCAGATAAATCCAGGCTCCATCTAACATTGACCTCTACTAGATAATATATTAAAAATACAACTCCTTGTCCGCATGAAGATTTTAACACCTGTTAAAACCATGCTTCTTTCCTGGCTGATAACATCTTGGACCTGAATCCCCATTAATCTATTTTTTGTACACTCATACACAAGTGCAAAGTAGGTGCAAAAAGCTGTAAAGTCAGCATGGTTATGGGGATTAATCTGCTGCACACTCACTTTGCACTGGTGTGAAAATCTGGACTAGAAAGCAAAGAACGTGAGGTCAAGTGCTTTGAGTATTAAACCTCTACATTCACTTGTAGTTCTTAGCGTTATTTTTCTGCAGCAAAGACATTTGCTTGAATGAGGTAACCGAAGCAATAGCAGATTCTAGGATGGTGATTACTGCCAAAAAGAGATTTTCCTGAGGAAAGTGGCTCATGTAAAGCCACTGTGGGTGGACCTGTTCTGTTTCGGACATAGGGTGGTACTAATTTTTGTTGTCGTTGCATCCAAAACATGGCTACCAAGAGAAAGCTCAGATGAGGAGGAAAAAGGGTGACCTTAGAGCAGGGGTCTCAAACTCAAACCACCATGAGGACTAGTAGAGGGGCCGCATGAGGACTAGTACGTTAGCCCGAGGGCCACACCAATGAAACTGTTGTTGCGGGCCTCAGGAAATAGCTTTAGGGGCTGCATGTGGCCCTTGGGCCATGTGTTTTGAGACCCCTGCCTTAGAGCAACCCATAACAATCTTCATCCTAATTTTAAAAAGCCAGTTGGGTTGTATAACAACTCACTGCTGTTTGCATTTAGAAGAAGACAAACAAACAAAAATGGCTATGTGTGTGCTCTAGATGGGAAGAGAACTAACTGTTACCATATGACGAGATGTCTCATTTATCTAGAAATTTGTTTTTGCAACATCCATACTTCTAAAAGAAGCTCTTTTACTTCAGATCACGTACATTAAAGGGACACTGTTGAATGGTTTTAATTCTCAGATGTGAGACAAGCCCAGTTTGGGTTTGTACATGTGTAGGAAGACTAGGAGGAAGGGAAAAAAGCCATACATATTCCAAAGGTCAAATTTTGCACTCAGTTATTCCACTTTTAGTCTAGAGTAACCCTTTAGAAGTTGAGTTCGGCTACGCTAATGAAAATCCACAAGTATCTCAAGTCACTGGCTTTGTTTGGAATCACTCTCGTGACTGAGGAAAGAATATGGCCTGAAGTGTATAGGCGGTGTTATCTTTCTTAAGATAAATTTTAAAAATGTAAAAAGAACAGATGCTTACCACCATTTTTAAAATGTCTCACGGGAAAATCATCATTTTGGGCACCCTCTACTGGCTCAAAAGTAGTCGTTAATGAGAAGACAGTGGCTGAAACTGTGTTGACATCAATGGGTGATGCTGGTTTGCAATCAAAAACTGTTTTGGCAAGATAACGCACTATTTATAGCAAGCCAAGGTTGCGATTTTTAAACAGAAATAGCCATGTTAATTTCAGCTCCACTTCAAACGCAGGAAATGACTGTATGCCAAAACAACGGAGGCAAAGTCAATGGGGAAAATGAGGCTGTTTTTAATTCTTCTAAGAGGTCATTACAAACAATGGAAGGAGGATACGTCTGAAAGGGAAACTATAAAAATACTCAACAGTGTCCCTTTAAAGCTTTAATGTGACAGAACGGTTGTGAACTTTTCTTATGAATGCATAAATAAGGCAATTTCAGAGCTTCTGCTGCCTAGAAATCATACAGGCTGGGCCAGAGACAGCGGGATATCCGGATATAACCGTACATATGATTTTAAAATACTATAGCAATTTTAAGGGTTTAAATCAAGTTCTAAGGGCAGTATTTAAGATTTTATTGTTGCAAAGGTGCAGTATCCCTGATGCGCTGTGATGTTATATTATATACTTAGGCGGTGGAATTGTGAGTCTTGGTTTTATAAATGCTTGTATGTATACCAGGATAAATTCATAACTCCTTAATGTATTCCAGTGGCATTACATGTGTGAATGAAATTTCCTAATTTATGTATATTACATAAATGATCTCTCGAGAGTGACATAGAGGCAGATATGAACTTGGAACGCCTGTCTGTTAAAAACCAGAAAAGCAGTCTGAGTAAAGTACTGTTCAGCATTTAGGTTCTAGAAAACAGTGAGCTCGTGGCATTTGAAAAATCTTAAGTCTTCATAGGGAATGTTTGGGGTGCTATATCCAAGCACAGTAATTAGCATGGCGTATTTTTATTTTATGCCAATATTGCCAGGAAGGAGATACTGCACCTTTAATTACTGTATGTGTAGGGTCAGCTGTATTTGAGCAGAAAATGCAAACTTTGTTAAATTCTGCACTGTTTCTACTTGTGGGTATTTTTATCCCATTCTCTCTATTTCTAGACAGTGGAAGCTCTGCCTCTAACCAGGCTGGGGATTCTACTTGGGGATCAGGACAGGTATGTTGTAAAAAAAAAAAACAAAACCAAAACCAAAAAACAAACCAACAAAAACCAACAAAACCCCTTCAAACCGAACCGAAACACCCCAAAACCCAGCCAAACCGCAACCTAACCAGTTTGAATGTTTGATGTGACGTATTGAGCCGCTCCTTGTAAAACTTTTTGTTTTGTTTTGTTTTGCTTGTCGCTAGAAACAGATTGAAGTTGTTAAGAAAGGGCCAAGGTGTGAGTGCTGCTGACATGTACAGGTGGAAGCTTTCCTCCCATGAACCCTGCAGCTCTACATGCACTACAGGTAGTTATAAGAAGCAGCCAAATTCAACCTCTGCAGACGTTCTGAAATCACCTGTTGTGTGAGTCACTTTTATGTTTGTTAGAGATGGGGAGGACCTGGTGATGTTTAAGGCCTGCGCCAAAGCTCACTGAAGTTAATGGTCTTCGGATTAGACTTCAAGTCTGGAGCTAGCGTGGTCTACTACAGCTTGGATCCTGCAGTCAGATTTGTGCGGAGGATCCCTGCGTTCCTGGGAAGCCCCTTCCTGATTTGATAGTATATTTAGTTCACTCTTCACAGGTGTAAATGCAGGGAAGGGGAAAATCAGACTGAGAACCTTGGTCAGGAACCAGCAATTAACATTTTCAAAAGAGCATCAGTGATTTAGGAGCCAAATTGCCACTGGGATTCTAAGTCATTTAGGGATTTTTGAAAATTGGGCTAATCTCCACTCCACTATCAGATCATTACTTGCACTGTGTCATTTTAAAATCAGACCTAACTGTGTACTTTTAACGCATCTACATAGATACACCGTGAATCTGCAGAGCATGTTTTTGTATGACACACTCGCAATAAGTATACCGATTATTTTTTTTAAAGTTCCCTCGCATGTATTGATTGACATTTTCTTAATTTACTAGACCAGCAGCGCTACACTGCAGCATAAAGGTAGTCTGCAAGACCATAAAGCTTGCCCCAACTTTTACCATGCTGGCTTCTTGAACTTGAGCCACTGTGTCAATAAGATAATCGAAACCCATGCAACCAGAGTTTCTTTTTTAACTTGACGGCTCGGTCTTTTCTTGACGGAGGCTGTACAGCTTAAGGAGCAAACCACGTAGCATTTGTTTACTGAGTATGTTTTATTTTTCTCTTTCCTGATCCAGATTCTGACCTCAGTTTGCTGAGTGCAAACCTGGAGTAATTCCATTGATATTAATGAGATTAGACTCTGTCCACCGTCTTTTCCCATTTCCCTCTCGAGGCACAGTTTCAAATGACCTGATCTCCACGATCCATTGATTAGAGAGCAATATGCAGCTAATAAGTCTGGCCCATGACAAATCTGTGCTTTATCTTGAACTATGCAAATTGGGAGAATGATCATCTGTTAGTGGGTTTGACTGTGTCATTTCCCAAACAGCATAGCAGTTAACATAAAGTTGAACACATCATTACTTTTGGAATTAGGAAAAAAGAGGGGAATAAAATCTTAGGAGGGAGAGTTTTTAAAGGAATGAATGCACAGATATCTTTATAAGCATACCAGAATTTTTGGCATGTCCTATTAGTGGGACAGCTGCAGAATGCATAGGGACAAGGACCATTGCCAACTGTTCCTCAGCTGAAAACTGAGGAACCCACAAACTTCAAGTATATCCTTGAGCCCTGTGATCCCTGCTGAACAGCTGTTTGCTAGTTGAAGCAAGCTTTTGACCAGACCCAAACTATAGCTAGCGGGGAGCATCCCTCCAAGCCACTCCTCGGTCCTTACCTTTATCTCCTGACATGTTGCAGAGGCAGGCTGTGATGCCAGGACTTGGTAGGTCTTTTTTATTTTCGTGCAAACTTTTGTTCCAGAAGCCTGGCTGGGAGGGCTGTTCTTGGTACCTGCAGTCAGATTGGTTTGCTGGTCCCAAGTCACATCCCAGAAAGGACTGATAATATTTATTAAGTTCCAAAGGGGCAGCCATGTTAGATTAGTTCAGAAAAACAAACAAGGAGTCCTGTGGGTCTTAAAGACAAAAATAATTTATTTATTTGCATGAGCTCTAGCTTTCATGGGAGAAAATCCCACTTTGTCAGACGCTGTAAATTCCCCCATCTTCAAAGTGTGTGACAAGGTGGGATTTTCTCTTGTGAAAGCTCATGCAACAAATCAGTTTGTTAGTCTCAGAGTGCCACAGGATTCCTTGTTTATAATATTTATTCTGGCAACCAAGGCTTAGGGGAAACAGCCCCAGCATCATATTCTGCTATCTGTGCCTTAAACAGGAAAGGAGGAATGGATTCCTCTTTTACTAATCATGTAAGAATCAGTACTCGGACAAGAGTACTGTGTACAGTGCACCCTGCAGACAGTAGGCAGCAACTGTGGCAAATTGTGTCACTGTACAGGGTGGAGGGAGCGAGATGGGAACCTCTTCCTCAGCCTCTCAGTGCACCCACATAAGAGCAAGACAGCATAAAAACTAAAGCTCCTTTGAAAGACAGGATGAAGGACCTTGCTATGCTTGCAGCGTATGAACATCTTGACACCTATTCTAGCGCTAATAGAAGTCCTGGCTGGGTGTCATGCTGTTCCATCTCGAAACAGCACTAAGGAGAACTTCATAGTGTGCTACCCCAGGCATCTCCGTCATCCTCTTTCTGCTACCTGCATCCCTGATGACTCAGGTCAGATCATGGCCCTTCAACTTTAGTTTGGAAAGAAATTTGGGAAAATGCAACTCAAAGCCAGTTTGGGTATATAAATCACGAAGCATGCGTTCTGTGTATGTGTGTTTCTTTTAAAAATAGGAGTGATGTCCACCTATGCAATGTGTGTTCGTTATGATGGGATCGAGGTGGATGATACGTACTGTGATGCCATGACCCGTCCTGAGCCTGTCCATGAGTTCTGTGCTGGAAGAGAATGCCAGCCAAGGTAGTATATCAGTAAAGAGTTTGTCAAGGGACCATACGTTTTGTCTTCCTTAGAATTATTTGGAGCTGGTGGGGATTCTCTTCTCGGTTGTAGGTCGTGTTGGGCCCAAGCCACCAGGTTCAAAACATTCCTGAAGTTCTTGGGATGTTTGGATTTAGGGTTTGAGCTGGGTCCATCTTTACAAGGACTGTCTCTTGCCCAAGAACTCACTGGCGGGAGGTGGATTCTTCACAGTGCGGTTGGAACATGCTTCATTGGTCCTTGAAGTGTTTGTGTTAGGCAGGGCTGGAAAAACCTATAGCAGATGCCTGTCCCTTTTAGTGCCACAGTGAATAGGCTGGGAAGTTAGAGCTCTGTGGAGCACTGTGGAAGAGCCTTGCCCAGCTGACTCTGTGAGAGAAGACAGCTTCCTGGTCACTCTTCCTCTCTTACACCTTGCACAACACTGAGTTGCATGGCAGGACTCAACCTTGCTCCCAAACAATAGCTGTTGTTGATGCAGAACCTATACAAGTTTCATTCTCTCCCCTTGTAAGAGGAAGGGGAATCAGTCAATGAGTGTTTACTAGCATCAACAGTCATGTGTCAGCAACAGTGCTGGGTCCAAATGAGAGCCCTCGCTCTGATCCCCCAAACTTTGGGGAAGTTCAGCATCTTACTCAGTTCCTGATGTGGACTACATGCTTTGGACTTGTCTCTATAATGGAACCTCAATTCCAAAGATCTCTTTGTTTTCCGGAAACTGAAATTCCAATCCGGAGTCAAACTTTATGGCTTAGGTCCATCTCATCTTTATAAAGAGTTTGTTCTTTTCAAGGTTCACGAGAAACGTAAGTTGTGGTATGTGTGTTTGGGCATGTGGGGATACACTCACCTTTTCCCAATGGTAAAATCTCGCTGGACGCAGAATATTGAGGCTGTACACATTGACCTAGCCCACCATACCATCAGGAGCCAAAGATCAACCAATTGCCAAACTAGGCTGTTGCTTTATACCATCCCCAATGTCCCCATGAATTTATCAAGCTCAGTTTTGAAACCAGCTAGATTTTTTGCCCCCACTGCTCCCCTCGCTAGGCTATTCCCAGAACTTTACTCCTCTGATGGGTAGAAACCTGCATCTAATTTTAAGTCTAATCTTCCTGATGGCGAGTTTATATTCATAGTTCTAGTGTCCATACTGGGGCTGAACATAGATAATTCCTCTCCCTCCTTAGCATTTATCCCTCTGACATATCTATGCAGAGCAGTCATATCTTCCCCTCAAGCTTAAAGGGCTTTTTAGAAAGCCAGACCTCTCTTTATCTTTGCACCAGTCTAGCTCCACTGACATCATCAATGTAGAAAAAGCAAATCTGGCTGTGTTTGAGCTACTACTAACTAATTACCCTGATGTTACAGGCAGACAAAGCAGCTGCTATGTCTACAGGAATAGCTCGCAACACAGACTAGCACATTAAAACCTGTTTCTATTGAAACAACTGGGATGGTGGCCAGAACATCCATGATACTCCTTCAGGAAGTGCCATGAGAGCTTTAACTTCAAGTTAGATGGCATCTGCCTGAGACATGCAGAATGGACCTTGATTTAAAGTCTCCTCTGAACATAGGTGGCACTTTCAAGTGTACAGGTCTTTCTAGCACTGCCCTGCTTGTGGTACCCAAATCCTTACTTTGAACCAAAGTCCAGAAGCAAAACTATGGCCCCCTGGAGCGTGCACCAAGCAAGGTAACCTTTTTCCCTGGAGATGTCAGCGCCCTAGATCCGTGTTGCTTGACCTTTGAAGTTTTATTTGAAGACTTTCTTGGAATCAAAACTCTTTCTGACTCCTTCTATATTTGCTATAAAAGCAAGAGTAAAAGTTTTCAGTGTTAAGCCTATATACTTGCTTTGCATGTGTGAAGAGGTTGACGGAGAATTCTTGACCTTGAGGGATGATGATGTGTGTGTGTGTGGGGGGGGGGAATGAAAGTTTCTCCTAACCACTTGATGTCCTTATTGCCTTTGTGCCCTCTACCCTGAGGGTTGCGGTATATCAGTTGAGAACTGCTGCTCAAGAATCTTGCTATCCCCTTCACTTTCCTAATGTGTGGGGTCTTTACATTAAAAACGAGCATGTTTCATCAAAATAAATGCAGTATCATAGTTGCGCTATGCTCCTTGCTTGATGAAACCCTGCTTTACGCTTATAACCAAGTCTAACAGGTTAGTTAAGCACCAACTTCTGAAGCCAATGGAGTTAAACCTGGAGTAAAGTTGGCACATTATGGCTGTTGTAGGTTTTGCAAGCAATAAGGGTAGTCTGTGGTGTAGGGAAAGGGGGCTGATAACCTAGGCGGCTCTTCTAAGTGTATCACACGTCAAAACATAAGGGTCCAATCCTTGAAAATTCTGATATTGACCTTCATGGACAGCAACTGTAATGCAATTATCTTAAAACTGCTGAACTGAATCTGTCAGCTGTGTTGCACTACTCTGTGGAGGCATGTCCTTTTAGGAGGGAACTCTCTGGCTCTCTGTGTTAGGGTTTTGTTCTGGCATCTCTTACACTAGAGTCTGTGCATCACATGGTCCATGGAAACTCAAGTCTCCAAGATGAAATATCAGTAGATTGATGCAAAGCATCACCCGATCCTACCTTGTATGGATATATCTGAGATGTTTACAGCCCAGCAATAAAATATGTCTATTGCAATAGTATCCATACAAGAATTGCTATTTACAGGGTCACTGACAGTCTTGAAGAACTGTTGCAGAGCTCCGATAACGTTTGCATAATCCTGGTTTCCTAATCCACTATTAAGCTCACGCTCGCCCTACGTCTCGCATTCAGAGTGTGAATGCTCCAGTTATAACCTCTCTTGCTTCTTTGCAGGTGGGAGACAAGCAGCTGGAGTGAATGTTCCCGCACTTGCGGGGAAGGATACCAGTTTCGCATTGTCCGATGCTGGAAGATGATATCTCCTGGTTTTGACAGCTCCGTGTATAGTGATTTGTGTGAATCTGCAGATATCACCCGGCCGGACGAACGCAAAATCTGCAAGAACCCAGCATGTGGCCCTCAGTGGGAAATGTCGGAGTGGTCAGAGGTAAATCCCCCCAAAAGTGTTGACTACCTGTGGCGAGAGAGCAGGCAGCAGGGATTAGGGATTGACCCCCACATGCGATGTACACGACTGCCAAGTTCTCTTGGCCTTGGTACCAGATCCCAAGCTGAGAGAACACAGAGCTGAAAACTAAATTCAGGTGAATCCCTGTGATGGGAATCCATTGACTTTCACACAGACTTGTATAGGCGATGACTGCCTTAGCATTGTTCTTAAAACGAGTTCCTGCTGGTGCTTGCAAACAGCAAGAGCATTACTGTGGACCAGCCATTGCTGTTTTAACTACTCTGTCACCTAGACCTCCTCCCAGTCGTGTGCCTGTGTTCACATTTGAATGAGGCCATGATGCAGATGGGGACCTTGGGGCTGAGATGTTCCACAGTGCATGTCACACAACCAGCTTGTGTAAAGCTCCACAAGCCCCCCCCGTTCCTTACCAATGGAATTGATTGTTTTTCCTTTGTAAACCCCTAACCAGAGATGGCCTCAGGCCAGGCCACCACGCCCCTTGAACTCTGGCTCAAGAAGAAACTCGTCTCGGCTTCTAACCAGAATTTTAGATTTTGAGTCCAGATTCTAAACAAGAGGAAGTTTTCCCCCCAGGAATCTTGTTCAGTCCCATAGTGGCTGGGGATATAGAACCCTTAGCGTGACCATCACCTGCCTCTTCTTCATCTTTCTTGACGTTCCTCCTTGATAAATAATGTCAGAGGTGACAAGTTCCAGAGGGGTGGCCGTGTCAGTCTAGTTCAGCAGAACAAGCAAGGAGTCCTGTGGCACTTCTGAAGACTAAAAAGCTTATTTATCACTTGGGCTTTTGTGGGTATAACCCCACTGTGTCAGATGAATGAAATGGAAACTGTAGTATGTTAACCTGACTTTATGAACATTCATGCAAATTTGTTACCCATGAAAGTTCATGCAAATTCATTATTCTTTAAAAGTGCCACAGGACCTCTTGTTTGTTTTAATGAAAAGGTAGCAACATTTGCTGCTTCATTTGCTCATCCCACTCCCTCTTTGTCCTCTCGCCCTAGGAGAACTGCTCCTGAGAATCCAGCTTTTGACATAGCACAGTGAAATTTGAAATGCAGTTGTTCCTAAGTGCCTGAAAAAGAATAATAAATTGTGGAAAGTGGGCTGTATCTCATGAACTGTGATACTTTCTTATAGACATCTCTTCTTCACATCACATTTCACTGCACCGTGAGGAACCTTAATGTTCATAGTTCTGACCAAGCGGATTGCTAAACCATTTGGAAAATGTTTCTGTGATACATCTAATGCAGAACAATTATGCTCTTATCTTAGTTGTCAGTTTACATGTGAAAACATTTGTGACATAAGTCAGAGGCGTTCTGAAATGTTTTAGCTGTTAAGCCATTCTCCGGATGGGTCAGTCACTAGGACGCACAGCTCCTTTTCTCTCCCTTGCAACAGAGGACTTTTGAATTTGTTAACAGCCACTCCATCCTGTTGCCTGCCAGAGAATATCTGCCAGCATTTCAGTGTTCAACTTGCTAACATAAAAGCCCTTTTAATGATAAAACCAGTGTCCTTTCTTTGGGGATCCAAGGCCAGATTTTGATCTCAGAGTAAATTTGGAATAACTCCATTGATTTCAGTGGAGCTCTTATGGATTTACAACCAAGTGACAGATCAGGATCTGCATGGATTTTCAGTAAATGTGTCAAACACACATGTATGAGTGCAATCATGCTCACACACACACACTGATGGAAATCAATTCCTACCTCTTAAATTGTTTTTTAGTTTTAAATCTTGAATTCATGGTATTGTCCTACTGCACAGGTGTGAAAAACAGCAAAGCCAAACTGCTCAGGGATTCTAGGGAAAGAGAGTTCACCCTTCCAATTTGAACATCTGATCAGTGAGTCAGATATCCTGCCTTGCTCAGTAGCTGATCAGTCATGCAGCAGAGGCTATTGAAACAGCCCCAAAATGTAGCTAGACAATGATGCTCCCACTGCACATGAGGAGGGGAATAATTTCCTTCCTGATCCAAGGGCTGATTCATTTATGCCCTGAAACATGAGCTTTGGCTTTCCTTAGGCATAGATGTGTTCCGGCTCACTAATTAATCGAGGCCCCTTTTAAAGCAAGAACAATTAATCTGTGCCCCTTTTAAAGCAAGAACAAGCATGAATTGAGGCCAATTCTCTATTGGTGCAAACTGGTCCAGCTTCACTGACTTCAATGGAGCTGCCTCAGTTTACATCAGCAGAGAATCTAGCCTCTTTGATCCCAGGAAACACTTGAAATGCTTCTTGCAGATATTTTTAAATGCCTTCTTTACACTGGATCTCAATGGTAAGCAGCTGTTTCTCCATAGCGCTGCTGATGAGAAGCATGGTTTGCTGTTTTATTTTGTAGGATGTTTTGACTTTTCCAGTTCAGGAAAGAAAAGCTCACTGAGCACGTGCCGCCACTGTATTTTGACTGGCTTAGCAAACCAAAGAGGTTTATGTTATAGAATTCCATCTATTCCTCCAGCATGTGTCGGGAACGGATTGCTGAGACATCTCCCAGAGTAGTTCTTCCGTAGCCAGCAGCAAAGATAATCTAATTTGGATCAGCATCTGAAGCAGGATGCCAAGTTGGCTTGGGGGAAAATATATATATAGTATATAAATAATAATATATATTCACTTATATAGAGAAAACACATTTCAGAGATGCACTGGGTTCACTTTTGCCTGCTTTATGTTGTGTATTGAGCAAGTTTGTATATGCAACACTCTGTAATTCAAACCCGCTTCTAAATAATGTCACTGGGTGGATCACTGCCAGATTTACCCATGTGATAAAACCCTCAATTGTTGTGGTTTGGAGACGACACTTTCAGAGACATGGAAAGTAGCAAGCCATTTCTTTTTAGAAACAGAGAGAGAGAGAGAGAGAGGTTACAAACCAGTCCTTAGATCATAGCCATTCTTTCAGCAGTAGCCATAGATTCTGGATGCCTTGGTTTTTGGACAATCCTTGTGAATGTGATTTTCACAGATGCAGGTTAACTGCAGCTCTGGTGGGCCTTCAGTGGAATGGTGGGAGCCCAGCCTCTCCAAAAATCAGCCCCGAACATTCCCAGAGGGGCTCCTAAAAACAGAAGCACTTGCACCCAGTGGCCACTTTTGGAAAACGTTGGCTTTAGGGTCAAATTTTGCTCTCAGCTGCATGTGCATTAACATCAAGGCAGCTGTATTTGTTTAAATGGGGTGGGGTTGCATGGTTGGAGCTGAGAGCATAAAGTGGCCATCTTGAAAAGGAGTAGGATTTTAAGGCTGGGCAGTGGGAGGTACTCAGAGTATTCTCTGCTGCTTCTCTTTCACAAGAGAAAAGGGCTTCCAGAACCTCAGTCAATTGGTGAACTGGCCATGTCTTCCAACTTAAAGACCTTGCTTCCTTGAAGGTATTTTGCCTGGGGCCAGTAAGTGAGATGGACAGCTCTAGAGCTTGCGTGCGTGCACCATGGAGAGGAGAACTGCTCCTCCCGCCCAGCTCTGACTCTGCTTAGTATGATGGCAGAATGTGGCCTTTCCTGTGCATTCATACTTGCCCGCTGCTGCAGCACGGGGCTTGCTTTGCAGGGTGCTGTTTTACAGGCATAATAATAAAAATGTTTTCCCTGCATTTTTAGAAAGTTTCATGTTCAAAGAAAAAAAAAGACCAACATAAATCACACCTTAAACCAGATGCTTTGGCTGCTGCCTGGGCTGCCTGCGCCTCCTCCCTGTCCGGAGGGTGAGAGCGGAAAACAGCTGCAGTGCATGTTGGGGACTGTACATGGACTCTGCTGACCCTGTCCCGTTTCACTCTGTGACCCCCTAGTGTTCGGCCAGGTGCGGTGAGCGGAGCGTGGTGACCAGGGACATCCGGTGCTCAGAAGACGAGAAGCTGTGTGATGTGAACACCAAGCCACTGGCTGAGAAAAACTGCACTGGGCCTCCCTGTGACCGGCAATGGACTGTGTCTGACTGGGGACCGGTGAGTGACCTCTGGGTGGCGGAGAGGGCGTGGAAAAGTGGACAGTGGATCCCAGACCATTGATTATATCAGATGTTCGTGACTAGTTTGAGTGGGAGAAGGAGGCTATTGTAAACCAGGCTCCATTGTGTCATTTACAGTTCACAGGCTAAGCTAGAGTTTCACTCAGATACTGAGATGGGGACCATTCCCTCTTTTTGCCCCTATTATCCTGACAAGATTTATGAAGTCTAATGGGTGCAACAGCAGAGTAGGATCTGCCCCCTTCCATGTAGTAGGTAACTTTCTGTGCGACGTCTGGCTAGTCATCACTGGAGCGGCAGCCAGGATAAAGCGTTCCTTCTCTGCCTCTGTTTCCCCAACCGCAGAATGGGCGTAGTGTTATTTTGTGTTTGGTATCTAGGGCCCTACAGCATTTTATAAGGGCTCAGGCATCATTAGCTATCTTTTACAGACAAGGATCCAGAAGTACATGGTGGTAAAGGGAGGTGCTAGAAGTCTGTGACAAAAATAGAACTAGATCCTTGGTCCCCTCCTCTAACACTAGTAATGCTGCCTCACAACAGTAATGTACCCTTGCTGTAAGGGCAGGTCTGTGCTGCCTGCCCTTTTTGGCCGCAGTCAAGCTGAGATACACAAGTTACTTAAAATAACTTGCGTAGCACAATTCGAATGCCAACTCCCAACACATCAGCTGTGCAAAGGCAACGGGAGGGGGCCTGCCTTCAACTCTGTGCTACCCAGTTGCCTGGGTGCTGTTTCGGTATCAAACTTCTGGATCAGCTGTGTGGGTCTTCACAGATCTGAGCAGTCGATTAGGAACTTCAAACTGATCATGGCGAATTTGCCGCCATCCGTTAAGACCTGCCCTATCACTTTCCTCCCTGGCATGCTTGGGGGATGAATGTAATGCTGACTGGTCTGCAGTTTCCATTCCAGATCCTTCTAGTGCTGCCACCTTTCCAGCTGAGGTGGGTGCAATACAGTTGTTCTGAACCCAAAGAGTAAATGGCTGAGCGTTCTTTCCCTTGAGGGTACCCTCCTGGCTCAGTGTTTCCCAAGGCAACAGGAAGGGGTGAGACAAGGACACACACAATGTTTTAATGGCACGGGCAGCAGCAGCAAACCTGAGGATAATTGCCCTCCCCGTTTTTGTAGCACACGCTGGAATTATTTGAATGATGCAACTCCAAATACAGTAGTATCCTGTGCTACTAGACAGCAGTGAATAAGGCAATAAACTTTACAAGCACTGAAAAGCAAGGTCTGGAGTCTTAGCAAAGAAACAAGAGCAAGGAAAGAGCTCAGAACACCAAAGGCTCCTTTTGTGTCGGTGTTTGTGAATTAGTGGGGCTGCAGGAAATATTCTTGCCAGTTGAAAACTCTCAGGTAAATTGACCTGGCACATCTTCCTGCTATACAGGGATTGGATTATATTGAACGTGTTATAGTTTGGATATGTGGGGTTGGCTGAGACTTGCGGGTTCTCAGTAACATCTCCATCTCCAAAGTGAGCAAAACATAGGCTGCAGAGTTTCTGCACCATCTCCGGTGAGCCAGCCCATTAAAGGGAGGTGGCAAGTGTGCAAGGAAGTGATTGTGGATGTTGTTGCAGTCTTGGGCTTGGGGAAGGAAAGGCAGCCACCTCAGATTTTGCAATCGACAAATGATTTCTTTTGCCTTTGTGCCCTCTTGCTCTGGAAGGAGAGAACCCAGGAGTCCTGCATCAAAGTACAGGTGCCAAGGGCGACAGACTGGCCCATACTCCCGACCTCTTCCTGCCTTTGTTAGATCCATGTGGCTGAGTGATTTCTAGCTCTGTTGAGGCCCTTATTTACAACACTTCCCCCTAACTGCATCCACACTGACACCTGTGTTCATCCGCTGCTGTTCAGAAGAGAGGCAGCCAGTGGGCTTAGAGCCACTGCGGGGTGGGTGGAAAACTCTATCCATCTCCCTGTCCCGCATTGTCTTGCTTGAATAAACAGCTGAGCGGCTCTGTTCCAAAAACAAAGGAATTTATGATCCCCTTATGTGGCTCTTGTGCAGATGCTCATTTGTAGAAGGGGCAGGGTTTGCCAAGAAAGGGAGCAGGGCAATGACTGCTCCTTGTAGCCGTTCCCTGGGTGTATGTGTGTGGCAGACGGCTTGGCTTGCCCCACGGATACATGCACCAAAGCTGGCAGGAGGAGCAGTCGCCTATGTCTTTTCCTCTGCTGGCTCAAATGTACAGAGCTAGCAAACCACATATGGAAATAAGACCCCTGCAGAAGCTGATCCTAAATGATTTTGCCACAGAAACCCCTTAGCAATTCACATGTGACCTCCACTTCATGCTGCCTTTCCGGTTGCATCCTCTCTTCTCGGAACTTGCAGCAAAGACACACTAGAGACAAGAGCCAGGCAAACCATGTATTCAGTAATTTCAGCCTGTTTGCTTCACAAACTCTGCAAAAAAGACTTTGGTCAAAATTCTAGACTCTGATCCACAAGGGCCCTCTCCTTGACCTGCGTAACTGAGAGCAGAACTCAGCCCTGGGAGATTCACGTGTTTATTATTCATCATGGGTTGGTGTGGCCAACCCTATCTATGTCAGCTCATGAGTTGTTCACATGCCAGAGTTTCTGCTCTCCAGTCAGCTGACTCTGAAACCCACTCAGGTCTTCGCAGACGGGGGTGCAGATGCTTTGGATGTGGAACTCTGTGTGCACAGACGTTTGCACAAGAGGTGTTGAAGTGGCTTCATTTTGAACAAAATCTAACTCGCGGTGGTGGCCAGTCAAAGGAACTGCAAATGCCAGCCAAGAGAATTCACCAGCGTCAGTCCAATCAGTATTTTTGGGGGGGATAGGATTCATCCTGGTTATATTCAATCAGGCAGTCAAGTGACCTAGAGATGCTTTTGTAGTAATAATCTCTTGGTCTTGCTCCCCCAAAGTGATTGTCTTTTGTCTTTTTAAGAGCAGAGCTAGGTAACGTCTATCTTACGCGGTCGGGTCTGTTGTATTTAGGTAAACCAGCTGTGCTTTTACATTCCACCTGTGTCTGAGCGAGGGAGAACCTGTCAAGCTCCACGCTCAGATTTGTTGTTTTGGGTTCAGCTTTAGCTCTACCTTAAAGAGGAATTTATTGGAAAGGGTTTTGTAAGCAAAGGAGCAGTTCTGCTGTGTTACTTTAGGCTGGTTTATTCCCCATAATGAATAGAAAAAGAGTATTTCCCTACCCACAGACTGGTCTGTTTGTGAGACTGACCGTATGAAATAACATAGCAAACAGCTGAAATGATGTCGGGGGATGAGAGAGACAAAGCAATAGATCAGATTTCCTATCCTGTTGTTAAAAATTCCTGGGTGTCGTACAACTTTTGGCTCAATTGTCATTTAAGTGAAGGTGCTTTCTTCCTTAATCAATAGCTCCAGGAACGGTATGGTGACTATTTTAATGAGACAGTATCGTCATCTCCCCACCTCACAGTCAACGTATATTCTGCTGCTCAGTCTTACATCTGTGACACATCGGTGAGCACTTGGTGTGAAGTTGGGAGACCTCTCATTTCACATGAGTCTGCCCCAGCACCCAAGCGATGCGCATAGAAATCTACAGTTTACATGTGCAGAAAAACATGTCCCTCTTTTGAGTTTACACTCAGATGTGTATGCAAAAATGGGCATGCAATCTGGAGCTTGATTTGTTCTTAGCTGAAAATTTGATCCGCAGATTCATGGCCAGCTTCCTTGCTGTGCATATTTCCCCTTTATAGTCCCCATACCTTTCCATAGCTTTGATGTGTGCTACCAGATTCGGTAGGGATGCACTACTGACATGTCCATCACCTCCGTGAATAAGTGACCCACATTGTTAAAACCAAAGATGGTCCATTGCAAAGTTCTGATGCACATTTGACATCACCATCAAATTTCCTTTTAGTTTAGGAGCATTTTGATGCAGGTTTTAGACTAAAAAGCATCTCTGATGGTTAGAATCTTGTTCCGCCTGCTGCGGGACAAAGGACTCCCTGGGGAGGTAGGACGTATGAGCATGGAAGATCCTGAGATCTCTGCTTAGTTCTTCTTTAGGTAAAAGTCCCAGTGACTTGACTTTTTGAGAACATTAGCATTTGTCATCAGGTGCCTGAAGATGACAGGATCTCTTATCCTGACTCAACCTTCTCTAGGTGTAATCTTTGCTTCAAGTTGCCAATGTTACCACGATTCAAAACAACCCGCTGCCCTATCCCCCAGAAAAAAAAAAAAGTGATGTGTGTTTGTGTGGCTTGGTGGCTTGGACCTTGCTCTACAGCTATTTTTATACTGATTTTGATTCATTGGCACTCTCTAAAAATAAGAGGTCTCCATGGCAACGGCTGCACAGTGAGATGTACCGCATCTCCTTAAAGAGCTGCAACAAAAGAACATGGGAACTCTTGGTGTTTAAAATATATCTGCAGACAATACCTGTGGATTTTTTAAATTTAAATACAGGGTTGTATTTATAACCATTTACCTTATTTTTTTATAGTCTCTTTGAAAGCTGCTGCCTTCAAACTAATGAAAGCTAAACACTCGATCTTCCACGTTCCTCTCTCATCCTCTCCCCTGCCAGGGAGATTTGGCCACAGTCCATTTCCCAGGGCTACATGGTCAATATGCCTTCAGAACCAGGCACCTCATTTTGTGCCTTTTTGCGCCTTGCTTCCTGACTATTCCCATCGTCTACTGCTCAGTGAGCACATGTGGCAGGGTCTGGCCTGTCCCATGCATATGCCACCAATTTCCTTAGGTGTTAAAAATAAGTGGTCACAGCCATAATATTTGGTGGCCCTTCTGTTCTTCTTAACTGATGGGCAGAAGTTGCTTCCTGACTGAGCTCACCAGCAATCAATACAGGGAACTGGTTTTAGGATTTAGAGTCTACCATGGGCTTCCTGTATGACTGTTCACAAGTCACCCAAGCTTTCTGGTCAAGATTTTTTGATTGTTTAGGTGCCTAGCTTCACATACCTTTAGAGGGGATTGACTTGCAAAGAGCGTTGAGGGAATGAAGGTGATGGATATTTGTCAGTCTAAGTAAAATTCACGGGTTAGGTCAGTCCCTACTTAGCCTTGGGTAACTCCTCCCATTTTGTGAAGAGAGCGTCAGTCAAAAACGTACATCGTGCCCACTCCAAGCAACTTATGCCTGAGAGTCAATTGAACATGTGGTTTAGACATACAGAAATCCTGTCCTCACAGAGGGCTTCCCTACCACCATCTGTTTGAAGAAGGGATCATAGAGGATGGGAGCCGCTCCCAGGAAGGCAGAGTATTTAGCCCTTTGGTGTGGTTATTTTGGTACCCTTCCCCTACTCACGAACACCTCTCTGCTCTTTTTTTGCAGTGCAGCGGTGGCTGCGGACAGGGGAGGATGATCAGGCACGTGTACTGTAAAACCAGCGATGGCCGTGTGGTGCCAGAGTCCCAGTGCAACCTGGAGGCAAAGCCGCTTGCTATCCACCCCTGTGGGGACAAGAACTGCCCTTCCCACTGGCTGGCACAGGACTGGGAAAGGGTAAGAGCTGACCCGCCTCGGGATTTGCCTGTCCCAACTGACGGGTTCTGCTGTGCTCTCCATACCCGGGAATGATCCTCACAGGGATGGTGCTGAAGGGGTCCCAGCTCCTGGGTGTACTCCCCACTTTGACCTGCTGGGAATCCTGAGGCAAATCGCTTCCCCTGTCTGGGCCTCAAGTTCCCCATTCATGAAGTGGGTGCCCCAAATTGCTGGGACTGTCCTGCACAAGGTCACAGGTGCGACTCCATCCCCTGCTCCCCTTCATTGTTGGCGGGCGATCCTGGACAGAGGGGTGGCTGTTTGGATGTGTTTTCCTCTCGGCTGTGGGGAATATGCAGAGGCCCTAGGCACAATCATTGACTTGGAGGCAGTGGGTGAGACCAGCCCGGGCTGCGTGTGCACCGAAAGCCAGGCTTTCCTCTGTCTGAGGTCACGAGATATTGGGTGTCTCTCACTTTGGTCTTGCTCTCTCGGTGTGTTTTCCGTGCTTGGCAGTGCAACACCACGTGTGGCCGGGGGGTGAAGAAGAGGATAGTGCTGTGTCTGGAGATCGTCAATGGGAAAATCAAAACACGGAACCCCGCCGACTGCGATGTCACCAAGAAACCCATAGAAGAAACCACCTGCTTTGAACGGCCTTGTTTCAAGTGGTACACAACTCCTTGGTCCGAGGTAACGTGCAGCCTATAGGAAGTGGGATTGCTGAGGTTGAGGGTGTCTGCTGGAGTGCCAGGTCATGAGGTTAGAGAAGGGGACTGACGGGTGGGAGGCAGCATCATGCGGGTGGGAAGCAGGAGGGGACAGGGCACCAGGCTAGGAGTCAAGAGACCTCAGTTCTGCTCCTGCCTCTGCCATCTTAGCTTAGGCAGGTGGCTGTCCTGCTCCATGCCTCAGTTTCCCTGTCAGTAAAATGAGAACAGTGATACTTCATAAAATGCCTTGAATGCTCCAGCTGGGAAGCAGTAGCCGAGCGCACAGTGACATCATTGCGAACAGTTACCCTGGCTGGAAAGCTCAGTGAAACCCACTGAGATATCTGATCCTGGGGAAGAAACAATCATTTTGTCCACGGATACAGGCCTTCTTCTTGTGCAGGGAATGGAGAAACTGCTCCTCCAGGCTTTCAAATGTTCATGCCGCTGATGGCTGGGTGGGTTTGATCACAAGCCTGTTGTCTTCATAGGATGGCAATCTAGATCCTCATGGGTGCTACAGCCACCCCCCACCCCATGATGGCAGGGAGCGGGGAATTCCCATTCCTTTGCAAGGTGCTTTTAGTACATGCTCTGAGTAAGTGACACCCGCTCACCAATGGCGCAATCCTTGGAAAACTTGCCCCCACTTACAGCCCTACAACAACTTTAAAAGTGCCAGATCTTTTCCCCGCTCTGTTTGGCACTGCGAAGAATGCACAACAGCTGTAAATGACCTCAGGAAGATGGAGCACAAAACGCACGGTTCCAGTTTAGCTTGCAGGGCACAGCCGGCAGTGGATCAGCCAGAGAGGTTTGATGCATCTGCCAAGAGCTGATTAGGATTTGGCTGTTGGTGCCAAGGCAGCCTTTTGCTGTCTTAGCGGCTCGGGGTGGAGTGCAGGCTGTGCCAGGATGTAATCAGTACTCACTGTGCTTTTGGAGAACAGCAGTGAAAAAAAGTGTTTGGGTTTGGTTATTTTATTTTATGCTTTTTTTGGTTTTTTTTTTGTTGCGGTCACTTGTAGGCATGCCTTGGTCTGCAGGCGCTGTGGTAGGAACTGTGTAATGGGACAGTGGGAGGAGCTGTAAAAGGGAAAAGGGTGATGCTGACAGAGAGTGGGATTGGGAGAATTTGGGTCACTTCTTGGCCTTCAGAGTACCTGAGCAGCTGATAGCTCAGTGGATTAGCCTGAATAAACCAGGATTTCCCTGTGTGGTGTTGGGAAAAGTGTGGATGGTTTTGCCCGTAGTGTTGTTACACCCAAAAAAAAAAAAAAAAAAAAAGAGTTGTGTGGCACTTTAAGACTAACAGATTTATTTTTGGCATGAGTTTTTGTGGGAGAAAATCCCACTTTGTCGGATGCTTCAAAGATGGGTGAACTTACAGAAAGGAATGAAAATAAATGCAAGAGAGTGTAAAACATAGGATCAGGTCATACAGTAACAGCAAATCAGAGCAGTTGTTAGGTTCAAACCATGGGAAGCCTGAAGTCAAATTACCTTTTGTAATGGGAACAGAACCCATAGTCTCGATTAAGTCCTGTTTTCACAGAATTTAGCTTGCATATTAATTCCAGTTCAGCTGTTTCTCTTTGAAGTCTTGATGTCCCAGCCACATCTCTGACAACGGTTGTAAACAAATCATTTATCGAGTGATTAGAAAGATGGAAGTGCTCAGCAATTGGTTTCTTTGTTCTGTGATTTCTGATATCAGCTCTGTGTTCATTAATCCTTTTGTGCAGCGATCGTCCTGTTTGGCCAATGTATAAGGTGTTGGGGCATTTCTGGCACATGATGGCATAGACCACATTAGTGGATGAGCAGGTAAATGAGCCTTTGATGGAGTAGCAGGCTTGATCAGGACCTCTGATGGTATCTGTTGTGCAGATATGTGGGCAGACTTGGCAGCGTGGTTTGTTGCAGGGGTGTGTGCCTGCTTCAATGCTTCTGTTGTTAGATCTGTAGTTGCTGGTGAGTATCTGTTTAAGATTGGGAGGTTGCCTATAGGCAAGGAGAGTTCCCTCTCACAAGGCTTGAGAGAGAGAGGGATCATCTTTTAGACTAGGCTGTAGATCTGATTTGCTGTTACTGTATGACCTGAGCCTATGTTTTACACCCCCTTGCATTTGTTTTCATTCCTTTCTGTAAGTTCACCCATCTTCGAAGCATCTGATGAAGTGGGATTTTCTCCCACGAAAGCTCATGCGAAAAATAAATGTTAGTCTTAAAGTGCCACATGACTCTAGTGTTGTTACAGCCATACAGACCAGAACCATAGGGTTGGAAGGGACCTCATGAGATCAGCAACCCAGCCCCTTCTGCGTGTTAAGCAGACGTGCCAGCCACTGCACTATCACCACAGGCCCCAGGATGTGAGCAAGAGGTGGTCAATGCACTAGTATCTCTAATTGACCAACTTCTGTTGGAGGAAGGGACCAATTTTCAAACTGCACAGAGAAAGCACCTCCCTTCTCTCGACACGGTTGGTCCAATAAAAGATGATATCTCACTATCTTGTCTCTTTGTGCACAGCTTTGGGGCAGTTCCCAGTGAAAAGCTATCCACGGCCCCACATTGCTGCTGTTCACATGAATTAACCTTTGCCTCTCTGCAAAAACGATTCTAAAAACCAGTCATTGCTGTAGTCTGGAATCCAAGCAGCAAACGCCCCAGCAATTCTGGGGTAACAAGGCATCCAAACGCCAGTAAACACCAACAGCACTGTGGAGTTGGCTTTGCAAAACCTGAGCAAAGCGTGCTGGGACACAGACCCTGTTCTGTCTGACACCCCAAAGGCCAAGGAGTTTGGAAATTTGGGGGTCCATATTGCCCAGCGTTGTGCTGCTACCCCCAGGCTTAGCTCCATAAGCCCAGGAGTGAAATTCATCCCTTTGCAAAGAGGGCCAAAGCCTTGATGCTGCCGATGTGGGATGTGAGTGGTGCCTGTGGGGAGAGGGGGGCAGAATTGTGTGTCTTGCTGCCTCTGCCAGCATTGTCTCTGTTACATCCTGTTCCCCAGTGCACCAAAACCTGCGGTGTTGGCGTGAGGATGCGAGATGTGAAGTGTTACCAGGGGGCAGACATTGTCAGAGGCTGTGACCCACTTGTGAAGCCTGTCGGTAAACAAACCTGCGACCTGCAGCCCTGTCCTACTGAGCCACCAGGTGAGGAGTTAAAATCCATGTGGTCTTCCCAAGGCTAGCTTTGGGGCTTTGTTTTCAGTGCAAGCCAGTAAGGAGCAGTGGGAAAATGCTGTGGCAGGAGCTAAAGTGCGGGTGCCAAGTGATTGAGTTATACCAGCCTCACTCTCATGAGGACGCTTTGGGATTACAAGCTGTCCTGGTGTTTCCGCTCCGGGCACTTGAGTGGTGTGAAAGGCATTAGGTCTGGTCTCCACCGGTGCACTTTGCCTTTGGGGCTGTGTCTACACTACAGCCTGGGTCAGTGTGACTTGCATCACTCAGGGGGGTGGGAAAAAAAACCGCGCTCCTGGGCACCAGGTTACACCCACTTGTGCTGTCCGTTGAAGAGCACCAGTTGCTTGCTGGGGTGGTTTTCATACGCCAGCGGGGTCGCTCTCTCTTGCCAGCACCAAACGTCTTCAGGAGCTGCCCTCTGGCAGCACAGCTGGTTTGGTCCAGCTCAGTGCTGCAGTGCCAGCCCGCTGGAGGCGGATCGCACCCACCAGCGAGTTAGACTGGTACCACCCTTCGAGGACACAATAAAATGCAGCAGAGGTCTTTTGCCTTATTGGCCAGAGCACCAGCCTGGAAATCAGGACCTTCAGGCACCTGCCTTGGGCCCCCCTTGACACAACCGCTCCCAAAACCTGTGCTAGTGGCTGGCGGGGGACGGGGAGTGCCCCCAGGATCCCCGGGGAGGGCAGCAGGAGCCCAGGGGCGAGCTGTTGCCGGGGTGGGGGCTAGTGGCTCCCATTGCTGGGTCCGGGTTGGAGGTCACAGCCCAATGGGAAATGGAGCCAAGCTCCCTAGAGCCCTACAAATAAAATTAATTCAAACTTGTCATTTCGAAATAGGAGTCCTAGGGAAGACTAGCTGTTTCAATACAAGTCAGATGGTTTATTTAAAAAAAACAACACTTTCAAAGTAACTTTATTGCAAAATAATTATTATGAGTTAAAACCTGAACTAATAATTAATATATTATAATAATTTTGAAATAATTATTTCATGTTTTTTCCCCCTCAGTAATCATTTCAGACATGGTATTGCAAAATAGGAGACTTGCTAGTTTCAACTAAGTCAGCATTTTTTTAATTTCAGAATTGAGAGTCCTTGCTGGACACTCTTATTTTGAAGAAAAACCAGGACACCCATACAAAGTCTAGAGTTACTGTTTAAAAAAAAGTCACTTCCCACAGCTAGGACTGGCTTCTTTCAAAATAGCTCTAGGTGTGTTATCATCCCCCCCCCCCCACCCCGAAGATGTTAAATGACTGCAGGGCCTGCAAATAAAGTCTTTTTTTTTTAAGGAAAAAGGCAGGCCTTATAGTGCAGACAGAGGTTGGTGTCACACAGTTGCTTGGCTTCTAGCATCCTAGTGGAAGCACTGAGGGCGTCTTGCTGGGCACAGGCTGACGCGAGCCTGTCTCACACACACAGGTTAAGGATGGGGGCATGTTGCACCCCACCAGCTGGAAGTCATCCTCTTCGGTGGGAGAGCACACCCCTATGAGCTAGTCCCACTGGCACGGCACAACGGCAGGAGGGCACCTCAGCAGCACCCCACATGTGGTGCCCCAGGTCTCGGCGCAGGGTGGACCCCCCCTTGGCTCCTCTGCTGGGGGTGGGGGGTGCTGAACAGCTGTGAACCCAGCAGCTGCCCCTAGACCAAGAACTCAACCTGTGGCCTAGCTCTGTAATGCGCCAAGAACACGCGCCTAAAGCCCCAGGATTTCCCTCCCACCCCCTCCCTGAGTTTCCCAACACACCCCCCGTGTGAGGAACTAACAGTATTATACCAATTTAGTGAGTACCCCAACAACCCCCCACCACCACCTCCCCCTAATTTCAAGTCCCGGGGAAGCTGCTGCTGCAGTCCATGCTTTAGTGCCTTCCTGAATCAGCGCCCAAGGTGTGGGCTGGAGAGCCGGGGGGCACCGCCCCCCCCGAGGTGCAGCCAGGGCCATTAGCAGTGGGGTTGCAGGCACCAGGCCCCCACAGTGAACATGGGGGGTGGCCAGAGCAGGTCACCCAGCAAGTCCTGCAGCGAGCCCTGAGGACTCAGCACCCTGCAGCAGCGCAGCGGGTAACGACACACACGGCCAAGAGGGGTGGGAATTGTTTATTGGGTGCTGGGCTCCAGTGGGTTAGTGCAGCAAGAAAGGGATTGTGCGCACGGCCTTTAGGAAGCCACGCTCAGGCGTTAGTCAAGTGCAAGGTGAAGTGTGCGTTACGTGGCCCCACCTCGCCACCAGCTCATGGCACCGGGCTCTCAACCCAGCTACTGAGCCCCAAACTACTCTAAACTCACCCCACGCATGCACGCATGCCCACCCACCTCCCACATGCACCATCACCAGTGGGATACTCCCTGTTGTGTGTCTCATTTTGAGCCCCAGGACCCAGCCAAGCAGTGTCACACGACAAGTCATAAATAAATGTTTTTCCCACTAGCTGACAGTCGGAAATGCTTTAACTGATCTGTCTGGCAAGCGGTGGGCGGCACGGGCAGCAGCTTTCCCTGGACTCCAGTGCAGGGAGCTAGACTTGACTTGCTGGCCTCTCTCCGCTCCTGCAGCAGGAGTGAGGAAAGGGATAGAGCTGATGGAATTGATTTCCTTAGCTAGTCTGAGCAAAACAGGTGGCTACCACAAGACCACAGTTGTGAGTCATGCGTGGCATACGGAGAAGCCATCCACAGGGCAGGCGTTTGCAGGGAGGGCTGGTCATGTGGTTAAAGTCCTGGCCCACCTGTTGGAAGCTCCAGCTACAATTTCTGGATCTGGTATCGATTTCCTGTACGACCTTAGGCCCAATTGTTTTGCGACTCAGTTCCCACTTTGGCCCTTCCTCTCACCCACACGTTGCCTGTCTTGTCGCTTTAGGCTGTGGGCTCTCTGGGCAGGCCCTGCCGCTCACAGCGATTCTCCACTGGCCCCCAGAGGTGCTATCATCCTATGAACAATAATCATTATGACAGCTAACTGAAGATTTCAAACAAGCAAACTGACAGCCTGCTTTCAGCAGGAAAACATTCTGCACACAGAACAGAAGCTGTTTGTCAAAAAGTTTAGGCTGAAACTTTATCATCTTAAAAATATGACAGCACTAAATTATTTTTTCAAATAAACGTGTGCCCCATGCCTCAGTTTGCCTATCTGTAAAACGAGGATAACGACACAGACTTCTGTGAAATGTTTTAAAATCTACTGAAGCTTGTGCCTCAGCAAGTTCTTTCAGCCATCCAGGAGCTGAGTCCTGACTCCGTTCAGCAGCCTCATCGTGGGAAAGTTTCCCCATTCATTTTTCCACCCTTCCACCGGCTCCATGCTCCCATTAGCCGATGAAAGCGAACATCTGACACCCCCAGTGGGGCTGCTTCCTTCTGCCAGTCACTCCCAGATTTGTTTGTCATATAGCTGTGCTCAGGATAATTTCTACACATCCGTTATGGTCTTTGTACAGCATCATGCACAGGGGGATCCTAGTTGCAGAGGAAAGGCAGAAAGGAGTTAATAAGCATGGGAAGAAAGGAGCTAGTAACAGAAGTTGTATCTTTTTGCGTACTGTTGCCTTCTTACCTCACTCATCTGAGTGCCAATATGTGTTTCTCTTCCCTAGATGACAGCTGTCAGGACCAAGCTGGAACAAACTGTGCTTTGGCAATCAAAGTGAATCTTTGTAGCCACTGGTACTACAGCAAAGCCTGTTGCAGGTCCTGCCGGGCTCCCCACTCCTAGTGCAGAAATTAGATGAATGACTTCAGAGCTTAGAGGCAGAAGGAATTAGGGGTAGCTTTATTCTGAGCATCCAGCGTTTGGCAGAAGTAACATACATCGGGGTGGTGCTCTCAAGATTGACCTAACTGATATCTCATCAGACCGTCATTGTTGAGTTAAATGTGCCACAAACTTGTGATGAGGATGCTTTCTTCCACCTGTGCAAAACCGCAATCCTTGTTCCTCATAATGGCGAGAAAGGCCACCAATGTTATTTTGTTTCAAAGCTGAAATGAAAGCTTCATTCCTACTGTATATTGGTAGCATGTGATGATCTAAAACTGTACATAGAATCGTGTATATTTGATTCATTCTAATTCCAAATATTCGCTTGTTTTAAAAGGTCTTGTCTTTATTTTCTGTTATCTACACAAAATTCAAAGGGATAATGTCAAAGAATCAACCATTGGAAATGAAAGCGCCGTTCTGTTTTCTTTAACAGAGAATCCAAGAAACCGTTTTTTTAATTCATCCCACAAACCTGCTTTCTAGCCTTAATTTCCTTTATAAAACGTTTGGGAGTTGAATTTCATTCACTAAATGAGCTCAAGCCAAAGCCTTTGTAATATGTAGGTGTATACTTTTTCAGAGAATTTTATCTTATAATCAAACTTTAGTTTCATAGTCCTTATACAACAAAGCATAATGCTGACATATTGTATATAATAATGAAACATAACTGCACTTTATATCACAAAAAAGACGTGCTCTCTTTAATATATTTGTTTACAGACAACGAACTTTACCTTTATAGTCAGTAATTTGTACTCGTATGTATAGTTTAATAAAATTGGCATATTTATGGTGGTATCTAGTTTTATTCTTGAGTTTTTAGTTTGTCTCTCTCTCTCTGGATATTGAGGATGATGAAGATGTGTGGGATGGGACTCGCTGTAAACCTAGACACGGATCTGCAAACAAGCATCGCTCACATTACTCCAGGTGTAAAACCACTGAAGTCAAGGGGATGTATGGTCTTTGGGGTAGGGACTAGCTTTTTGGCCTGTGTTTGTACAGCACCTAGCACCTTGGTGTCACGGCATATGAGGGGCTTCTTGACATTCTGGTAATACAACTAGTAAGTAAAAAAATCATATTGCCTGGGGATAGGTTCCCCACATGGGGAACTTTCCAGGACTGGGCAATACTTTGTGCCTAACCCACTGAATAAATGAAGGGCAGGGTCTTATGAATTGCCCTCAGTCTCCTCTTGCCAGCTACAGATTTGCAAACAAAAATATTTGCTGAGCTATGAGACTAGGGCAAGCTTTCCAAAAAGGCTGAGCAGGGCCCATGTAGCATTTTTTCGGGCTCAGTACAAACTTTTAATACAGACCCCCTGGTAATGGGGACCGCAGCCTGGACTGGGCCCCTCAGGGTCTCCAGGCCCTGGTGAAGTCCGCTTTTCCTCCCTCCCTCCCTTCCCACCCGTGTGGGGGCCCTGAGCATTGGCTTACCTTAGCTCCCACTGACATCAATGGCTAAGAGTCCCATCGCCATCAAGCCTGTGCATTTCTGGAAAACACTCCTCTAGGAGACAACATGATTAAAAGAAGGCAATGTGATTATAAGTAAGTGCCGCCAATCAAAAAGAAAAAAAAAAGCTCAGCCACTGAAATCATGGCAAAGAGTAGGTTATTTTTTTTTATTTGCTTTTGTTTTTTTCTTTTTTTCCTCAGTGAGTCCAGAAGTCCTGTACAACAGTTCACCACGTGAAGGTTAGTGAAAGAGATGACACCATTTGCTTAGTTTCAAAGATCTACTGGAAAAGAAGAGGAACGAGGGAGCTAGAAGTACGTCCACAGGAAATGCAAAGAATCCAAAGTCTAAATGCATTGGAAACAAACCTGAATAAGAATTGTACAAATTAAGAGACTTGTAGAAGCAGCTGCTGTTACATCAGCTCACTTAGAAGACAGAACACCATTCCCAATGCACACATTTACACCAATGCTTCCCCAATTACACAGCTTAGGAAGGAATAAACCCAGCATATTTAACCTGTTACAAATCAAGACAAAAAACCCCCAAGATTGTCTAAGATATTAAGTCATAAAGAATGACTCGCACTTTAAAAGGTCTCCCATGGAATTAAAAAAGCTCAAGAGTACAATGCCCAGTTAGGCAGCATACTGTATTTATAAACCGATGAGTCTGAAGTAACCACTTTTCGCTCTGAGAGCATGGTTTTAATAAAGAAACCTGAACCAGAGCATGATGCCAAGATTAGCAGAGTCTATTTACATCTGATCCATTCTCTGTAACTGAACGAGTCGTTCTGCAATTACAGAACGCTGCTTTTAGCCTGAATAATGTACAGTGTCATTACAAAGGAGAGAGTCCATCAAACTGTACGCACCAGAAGCAGCAGCCTTGCCAGAGAAATGGGAAGGACCTTTCGGTGTGCGTCTGTCATTGTGGTTTCCTCCTTCTGCTAAAGAAATTGTAGATGGCTGATTATTTAAATGAACAAAATGATCCCTATTGGGCTTGACCCAGGGAAGTGCCTTCCTACCTCCAAATAGCAGTCAATGTCCTCTAAAGTTGCTTGAGAATTTGGTGCTTATTGCGCCTTCACAGCATCAAGCCATTTCAGGGCACACAGGCAGCAGTTAACCTCCTCATGTTAAAATACCAAAGCCACGTCACAGATTGTGTTTAGCCCAGCTGAAGTCTGGTCTAGTTCTCTGGATGCCAGTCTTACAACAATTGTTCAAGAGTTCAAAAAGATATCAAAACAATGATGCATTTTCTTACTTTTTTCTGTGAGCATGAACTTTAAAACGCAATCCAAAAAAACCTCCTTTCCAGCGCAATCCCTGTGCAAAGCGGCATACAGCGAAGGGAGTGGGAAACCGGCCAATTGAGGCCTATGGCCTGGCCATTGATGGCTTCTGATTCTGCCCCTTTCTGGGCCATACATGTCCTTGGCTATTGCTGCAAATTGACTACTGCTCTGAACGTCGGCAATGGCTTGTAATTGAAAGTGTGATCATCTCTTTGTTTGACGCCTAAAATGTGACAAATTTCCAGACGGGGAAAAACTAAAATGACCTCTTTAGTTGGGGTTAGCCCTCATTTCCCTAGGTTAGACAGAGCTGGGGGCATCATTGTGATTTTTTGATAATATTTCCAAATACAGAATTGCTCCATGCACTGGGCTTTTATTACAGAGACAGCTGGTAGCTCCTGCTTATGTTCTTTAAAAAAATACTTTCCATAGGAACAGATGCATGATGCATTTCATCTCTGGAGACCTTCACTAAAGGGAGAGACTTCACAGTACTTGTTTCAGAGGGGTAGCCATGGTAAGCTATACAAGCAAAACAACAGAGGGGGCCTGTGGCACTTTTAAAGACTACAAAATTTTATTTGTTGCATGAGCTTTCAAATGTGTTCACCTTTAAATGTGCCAGAGGCCTCCACATCTGTTTTACAGTAGTTGTGCATCCTTGACCTCAAGGCATTTACCTTCAGCACTTGTGGCCAAAAAGAGGGACACAGAGAGCACCTGCATGGTGGAAACGCTCATGGTCAGCAGATGTGATTTACTAACTAGTAAATGAAGGTGATCTATGAAATTCACCCCTAGGTAGCCTGCTTGCATGAGACCTATATACCACCACATCACACCTGGTCCTGCTTTGAGGGCTTCAGAGGTGCACACAGATTTGGTGGTAGATCTCTGGGGTTGGGGGTGTGTGTGTGATTTTTCAGCCACAAAGTGCCAGAGCCCTGCTTATCTGTGCAATGCTCTTCTGTTTGGCCAGCCACTACGGTAATCTTGCCTGTATGATTGAAAACTACCCCATAGCCATTGTCAATGATGGTTACGGAGGGGAACTTTTTAGGGCTACAGAAGGATGCACAATATCAAAATCCCCTCATTATAAAAAAAACATTTTCAGTGCACTGATAGGAAACCCGCTCATATAAACTGCAACCTCTACAATCATCTCTCTCTCTAGCTTTTTTTTTGCTTACCCTTTAGCTAGTGATTTAGTATTTATATGTATATATATTACATAAATACATTCATAATTTTAAAATGCTTTCATGGATTTTAAAAGAGTTTCACCAGTGTTAAAAGCCATAATGGCATAGAAAAAGCCTCACGCTGAGTGGTCACTTGCCGGGCAGCCCTCCGGGGTGGGCTCCAACCACTCAGACGTCAGTGCTTATGCTTCGACTCCGCGAGAAAGCTTCTCGCATGGCCGACAGCCGGTTGGGGTTCAGGGCTTGCAGGTTGGTCACGTTTACCGGCAGTTCAATATCTTCCTGGCTGAGGGCCTTGTAGCTGACCCTGTCGCCTCCATTGTGGATCTCTTCAGGCTGTTGCAGGAAGAAGGTGGGTGGCTCATAGTGGGAGCAACTGGAGCAGACAGTCCTGCACTGGGAGTGCTGTGTGCTGAAGGGTGAGGAGGAGGAGTAGAGCGACGGCCCATTGGTCAACATTATGTTGCGGTTGCTGTGGAGTGGAGGGATATGGGAATGCACGGCAAAATCTGGCTCCTCCTCATCCTCTTCCGATTCCTCCTTCTTGCAGCAGTAATACTAAAAAGCCAAGGAAAGAGGCAAGTGTTGATTACTCAAAAGGAACCTGAGCCTACAGCCGGGTCATTCTAAATAACAATGGTGCTGCAAATGGCTTTGGAACAGGCCATTGTTCACAGGCAGCTTTGGTTCAACCCATGATCAAGAGATGGGCCATCCTGCACAGGACTTAGAGTTTGGATGTGCAGTGTCAGGCGTGTCCAGGCCCCAGGTCTTGCTCAGTATGCTGGAAAAATTATTAACCGAGGGGTAAAGAATAAGCAAGAGATGGACCAGAAAGGGATTTGCAGGGCTCTGTGCCAGTGCGACTCGGGAGGAGCATGTCGGCCAGTCCTTCACCCGCCTGCTCAGCGCCGGCATCGACTTGTGCAGCAGGCAGCAGAGGAGCATGGACGGGGCCAGGCTGGCAGCGGTCCCCTACGTCCAGAGCAACCAGCCCAGAGCCCGACGGCACCCGCAATATCCCAAGTCTCTGCCCATCAAGCAGCCGAGTCCAGAGGAGGATTTGGGGGAGGTCACACTCAGCACCACCCTCGGAGCCGGCCTCTTGCCAGTGGACGGGAGCTGTATGGAAAAGGAAAGGCTCGGACTTTGGGTCCCGCTGGCGCCAAATCCACACCCGGCTTAGCGAGGATGGGTGGCCCAGGCGCGCCTGGCTTCAGTTTCCTCCCCCAGAGTGCCTGTGATTTTGGGGCAAGTCACTTCATAGCTGCCCCTCAGTTCCCCCGTCTGTACCATAGGGCCTGTCTACACGGGGAAGATATTCCAGACGCGGATAGGGTGTGAATCTGAAGCACAAAGAGCTGTGCTGAAGCCCGCACGTCCGGAGAGGGAGTTTTCCAGCCTCGCTGGTTCTGCACTAGCCGTTCCAGTCAATTTTCCCATGGAGACAAACCCGAAGACAGGTAAGGCTGAAGGCTGCTAAGCCCTTGATCTCAAACCGAGAGAATTAGCAAGGCACGGGGAGTGCTCCTCGCCAAGACCAGCTCTTGCTCCAATGTCAGCCAATATCCTGAGCAGCAATGGGGAAGGAAATGTGGCATCCCCACCAGTAACGTTTGCAGGTGACGTGAAGGTTGTTAAATAATAATGAAGCCTGGACAGTGCAAGTCAGTGAGGCTGCCATCCCCCTGGGGCTGAATACAAAGTCCTAAAGAAGGCAGGGACTGAAGGGACCCCCGGTGCCAGGCCGTGGTTGAGGAGTCCTGGTCCTCGGGTGGCTAAAGGGGCCTGTGGAGTCCGAGTGCACGGCCCTGGAGGGGGCTTTGCTGGCTCTGGTGTCCACTCTCCAAAGAAGAGGATGCAAAAGCTGATGATTCAGTCAAGAGCTGCGAGAATGAGTCAAGTTCTAGAAACCCTGGAGACTTGTGGAGCTCGATGGATTTAGCTTTATTATTAGCGAAGAGGTTGAGAAGCAACCTAGTGCTGGTCTGGATTAGAAGCTCCCACCTCAGGGCCAAGCTCTATAAGCTGCAGGTGGCCTTGCACGAGGAGATCACTAGGGTGATGCAAGGCTGGGCCGGCCCCGATGTAGCCCAGATGCCCCTGCTCCCGGTGGGGGTGAAGGAAGCCCAGAGGTGAGCAGGGCGGGGGATGGGTCAAAGTGCTGGGCCCCCACCGGAGACGGTGGGTCTGCGGGGGTGGGGGCTGGGTGCTCGGGGACGTTGCAGCCCCGCTGGGGACGCCCCTAGCAGGATTGTCCTGAGGACTTGAATTGGGGGGGCTCTTGGGGGGCTCACTCATTTGGTCTAACACAGTTAGTAGCTGAGAAGTGGGGGGTGTTGGGCCATTCACAGGGATGGGGGGTGTGAAGGCGACCCCTGTCCTGGGCTCTGACTGGCTCTCCCGGGCACCCCCCTAACGCCCCCAAACAGTGGACAGCGCCTAGCACAGGGGGAGCCATTACCGAGCTACACCTAATAGTGTGCAGCCCCCAGAACAGCGGGGCCCTTGGGGACTACCGTAATACACC
>ML682047.1:14222090-14310607 GCA_007922195.1 Podocnemis expansa
GCGCTGAGCAGGCGGGTGAAGGACTGGCCGACATGCTCCTCCCGAGCCGCACTGGCAGACCAGGACCTGCTACCTCAGGGGTGGACAAACTGTTTAGCCTGAACTGTGCCAGATTTAGGCACAAGCCAAGTAAGCCATGGCTTAGGGCCTCACATTATGAGGGGCTTCTAAATATGTCAGAGATGATGAAGATTCACCATAATTGAAACTGGCAATGCAAATAAGGCTTTTTGGCAAGATGTATGTTTTATTTAGTTGTTTTTTGTTGCATCTTTGCCTATTTACATACATAAATATAGTGGTAGATTTTTTTTTCACTACTTATTCTGTTATAACGTAATACACTTTTTCTCTTCATCTTTTATGGCATGGGGCCTCTGAATCTTGACATAGCTTAGGGCTTCAGCAAATTTTAGTCTGGCCGTGGGCTTGAGGGCCACATCTGCTGTACAGCAGGGCCACACGTGGTGACAGAGGATAAAGGGATGGGCTTATAAAATTAATAGTAAATAAATAGATAACTAAATAAATAGTTATAAGGGAGGAGTGGCCCTTGGAAAGAGGATGTGTGACCACTGCAGTCTGAGCGGGGTGGGGTGCTGCTGGCCAGGAGAGAACAGCGGCCAGCATGCGTCAGGCTGCTCGCCAAATGCAACTGGCAGACTAGATGAAAGGTTGAGGTTGAGGTGGGGTGGGTAGTGGCGGTGAGCGTAGCTGGTCCACGGGTTGTAGTTTGCTCACCTCTCTAGTAGCTCCAGGCTCCAGCAGACTGTGAACCTGACCTCCTCGATCCACCAAAACATTTGAGAGAGGTTGGAGCAGGGCCAAAGCATGGGCTTAGCGCCTGATGCCCAACAGCCAATAAGCAACTCCACCCAAGGTCATTACTGCTGTACTTAGCCCGTCAGCTCTTTGGGGCAGGGGCCTGACTACGTTCATGTATAGCAGGATCGCTAGGCACCACCCACATGTGTCACAATTTAGTGTAGCTCCAAATCCTTGAGTGACCAGCATTCATCAGCATGCACTCGGTACCCAAGTCATGGACCACACACATTCTGATGCATTTCCTGTCCCTTCAGCCTGTACCAAAACCCCTTCAGTCTGATTTCCCTTCTTCCCTGGCCCCCAAACCGCCTTGTTTTTCAGCTGCCTCTTGGGCTGGCAGCCCATGAACAAACTAGACCCTGTCATTTTTGAAAAAAAGATGCGTGGGCTGCTGTGCAACCCTAAGGGAGCATACCTGAAGCCTACAGTAGCAGAGCACCGCTATGATACAAAGCAAGATAACAGTTGCTAATATTCCACCTGTGATGACCACGGTCCCGGCTGTCATTCGCCCTCTTCTCCATTAACAACCTGGAAGACAGGAAAAAAAAAAGCTGTCAAACAGTGGAGCCGTGGGGAGCAGGATTAGCAGTATTTCTACCGCAGCTAGAAAACACCCAGGGGCCGGGGGGGCTCAGCCGCTAACCAGGCTCATCAGTTTGCCCCACCAGTGGCATACGGGGGGAAGCAAGGTGCCTGCCCCCCCAATCCCAGATGCTGGGCTGCCGAGGGTGGGGGCAGGTTGGATTTTTGCAAGACACAGATGGGTGTGTGCACATGCGTGTGTGTGTGTGCGCGACATTGCCAAGCTGGCGGGGGGGCATTTGAACACCTCACCCAGTTCCAAGCAAACCCAATGCCTACTGGGGGGGGACAGGCAGCTGGTGTGAAAGGCCTAATGGACCTGGGACTAGCCGGCAAAGACACAGCAACATCACAAAAGAGGGTGGTGCTTAAAAAGCCAAATGCACCCCCCCAGATGAGGCTGGGAGGTCAGGGGCAGGCACCGTGCTCACCTGTACCCAGCAGGCTGTCTCTGGAGCCGTCCTCCCTTGATGTGCTGTAAGTGGCTGGGCACCCCATACCCCATGTCCAGTTGCTGCCCCCCCAGTACCTGTAGCACAGCCATTTACTCAACACACACCTGTGCTTCCCTCTCCTCCACCCTGTTGGCCCTGAACACCTGATGCTTAAACACATTTGCACCCGTCACTGGATTATCCCTGGCGTTGCCGAAACCCCGGCGCAGCCACCAGAGCTGGCAGAGGAACGGGCCGAATCTTTGCATGGGGCCCCAGCAGCCCTTGGGCTGGGTGCCCATGAAAGGGCCAGGACATGCATTCATCTCCACATTGCACCCCTTTGCCTTGCCGGGCAGGCTACATTTGCCCTGTACCAGCCCCAGTCAGAGCCCGTCTGCCCAGCCTGAACTCACTGGCGTGGCCAGCCTGCACTCAACTTCCTGCCCTGGTGTGGCTGCTGAGTCTGCCTGGCAATTCTGGCCATTGGGTGCTGTGAACTTCTGAGAAACTCAAAACCTTATTTAGCTGCATAACTGCTTGCCGGGAACCTTTGAAAACGGGCTTTGAGCTCTCATAAAGAGGGGCTTAGAGCTACATACATTATTACTACTTTTTCCTCCTCCGCCCAGAAAAACTTGCTCTCCCAAAGGGATACAAACACAGATGTACACACTCCACTGTTTATACATATTGAGGCTGACAGTACAAACCCTGGGCTTACTCGTGCTTGATCTTAAGTACACACAGTGCTGTAGAGCAAATCCTGACGTCTTTCCATCAGTGAAATGCCCAGAAATGTTAACGATCCTTCAAGAGTTGGCCACTTGATGTTGCTGGGATTGGTGGGTGGGTGGCAAGTCTTAGGATCAGAGCCATTAACAAACAGGGATGAGGGGAAGGGCCGCACTCCTAAAGCCAAACAATGGGACAAAGGGCTGTAAAAGCCACTGGGACTAAATTTGTTCAAACTGATCTGTGTCACTGTTCTGTTGCCATCACCTAGCACCTAGCTAAGCACCACCTGGAAGGTGTATGGGGTGGGGGGAATGGAAAAAATATCCCCATAGTAGATGCCTTGTTAATGACATATTAAAACCAGCAACACAAAAAGAGGCAATCTGCACACTTCTCTGCACAGTTACGCCACTGATGTCGCTGGGGTAGTGAAGGTAAAGGAATTTGTCTTAGTATTTCAACTAGAAACACACTGAACGCTTCCTGTTCATGTTGTTCTACTGAACAAACTGAATGGCTTTTGTATTCATTGCACTGCTTTTCAGCACAGTACATGACCGAGTTGCAAAAAAGAGGAGGAGGAGGAAAAAGAAAGAAATTTCATGCTCATGAGAAGTTGCTCCAGGCTAATATATTTTAATTTTCCAATTAGTCTGATGTGTTTTTAAAAAATTGCTCCCTCATGAATTATCTCTTAGAAAAAGAGCTGGCATGCTGTTAATTTCAAAAGGACTATGCAATTGCGTGAGTGTTCATCAATGGAAAAGTCGCACAGGCTAGCCTGATGTCACGGGAACATGCGCTGTTGACCGTGATAGCTAAAGCAAAATAATTGGTATAAAAATAACATATGTCAAATAACATATCAAAATAAAATAAATCAGAACCTTGCTAACAACTAGGGGGAAGTCATCACACATTATGAAGCTCTGGGAATCTCCAGGAAGAATGCTAACAAACCACTTCCTAACCTTGCTCTAAATACAGTACCACCCATTAGACAACACAAAACAGGAGATCTTGTGTGTCATCCAGAACAGTGGTTCTCAACCACTGTGTCGCCACGCATTAGTAAGTGTGTTGTGGCGAACCAGGGAAATAGCGGGATTTGGCCTGCGGAGAGGGGACTGCCAGATGGGCATCATTTATGAAGATAGATGTTACCTCCGGGGTCTTTGCTGGGTAGATGCATGCATGCCAGATCTCTTCACCAGATGGTGGCACAGATGAGGAGCAATGGTGCTGCTCGGACAGACAGGAGCTAAACATTTCTATTATACAAAGGATATTTTTTTTGTAGAAAATCACCCTTGGCCAAACCCCCAGAGAAAGGAACAGCTCCTGCAAGGTACAGCACACTTTCAGCTACCAAATAAAATCTACTCGTATCCCGTCAGAAGGGACCCACAGAAAACAAAACCTTCTGCCTTGTAATTAGGCCAGCGTGGCCTCACAGGAAATCATAGACAACTCACATTCTGGCCTGTGCACCCATCACACAACGACGGCACCGTGCCCTAATGCGAGGGGCGCTCGCTTGTGCTAAGATTTATAGCTTCAATTATAGGGAGAGAGGAAGCACTTTATACAGTGAAGAATTTGAGTCATGTACGTTTTCCTCTGAGCTATTTTCCATATGAAAGTAACGTAGAGTTTAATTTGTAATAACTGGAACGACTAAATGCTCTCCTATAATGAATTCAGGGACAGCCCATTTCATTTGCAGCAATTCAGTTTGCCTAACAAATTCCCATGTTAGTCTAAAAACAAGTAGTCCTGTGGCACTTTTAAAGACTAACAACGTTGTTTAATGCACAACAAAAGCTTATGCATTAAATAAATTTGTTTTATTCTTTAAAAGTGCTGTAGGATGCCTTGTTTAGTTTGCCTAACAGATGCATTAAGTTCTACAACTCCTGCCTTGATACGACCAATGCTTGTGCCTGCATAACATGCTCATATACCAGAAGGCTTTACCTTTGCATGAACATCACACACAAATATACAGGTGTGGGTGGCCTCTATTCACATGACAGTACAATTCTGTAGCTCTAATATTGGACGTGACCATTTAGCAACGGCAACAATTCCAGCTTCCAATACCACATTGTTTCAAGACTAGCGCTGGATTAAAACACTGTAATAGAGAGTGGCTTTGCATCAGGTAATGACACCTGGGATTTGCTGTTTCGGGTTGGGGGGAAGATGGCAAGATACCTCCATTGCCTAGTTTGCAGTGGTGAAAATGAACACATTCAATGCTCTTTGGAACAGTTTTTCCACGACAGGCCTCGAGGCCATGGCGATGGCTATCTGCAATTCAATGAACTGAAAGCCTGTAAATTAGCCTTGGCCTAGCCCCTGCCCGTATATTTGCCTGACAACAGTATAGCACCAATTTCCTTCAATCACTCTTTTCCCCCCCTCTCTTTCCACTGCATTCTGTTTTGGTTTTTTGAAAAGTTTCCACACAAATCCTTTCTAATGGAGATTTAATCTCCCTGTGTGTGTGAACGGCAGGTATATAAGCCCCGCAAGGCTTTAGGGCTGGAATACTGAAAAGGTAAAATATTGAGCAAGCCACTGAGCTGGAACGAGGCTGCCTGGAATAAAAGCGAAGGGTCTTTTAGGTTGGCGCTATCAGCTCGTGCATTACACACATGGCACAAGCTCAGCGATCCAGCATCAGGAAAGCCGGTCAGGGACACCCTGGCCAACTCACTAGCTTCCCCCAAAGTGTCCCATGTAGGATGACCTGGAAATGACTCGGTTTCATTAGAATAGGTGACTGGTCCAGGAACAAGGGCTCTGTATTTCCTCGGTTGGGTTTACAAGGAAAACTGCTCTTGATGCTATCCTGCCAGGTTACCCTAAGCCCCTTTCTCTCTCAAAGCAACAGACAGGGATAGCCCAAGAAATGCAACGTGACAGCTCTGCTACATGAGACACAAGGGAAGGTGAAGTGATAGCTTTGACTGGGCCAGCCGTTGGCAGAAGAGACAAGCTTTTGCGCTACACGACTTTCTTCATTGGGCCTGGGTAAGGAAGCCACTGTGTCTGTGTTCTGTGAAGTAACGGGCTCTTACATTTAATGGAGTGTTGGGCCAGCATATTTTGAAGCAGATTTAGACCCAGGTATGATATTGGGCCTAAAACTAATGGCCTGGCTGGTGACAGCAAATCCAGTGTGTCTGTGAGCTAATGGATTCTCTCCTTCACCCTATTCCTTTTGGTGCCCTGCTAAATGCTACGTAGGCAAAACCATCCTGGTTAACATGGGATTCAGGCATTGTCTGTCAGCTGTGACAGGCCACTGACATGTCACAGGAGCTCTGCAGCTGCCAGTCTCCCTTTCTGAGCCCTTCTGAACCATAACTCATCTCGCACCACAGCAGGACTGAAAAGTTGTGAGAAGAAAGTAAGGGCTTGTTTGGTTTGGATGCAAACCTCCCCTGCATCACAGACCTGGCAGTAACCAGTAACCTCAGACGGTGTCCGGCTTTCCTGCATGAGCCCTTAGGGCAACTTGAATTTTGTCCCTATTTCCAGCGCCCCCACCTTGGGTAACAAAAAATTCCAAGTCCTTTGGGGCTGTGAAGTGGCAAGGCAGAAGGACGCGTACGCACACGCATGCTCACACGTGGTACATGCAGCAGCAGAGGTCTGGAAAGCCTCTCACTGATGCCTCCAGTCCAGAGCCCAGTGCCAGTTGGCTGCACCTCGGAACGACTGACTGCACGTGCATAACGAAAGCGCTAGTCAGACTTTGGGTACCTGGAAAGTCTGGGAGCATTAAGCAAGCGGCACGCAGGGGCAGAGTGGGGAAAGTGGACCAGCCGTCAGGAACCCCAGCCAACTCAGCTTCGTGCTCCTTATATATAAAATATTATAATAAAACTAGCCTCCAAGAAGCTTTTGCTTTTCCCCCGTTTTCCTTTATGCTTCTGGATGAAGCCATAAGCAAGTGCTGGCCTACAGCTTCTTCAGATTTCTTAGTCCTGAACCACCTCAAGATTTAGTCCTGGTTAAGGGCATCCAGCGCTCTATAAATACCTGGGGTGGGTCCCAAGCTCCTGACATTACAGCCCTTCTCAGGGTCAGGTGGGTCACGGCTGAATTATGGGGTTCCTCCAGCCACTTCACTAGATGCCCCCATGTCTCAGCTGCAGATAGGGAATGTTCAAATTTAGACACCTGACTCCTTCAGACATCTGCTCTACAGCAAATGGGCACCAGGTCTCTGATCTAAGAGGCTGCTCTGGCAAGATTTAAAAAGGACGACAGGTCTGAGTTTATTATGTGAGCCTAGATGGGTTTTTAAAGTGGTGACAGCTACAGCGATGGCTATGCCTCAGCTTCGGCAACAGGGAAGCCATGGCTCTGAGAATTTGCCCGATCACCAGCCTTAACCTGGCTCCAGGCCTTGGTTCGCTCATGCAGGGCTGTCCTCCGAAGGAGGTCACAGTCCCGTTTGTAACAGCCTTGCCAGAATCATCGCTGAGTTGACCAAAACAAAAGCCAGCCGGCTCCGTATCTCCACCACACTGATCAATCAGCAGGGAATAAAAGGGTCCCTGTGGGACTCCACCCAGGACAACCAAGCCGTGTCATCTGCCATCACTGCTCAACCTGACCCCACACCACGACTGCACGCATGGGCAGATCAGCAGAGGCTGGGTGCTAAAAGCTGCTGACAGATAAAGCAACATTAGCCCTGGTGTTTGTTTGACCTCCCTCCCCAAAGCCAAGAGAGCATCATCCAGCTGTGATCCCTGGGCCCTCTCCAGGTGTGAACCCTGAATGAAAGAGTGCTAGGGCACTGTGAGAAGTCAAGCGCTATTGCAAAACTCTTGCCACCACATCCTCTGCCATCTTTCCTAGGAAAAGGAGATGGTGGGTGAAATTTTTGGCCAGGAAAATTGCTGCACCTCTGCTGCAGACACTGGAGCTGTGGCAATTTACACAGCGGAGAATCTGATCTCGCCTTGCTGTATCACAGCTATCGATCCACAATAAAAAAAAAAAAACTTGTCACCTTCACCAGAGGTGGTGTTGCACCTGTAATATGGCTGGCCCTGGCATAAGAGCAGTGCCCTCCTCAGGGCAGGATAAAGACTACTGAGAGCCCAAACTGGCTTTTAGTGTTTGTTTGCATACCTGTCAGAACATGAAAATCTCTGTCAGCCCACTCTTCTCCATATCATTGGCAGCACGGTAATTATGTTTTTAGCAGTCTTCTAGTGCTTGGAGCATAAGACACAGCACAGGATGAACCATGTAAATTTAACCCGAGCGCCCGCTCTGAACCCCTCCATTACAAGCACTGTAACACAGCTGGCCTGCAGCAGGTCAACACACAACCAAAAAAACCCTCAAATGACTAGAGCGCCAGAGGAAAATCAGCCTTATCTGTTAAGGATTTGTGTGGATTCCAAAGAAAATAACATTGCAGTCTCTTAATGCCCTGCTGAAGTTGGTGAGCACTGAATGGATAAAGCAGGATCATATTTTAGGCTGGTGCTGAACAAACCTGGAGGAAAGTGTGTAATTTATAATGCTGAGTCTGCCGGCCTTCTGGCAGGAGGCTTCCACTGGGTGAGCGTGGGCCAATGTCTGACGTGCTACCACAGGCAAAACTCACTAGCATGAAAGGGTATTCTGTCTGAATACAGACTGAGGGGACATGCTCAAAAGCACCTTCAAGGCGTCTAACGAAGTGGGATTTTCTCCCATGAAAGCTCATGCAAAAAAAAAAACTGGTTAATTTTTAAAGTGTTTGTTTGGCTTAAATGATTTAGGAGCTGAAAGTCCACTTTCAGTTGTGATGTACACCTAGCAGAGTCTGATCTGACTGAAAAATCAATGACCCTTAGGCTTCAAAGGGTCAGATTTTTAAAGGCATCCAGGTTCCTGCTTTTTTTTAAAGTCTTGAAATCAGTTGGCATTAAGCACCTAACCTGATTAGACTCTTGAAAAATCACACACAGTGCTCATCTGCCTGTCTTTTGGCCTTTGAATGCCTGGCCCAACTTGCAGCTGACAATGGGACACAATTGTTTAAGTTGTTTTTGAATACGTTATCCTGAGTAAGGACTCCAAGTGTTTGGCACCGTGGAAGGCTGCAGACTCTAGTGGCTGGCCACTGAGGACTGAAATTAGGAGAGATGAGTGCCATGCTCAGCCCCCGAGACTGTCTTCGGCGCTAAATGGCTGGGCCAACACACCACACGATCCATTGTCTATAGCCAAGCCCTAAGATATAACCGCATCTGCTCTGATCCCTCAGACAGAGACAGACATCTCGAGGATCTCTATTAAGCATTCTTGAAACTACAGTACCCACCTGGGGAAGTAAGAAAACAAATTGACAGAGCTAGACGGGTTCCCCGAAGTCGTCTACTACAGGAGAGGCCCAAGAAAGAAAACAACACACCACCACTAGTCACCACATACAACCCCCAAGTCAGACCTCTGCAACAGATCATTAAGGACCTACAGCCTATTCTAAAAGATGATCCCTCTCTCTCAAGCATTAGGAGACAGACCCCTCCTTGCTTACAGGCAGCCCCCCAGTCTTAAACAGATTCTCGCCAACAACTACAGATTTAACAACAGAAACACTGAAGCAGGCACACACCCCTGCAACAAACCACGCTGCCAAGTCTGCCCACATATCTGCACAACAGATACCATCAGAGGTCCTGATCAAGCCTGCTACTCCATCAAAGGCTCATTTACCCGCTCATCCACTAATGTGGTCTAGGCCATCATGTGCCAGAAATGCCCCAACACCTTAGACATTGGCCAAACAGGACGATCGCTGCACAAAAGGATTAATGAACACAGAGCTGGTATCAGAAATCACAGAACAAAGAAACCAGTTGCTGAGCACTCCCATCTTTCTAATCACTCAATAAATGACTTGTTAACGACTGTCGTCAGAGATGTGATTGGGACATCAAGACTTCAAAGAGAAACAGCTGAACTCGAATTAATATGAAAGCAGGACTTAATCGAGACTATGGGTTCTGTTCCCATTACAATAGGTAATTTGACTTCAGGCTTCCCATGGTTTGAACCTAAAAACTGCTCTGATTTGCTGTTACTGTATGACCTGATCCTATGTTTTACACCCCCTTGCATTTATTTTCATTCCATTCTGTAAATTCACCCATCTTTGAAGCATCTGAGGAAGTGGGATTTTCTCCCACGAAAGCTCATGCGAAAAATAAAGTGCCACACGACTCCTTGGTTTTTTTTTTTCCAATGGCTTTGCCAGTGCAAAGTCTAGCAAAATAAAAGAAATTCCACCAGGGATTAAATTAGTCTGTTTTCTTTACTAGTCTATTGGCAGAAAACGTCCATTGCATGGAGTAAACCAGGTTGCGTTACCTGTTTGGCATTGTCAGCTCCCCCAGCTAGGATCCCCTCCTATTTATGATATGGGAAGGGGACGATGGTTGCAACCTCTTGCTGCCTGGCCATGCATCCCCCCATTGGGAGTAAGCCGGAGGCTATGGTGGTCCATGCCTGTCAACTGGGGAGTGGAGGTTCAATGACCCAAGGCAGGCCAATGTGGTGCGGCTTGCACATCAGTGGTCATTTCTTCCTCTGGACCATACCCACTTTAAAACGTCTCTCCGCTGTTTTCCCTTACAAATGGGGAATGTCCAACTGGATCTGCAGCTCCTCTGCCCCAGACGGGTGGAAAAGCGTGGTGGACACTCTGCCCTGTAGGCTCAGGGCACACAGTGCTCTTTAAGCCTTGGTTAAAGTTCAGGAAAATACCCAACAGGTGAGGGCACAGACAGCCCCTACCCAAGCGCACCAGGGAGTGCCAGCACTTGGAAAGGGAGATCTATTGGCCCCTGCCGCCCTGTACTGCTGGCTTAGCTCAGATATGCCCAGATTCACACAGCTGCCAGGCACTCCGATCAATAAAGGGACCTCAGGCCAAATTTGCCCTTGTTCTCACCCACACAAACCTTTGTGTGATATTGTGAGACTGCCAGGCAAAGTTCTCTGAAGCTGGACCTTGGTCTCCTGTGCCACAGCAGGGACAAGCTCGTCCCTCTGATGTTCAAGCACAATTCATCTTCAAAGAGTAAATCTCATGTTGCAGTTATTTATCCAGAACAGAGACTTATTTGTAGTCTCTTACAATTGGGTCACCCTGGGTAAACAGTACAATAAACATTGCCCCCACCTGACAGCCTTGGAGACACGGGTCAAAGGTTTCAAGAATGGCTAATGATTTGGGTGCTTCACTTTCTGGAGCTCCAAACTCATTGAAGGCATGTGATTTTCCCAGGGTGGGTGCCTGGCCTTTCTGTCAATCCCACCCTCTAAGGTGCCTCATGTTGGGTCCCCAGAATCAAGAGTCCCTTCTGAAAATCTTGGTCACGAGCTGTGCTTAAAAACTGAACCAAATTTAGTCCTTGATCCATCAGAGTTAAGGATGTTTGAGGAACACGGTGCCCACGATGGGGAAATCCAATCTGGGGATGAGAAAGAGCCAGGGGCAGAACCGAAAAGGGGACTGGGATTCTACTCCACGACTCTGCAGCGGGCTCCCTGGGTGACCTTTGGCAAGGCACTTCATCTTGCTGGACCACACTTCCCTTATCTTTAAAAAGGGAATAAAGATATCAATCTACCATTGTCAAATGCTTTGAGATCTCCAAATGAAAGTAAATCCAAAGTCTTTTGACAATGCTTCCCTTTCTTTCACCTGTCCTCAATTAAACAATCATTCCCTCCCTCATGGAATCAATAAAGAAGAAAAATACATGGCTCAGTCTCCCCTCGAACACACCGCCACAGGCAGCCAGCAATTTGTGCAGCAGAGCTAGGAAAATCCCTCATGTCAGGCTCTTTGGAATCCTTTTGCACCACTCACTTATAACGGAGACTGTTTGGAGCTAGCCATTTTTTAAACATATTTGTCTTATGAACAGTCTAAGCTTTAAACTCTCCTGTGTGCAGGGAGGGTGGGGGAAGAATAGCAAAGTGCAGCACACGGAGACCCAAAAACAGAACAGTTCCTGTCTAGACCGCCTTTACATTTGTTCCTAATTTCACGCTCCACAGGCTCCCGGATTCATGTTTAGCAATAAATACACCAGTAAAAGGAAGCGTTCTGCAGCTCTGCTGTGGTCTTGGAGTAACCACGTAGAAGCCCTGGTATGAGAAACACAGGCGCTGTGAGCATAACTCCATAGAGCTCCTTCCTTGGCATTATGGAGAATTAGGAGCCCTAGAACTACGGAGGATGCCTGATGATGCTCCTCTTCCAAACCAATCCCCCAGAACACATTTTTTTATTTTATTGCCAACAGCAATGAAAGGCCTACAGCCAAATGTTATCTCCATGTGGACTGAAGCGAACATTCTCCTTTGTGCTCTCATGTTCTCTAACACCCCCAAATTCACATCTGCTCCTCTTGCTTTTGGCCTACATGACACTCTGGTCTCAATACACCAGCTCTGTCCGCCGGTCAGGACACCCCCCCCAGGTACTCTCCCTATGTGGCAGAGCTGTCTGCACTCATGCTCTGGCACTTGTCTGACCCTGATGTAAAGAAAGGCCTGGCCTGGTCCAGGGCTAAGAGGTGGGAACAGCTACTGCAAGTGAGACTAGTGATTGCAACGCTGGTGTGGGGAGAGCTCTACTTTTGAGCCTCACCTTGGACCTTCATAGCAACAGCCTGTTCCAATGACACAGGCCCCAGTGCAATGGGAATTACACAGTGCACGCATCTCTGCTGCATTTGGCTTGGGGTACTGGACATTTTCTTTGCTCTGTGGAAACGCAGCCCCTCGCGGCCTCACTGACAGCACGCTTTTCCTCTCCCACTTGAGCCCATCTGTTTCAAAGGTCCTGCCCTAGACATTTGGGTCTGTTTGGGCAATTGCTCATGCTGGAGGGGGAAGCGGCTGCCATTCAGCCAACATCAGACACAGGCCAGGTGAGCTCCCAGCCCCCAAGAGACACCTTCACTTTCCCTCCTTGTCTTGGCACATTTTGGGGGTGGCTCCAGTCAAGAGGAAGAAGAAAAACTAATGGATCTGCAGACAGAAGGAAATGCCTTTTCCCCCTGAATAAGCAATGCTAGTCTGCTAAAATTGGGGCAAGCGTTGTTTCAGTCTCAGGTGTATAAAACTTGCTGGAAAAAGCCTTCCTGCTGAGAAACTGTAAGAGACACAAAGTGAGATACAACAATTTACTGGACCAACTTCTGGTGGTGGAAGGCACACAGAGCCTCATGAAGCTCTTCTTCAGGCCCATGGGAGGAAATAAGCATGCCTGAGCTCAATACAAGTTGGGAGAGATGGGTAAGATTGATTTCCTTCTCTAGACCTGAAAAGAAAGCTGTGAAGCTTGAAAGCTTCTACCTTTTGCTAGCACAAGCAGATCCAATAAAAGCTATGACCTCCCTCACCTGGATGCTCTCCTGCAGATCTTAGGACCAAAATGGCTAACACAAAACCCTGCAGAGAGAACCTAACCACAGTCCTGTGCCACACACTCCCCGTAACAGAGGTAGGTGAGCCAGTGCTGAAAGAATGGTGTCGCACTTTTCATCAGCAAAGCACTTTGCAAATATTAAATAAAACTCACAAGTCTGGATAGAATGAGCCAGAGAGAGGTTACAATACTTAAGTTTCATATACGGCTTCAGTTCTGAGGTGCAGTTTTACGCCTGCAAGTAACTGAGCCTGCATTTTTGCTCTCACCATGAATACTAGGCATAAATATTAGTAGTTAGGTACGTCGCCTCTTCTTTGTGCCTACCAGCTCATCTTGTTAGCTAGCTAGCCACTGATTTTTGCATACTAATCAGTGTATTAACAATTACACACTAGCAAAAATCAAGGCTGGGTTAAAAACTAACTGAAAAAAAAAATCAAGCCCAAAGGTCACCCAGAGTGAAGGCTAATCAGAACTAGCATCCAGGGCGCTGTGTAGAGCCTAGAGAAAATTTTCTCTGTATAGACCCATGCTGCCTTCTTGCTGGGCTTTCCTTAATAACATAGGACTTGAAGGAAATTTTTAAAGTTGCTATTAAGTAACAGAAAACAAGTGTTTAAAAACTGGTACTTCTAAAGCAAAGGTCCCAGCTCCCCACCAAAGGTGCTGTATGGGTGACTGAAACACAACCCACAGAGTAAGGCTACTACACACGGTATACCATGGGGTGTGGAAAAACACAGAGACAAAGACAACAGCATCGGTACAAAAAAAAGAGCATTGTCCAGGGAGGAAAACATCTCCTTGAAAGCATTAGGTACCTGCTAATGAAAGAGCTGGATTAAGAAATAGGACAAATTCATTTAGAGCCCAGCACAAAGTCTGTGTCATTTTTGCCATTGACCTCCCTGACCAGGTCATTTGTTTCTGAACAACAGAGCTGTGAACTGGATGGGCAAGATGGGGAAGCATTCAGTGTCAAAGGCAGAAAGCAGAGTTTGGGCAAGGAGTGAGCAGGAGAGGCTGCCGCTTTTACAATAACTCCGAGGCTGAGCCAGGTACCAGTTAATACTGTGTTTGTAGAGAGCAAAACCAAGAAGGCTACAGCAGTTCTTACCTGGACTCCTCCCCCTTCTCCTTTTCACGCATGTCCCCGAAGTAGGTGCCTGGGGTCAAGTTTTGCAGTCTGCCTGTCTCAGCCAGACCGTCTGGCTGTGGTCAGTGCGTAGCTGGCTCAGGTGTGAGTCAGAGCAGCATCAGGCCAAAAGCAAGGCTTACATTTCCTTGTTACCGTTGGTTATTAACATAGTTGTTTGGCTCTGTGCGGGGGAAAGGAACTGCCCACCTGACTAAAATTTCTCTGTGTCTGGGTACGAAAAACCAAAAAATGTTCAGTTTTCAACAAAATCCAGGCCCATTATGCAAAATATAGAAGACAACAAAGCTGTTTCCATTGTTGTCAGATTTGGGGTGGGGGAAGGCTCTATCTATCTTCCAACCAGCCCTACAGCATATAAAAGCAAATGGTCTTGAGTGTGAGCTACATGTTGAGAGAATGCCTCTACCTTGGCATGCCCTGACAGACTGTTAGTTTGGATGCAGATACAGTCCCCAAAACCTTTTGCCTCGCTAGTCTGCTGCATGGTGAGATGGGACAGGTTCTGCTCTTCCCATGAAAGCCAGGCTCCCATCCATTTCAAGGGGAGGGGGCTTATTCTTGTGGGGGTTCCTGGAATATGCCCTGATTTACAGTAGCTGCAGTGTCTTTATTTTGCATGAGATGAAGTGGGGCTAACGCTGCTGAAACAGCAGGATTAAATGTGCTGGGCTCTTTGAGCCTCCTTGCAGGAGGCCCACCAACACAGAGCCATTGGCTTTTGCTGTTGATGGATCCCAACTACCTGAAGCATGGACACCCAAAAGGCCAGCCCCAAGCACAACTGACTGACTGCACCTGAATTTACAGCGCCAGAAGAGCTGAACTGCTCTATTTATTTTGATCCAAATCGTGATGTGGTGTTTTACCAGCCTGACACCCAGCTGGCTGTCCTGTGACAGCTTTGCTGACTTAAGCAGGTGTTTCCAAGGGGCAGAGGAGTCAATCAATGCTAATTCACCAGCTCTAAGCCGCTCACTACCATTATTGTGCTGGCCTGCTGGAAGAAAGTCTTCTCTCTTAGCTGGGGAAACTGAGGCTTGGATCCTTTTTGTTTTAAGGCCAGCTTTTCAGATGTATCCACAGGCTTTGGGGTACCCTACCTGAGACTCTATGGGCCTGATTTTCAGAATATGCTCATTATTATGTATATACATCTTGTAACAATATGAAGCTGCTGAGGTTGAATTTATCTGGAAATTTGATTGCATTGCTTCAGGGCTTAAAAGGGACTTTGGATTTTTCTTTCATTACAACAGGTGATTTGATCTCATCTTCCTCTGTATGCTGTTCCCCAGGGTTTGAATCTTTACAGATGCTCTGATTTGCTGCTACAGCGTGATCTGATCCCATGACTTACACTTCCCCCTATTTATTTCCTCCCATTCTGTAAACTCCCTCATCGTCAAAGCATCTGATGACGTGGGATCTTCTCCCACGAAAGCTCATGCAATAAATAAGTTTGTTAGTCTTTAAGTGCCACAGGACTCCTTGTTTTTAACTGAACTAGACTAACATGGCTTTCCCTTTGGAACTTGTAACAATAGCCGATGCATGCGTGATTTGTGGGCTAGGAATAAAAGCAGGGCTGAACAATCTGCGGTCTCAGTTATTTTGAAAATTCTAACGATGGAGAGCTATACGCACCAGGTCCCACTGAAGATCTGGCCTTAAGGTGTATCAGAAGAGATATAACCTAACACTAGGCATATCCGAAATTTGGGCTGCCCGTATCTGCCCAGGGACCACAAAAAAGTCTTTGGCAGAGCTAGGAGTTAAACCTATGCTGATTCCTAAGCCTGGGCACTGACCACTATGCCACGCTGCCTTGTGCTGATGGAGACAATTCTGTTGCTCAGTTCCCTGAGTTAAGACATATTTGGCTCAGGGTGGGTCTGTCTGGAAGGAAGGGGAATTTCTGTGAACTGTGTAGCAATGTGGGAGATGAAGGTTAAAAAAGGGCCAATTATGTAATTTACATGCCTATATTTAAATAACTCAGAAGTTCGTATCCTCCTAGCAAATATCCTTATGATCACACCCACAGGTTGTTGTGTTACTGATTATTCCAGCTCAGAGCTTTCTTTTTAGGAAAAAGAAAAAAAAAAAAGAAAAGAAAAATAATTCACTGCCAACAGCCATAAACACCTACCACACTTATTACGTAGTTTAACCCATACACATAGCTGTTGTCTGCATGCTATACAGGCTAGGAATTACTCCGTAGCTTCACCCCTCAGATGCAGCTGTTGTCTGCAGGCTATGGGGGACTGGGATGAACACTTTGTGCAGGTGGCACGATGAACCAACCCTCTGGACTGCGGTATAATGCTAGATCAGGAGTATGGATCTAGGCAGCCCTGAGTGGTCTGTTCCCCCACTAGCTCACAGCTGGATGACCGCCCTCTTGCCGTACTCTGGTCAGCAGCGTGCAGACTGTTACCAGGAGTCCTGCTCAGAGACCTTCAGATGCCAGGTGATCCAGGAGCACAGAATACTGTCAGGCGTACAGCTGTTTACTCCCTAACATGGACAACAACTCATCTCACCTCCCCTACTTTGCCTTCATGCTACAACTGCCTAGTCAGTCAGAGCTGAAGAAGAGGTCTTTGTAGCTTGAAACCTCATCACTTTCACCACTAGACGTTGGTCCAATTAAAGCTGTCACCTCACTCATCTTGTCTAGTCAAAAGCAGTCATTACCAGAAACGAATGCCAGATGTTTCTCGCTATGGTTGCTGTACACGATACTTATCAGGTCACAGTTATAGAGGGTCTCGCTAACCGCAGCTATAAAATTCATCAGCAGATCTATTTATGCAGGTGCAATGCTCCTGCATGGCCTATCACCACTGGCTGGAACACCAGCTCTCCTCCAAGAAGTTACTCTCTCTATTGACTGCAGCCTACCCAAGATGTGTGCCTTGACGGCACTGCAGCCAGTGAAGATTAGACTTTAGCTCCAGTTGCTTTTTTGAAGTCTTGGCTGCTCCCTGCACTAAAGAATCTGCAGCCACAAGCTAGGGTGTATGATAGATGCAACTGGACAGATATAAGCAAACATTTGTACATGCACAAATGCAGGCTTTTCTGCACAGAATTTGGAGAACTCTATTAGAGAGAAGTGGCGCTGTTTCCTGTGAGCAATCTCGTGATACTGTCCAACACACTTTTAAATTAAACTAAGTATCTTAACACCCTTTGCACCAAACTCCCACCCCTTCCTGGATACTGTGCGCCAAATGCTGTAATGTCCATGAAAACCAGACCAACATGAATTCTCCCTCATAAAGAGAAATTGGCTGCCTGCTACCCAGGTCGCAGTTCAGACCTGGAATATGCACGTGGCAGGCCCACATAAATCACAAGTGCTTTTCTAATTGTGAAGGCTGCTTTCAAGCAAAGGAGCCCACAGGGCCAGCTCTCCCATCCAGAATCCTGCAGAAGCAGGGAAGCGGCAGCTTTCCAACAGGTAACAGAAAACAGACGGTTACTAAACTGCATGTGAAGGCAGTCACAGAGGAGAAACAGCAGCACAAGGGCACCCCACTGGCTGTCAGCCGCTCTGCCAGTTACCCTGTGGAAAGAGTCCTCCCAGTGGGGATTCATTTCTCGCTACCGAGAAGCGGTCTCCTGGAAAGAAAGGGCCAGGGCAGTTGTGCTACCAATGCATCTGTGGGAGACAGGCTGGTGCTGATGTTAGGACAGACCACAGCCCAAGTTAGGTCATCCCTGCAACTAATGTAGTGGCTAGCCCCTCTGCTTAACATGCAGAAGGTCCTGGGTTCAATTCCCAGGGGGTTGGACTCAATGATCTCACAAGGTCCCTTCCAGCCCTATGATTTGACTTGACATCTGAAAGATAGCTCCTCCCTTGTGCCAGCTATTTACAACCACAAAGAGAGGGAACCACCAAGATGCTGGGACACCTGAGCCATGCCTTCCTGCTGACTGGCCACACTCCCTACATAAGCATTTGGGTTGGCAGTTTGCATAGGAGCCAATCTTGAGGGGTCCCTGATCCATAAGGAATCCTCTAGTCATGGCAAAACTAGGGTGACCAGATGTCCTGATTTTATAGGGCCAGTTCCAGAATTTGGGGCTTTTTCCTAAATAGGCATCTATTACCCTCCATCCCCCCTCCTGGTTTTTCTCACTTGCTATCTGGTTGCCTTAGGGCATACCCACAGGAATACGGCTAACCTGTCTTCCACAATGCATTCTCCAGCAAGGGGAAGCACAGAGAGTCAAGTACTGAGTGAGCTGGCAATGATCCTTTCTGCCTGAGAACACGCCAGTCACAAAGAACGCAGGCTTCCGAGTCTATTCCCAATTTCTGACAGCTTTGGAGCCACACTCCTAAAGCCACAGCAATGATCTGGGCCCTGGAGACACAACATGGGATTGATTTAAATGGACATTAGGAGCCTAAATACCTTTGACCACGTGCTCCCTGGAGCTCCTTGCAGAATGTCTCAGCAGACCCTGCCAGGCACAACGTGGGATCCAGCACGTCACCTGTTTTCCGTAGCGTCGCTTCAGGCTCTTGCAATGTGCTGTAGCATCAGTGGGTAAACCCCTTCTTGCAAACCTGTGGAAAGTGGTGTCATATCTGGCCTTTCTGTTGAAATACCAACTGGAGGGAATGCCCCAGCACTAGGTTTCTACCCAGCATTGTCTGTCAGGCCCAGCAAGTGCAACTACTACAGGTAAGTCTCCTTGAAGCTGCCTTGGGAGACCATCTCCATCAAGACCAGATTTCCAAACGAAAACAAGGCCACTCCCTTTCCACAAGTGCTGCATGACACATCAAACTCCCTTTTTCACACCGAATTCCAGTCCACATGGTGTGAGGAAGAGGAGCAAGAGTTGGCCCTTTAATCAAACAGGGACCTGATTTCTGGACTAACTGAGCCCCCATAGTATCCATTCGCATCAGCTGGATCTGTGGCTACACTGCACCTCTGCAGTATTAAACCTTAGGCACCAGGAAGCACTCAGTATAGGCAATATGTGCCACTACGGCCACAGCTGAGTGCTCAGCACCTCTGGAAATCAGGCTCCAGAATATTCCCTGCCATCACAAAGGGGAACAATCTGGTTACAAATAAATCTTCCATAGCAGTTGGGACACTTGCCACACACCATTATTTACGCAGATTGGACACTGCTGCCTTCCCTTCCCCTGAGTATCTGGCCTCCCTTTTTCTAGAGAACATGTGGGGGGAAAAATAGCCTGGGTGTCAAATGATTTAAAAACAAACAGCGTTCCTAGCAAATACCATAGCCTGATCTGAAACAATTCCACTTCAGTGTCTGTCCAAGCCTTAAAATGTGGAGGAGGGTGGGAGCCTGGCATGCTTTCACAGTAGGTAATATCGATCTCCTGCCTGGCAGTGAGTTTCCCAGGCAAGGAAAGCACCAAGCGACAAGGTGCTAAGGCAGTTTGAGCGTAACCAGTTATCTTCCTTTCATGGACACTGCACACATGATGTGCTGCCCTGGGCCATAGCTGAGACCACCTCTCGACTGGGGAAAAGGTCCGGTATAGCTCAGGCTTAGCTCACGTGAGCTAGCTAAGACAACAAAGACCTGACCCATTTCCTAGGAGACCTGCATCTCAGTAGGTTTGAACTTGACCTGGGCTCAAGGTCCTACCTACTTTGTGTCTGCCCTGGGAACAGTGGGTGAGTTTAGGCTGGAATTAGTTTGTACTTGTTAAACCTCACTTAAACATGTCCGTTTTTCCTAGTTAAGGTAACACTTGAGTGTGGGAAACCAAAGAGTGAATGCTATCCTTCCCTCTGTTGCTATCATGTTTTGTTCAAGGCATTGCGTGAAAGCTGAAGGCCAGACTTGCATTAGTGACCAGGTGTTCACACACCTAGGCTTAGCAAAGCCGAAGACATCACCTGGCTGAATAATGGCTTGGGAATGGGAGCAAGGAATTTACCTCCCAGTGCCAACAAAGTTATCTCCCTATCTCCAAGCCCATCATGGGAAAGTGTTACTGCACAGATGGAGGGTGGGGGAGCAGGCCCCTGATGGATTACATTATTTTCTGAGGCCAAAATCCAGTATCTGAACACTCCCAAACTGGGACCAGTTTGGCTCCGCCTTGGAACTGATGCAGCTCAAACCCGTTTCTTCTTACTATCTGCACCGACAATCCCACATGTGAAGAAGGGAGAGATAGCTCACTTTTGGTCAGTCTGAAAAAAAAAGAAAGTGGAAAAAGAAGGGAGAAAAGGGCTTTGAGGCCAGCACTGTGTCCTGAACAAACACTATCATGCCTTGTTTTGGCTCCATGGTGCACTTATACATCAGACCCCACGTTATGTGCTCTGCAGAGTTATTTATACACTGCGTGGCTGAGGGGGTGTCCTCCTACCCCGGCTGGCAATGCTCCTGGACAGGAAGTAAGAAAGAACCACAAAATGGCAGTCGGAGCTTCCTTTACACTTGAGCTTCCTCCACCCTGTAGCTGGAGTGGTTAGACGCAGCTGGCTGGTGGGAAGCTGACCCCATCCCTCTTCTCTTGCAATGCAGGGAACCAGTAGACGTGGGTATCTGCTGATGAACGGGGGAGAATTCCCAAGGGGATGCTGTTCACAAGATAGAGAGAGAAAGGGACGGACACACACATACACCCAAGACAAGAATTTAGGCCCCAATGAGATCTATTGATCCCACGGGATATCTGGAAGGAGTCTGTCTCAGTGAAAAAGAGGCATGAACGTACTCAGTGAAGTCAAGGGGGGAGCAAAAGTCTGAGAGTTTGCAAGTGCTAATGGGCAGGAAAGAGATGACTCTGGGAACACAAAGCACTTTGGTCCAGAATCTGCATCCTTGTGCAGTCAGTGTGGGTTGCGTAAGGGTAAAAGGCTCAAGCATCTAACGAGAAATTTAGGGGAGCCTGAGGACTGGTTTTTAATTATCTTTGTTGATTATCCTGGCATTTGTCAGCTTGCCTTAATGCCCTTCATGTCAGTTAAACAGAGGTCTTGTGTCTCCAGTATATCATTGTAAACTGGATACAGAACAGAAATGCAAATTTGACAAGCTCCTCATTTCTTGAGAAGCACAGAGCGATTTTACCACCCAGAAAAACCACACCAACACTTGCCTGACAAACAGTTTGCTTTTCAGAGCGAGTGAGGACAGGCTGCCTTGGGCTCCATGCACATGGTGCAATTTCATCCTCTGTGCAACACAGCTGTGGGGCATGGTGTATTCCTCAGCCCAGGTGTCTCTCACTGGTTAAAGCCACCAACCTGCTCTCTGTTAGGCAATACATTTTTAAAAGGGATAGCCGTGTTAGTCTAGTCCAGTGAAAAAACAACAAGGAGTTGTGTGGCACTTTAAGACTAACAGATTTATTTTTTGCATGAGCTTTCGTGGGAGAAGCATCTACATTGCCACTGACCAGATAGTTGCCTTCATTTTTGCACCAGGCAGAGACGCAGAGAAATCCAAGACCCAGCAGCAGGGGATGGAGAAGCCCTGGCAGGTATTCAGAAGGCGGCAGAACTGAGGCTGAAGACAGATGGTGCAGAGATGCTGGTGATTGGATTAGCAGCCTGATCTGTGTGACTGGAGGCTTGCAAACTGCAGGCACAGTCTCTGAAACTGCTGGACCTTCAAGTCGCTTTGCTAAGGGGTTATCTTGTGTTGTTAGGACAGGCTGCCCCCTAGAGTGAGCAGAAATCATGACCTGAGTGGGAAAGCAAAAGCCAACTCCTTCCCCAGTAGAGGAGTGGCTGGTGAGTGTTTTTTTTATCACTTCTGCAGCTCAACTAGGAGCGTTTTTAGCAAAGGACTGACTGCTTTTGCAAGTCAGGACATCAGATCCAGACAAATTTAATTCCGTGGCTGGTTTATTTCCTGCCAAATTAATGCACAAGTGAAAAACCTGCTTCTTCCAGGAAACGTCCATATAGATTGCATGCCATTTTGATCTGCTATCCATCTGCCTGCATGTTCACAGGGCACTTAGCTTTTCTCATCCTCTGGCCCTCTTCCTGTTGACCGTGAGGAGTGCTGTTAGCAGTGATGCCCAGAGAGGCCTAAAGAAATGAGCAAAAATGACGAGAAACATTTCCTAACACACAGTCTGTCCCATGTGTCTGTGAATGTTATTTCTAAGGCAGTTATCACTGTACTATCTGAGGGCGAAGTTTTAGCCAGTGGTGTAGCTTTGCTGACGTAGCAATATCATTCCAATACCCTAGTGTATAGGCATCACACCAGCATGTTTTTGCTGGCTTACACTGGTGCAAAAGCCAGAAACCACGATGTTGGCAAGACTTAATCTCCTGGCCCATCTATTAAAGCGTGTGAGCAGTGAAAATAACAGCTGACTTTTTATTATAACTCTGGTCTTGATCTCACCTCTGAAAGCCACATCAAAGTCCCATTAACCTCTGTGTGGGTCAGGAACTCAGAGGGAACTTTGTCGCTCAGATCTGAAATAGATCAGCCAGGCTGCACTTTTCAGCCTAAGTCTGACCCTTCACACTTACCTGGATCTCCTGTTTTTTAATACTTGCATGGAGAACAGGCCAAAGCAACAAGAAATCTTAACAACATTTTCCTCAACATTATGATGAGAAAATGAAATTTTCATGAAAATCTTGATTCTTTTTAGACCAGCTCTAGCCACTTTACTTACTAACTGCTCTTCTACGCATTTGACACTTAAGTTTCTAGTATGTATTCTGATCCTTCACTGAACCAAGCTTTCTACTGCTTCAACTGCAAGGGGGCTCAGACTTGGCAGAGGCTTCTGGTTGTTCCTGTAATAAACAAACACACAATAATAAATCAAGATGGATAGAGGAGGCTGGATGTAGGCTTGGTTTTTAGAAGCAGCATCAGTATTGAGAGTTGTCTGAAACTGGGATCCAAAATGCATCACCACACAGCACCGTGGCGGGTGGAGAAGAGCTTCCAGATTTGGCTCTTCTACTTTCCAGTTGCAGCTGAGCTCACGCAAGGTGTGACCAAGTCTGTGCATTAAATCTGGGTGCATTTATTTGCTGTTGATGAAAAGGGTGACAGTTGCTGTGCAGTCTCGGTCAGCAGCAAGTGCTGTGGAGAGGCAGCACCCCAAAGGGGATGTTCCAGAGTATACTGGAAAGAAGAATATTTATTTTCTGCCTAGACCTGTGGAGAGCAATGCACAGCGGTGTGCAGGACAGGACAGGACCCTTCCTTCACAACCCAACATGCCTCTTTTGGATAAACTAGCAGCGACAGATGCTCTAGTCCTGAGCGACCCATGCCCTTGGGTGAGCTACAGGAGTAGTCTGTCCCTTCACGGGAGCCCAGGGACGGCACTGGAGTGGGAAGACCCCACAATCTGGTCCACAGTGCTGCAAGGTTTGGGTGAGCCAGGCTGAACCCTGCAACCCTTGCTGATCGTTCTCGTCAGATCAGATCCTCCTTCCACCCAGGACTGCCATGCTCCACAGCCCTGCTGGAGATTGAAATCTTCGAGAACAACAACGATCAGCAAGAATCCTTGCTCAATGAGCAGCTGCCAACCTGGATGGAGGGAAAGCAACACATAAATAAGTTAGATGCCAGGAAGGGTTTAGTTGCAAATACAGGCCTTCTCCTGCATTCCCCCCGGCTCCTGTAATCCTACCCAGTCAATGAACAAGAGTTGGGCTGCTAGGGCTGGGAGCCAGCAGAGGTCTTTTCAGTTACAGAGGCACAGGACAGGGCAGCTACCAGACATTCTCAGTAAAATGCCTTAAGCAAAGCCAACAGAAGTCCTGTAGCAAGTTAAAGACTAACAAATTTCTTTGGGCATGAGCCTTCATGGGCTGCAACCCACGAAAAGCAGGTGCATCTGATGAAGTGGGTTGCAGCCCACAAAAGCTTATGCCCAGAGAAATTTGTTAGTCTTTAAGGTGCCACAGGACTTTTGTTGTTTTTGCTAAATACAGACTAACGTGGCTACACCTCTGCCTTAAGCATAAATCCTCCATCACCTTTTTTGTTTTTTCTTTTTTAATTCTCTTCCTCTTGATGGCAGTGCTTAAGAACATAAGACCAACCAGATTAGGTCGGATCAAGGGTCCATCTAGGCCAGGATCCTGTCTTCCCTCAGTAACCAATGCCAGGTGCTCCAGAGGGAATGAACAGAACAGGTGATCACCAAGTGATCCATCCTCTTGCCCATTCCCGATGCCTGGCTTGGAAGCCGAGGAAATGGGTGAACAGAAGAGCACTGCCCTGGTGGGTAAGCAGGGAAGGGATGCATTGAGTTGCACGTACACATACTTGTAGCTATACGATAGTGCACTCTCCCCTGGGAACACGAGCACCATGATAAACTCACCTCTTCACTGTCTCTAGTATGAAGCTTCTTTTCACCAAGGGCACCTCAGAATGAGGTTGATTTACGATCCAGTGACCGTTCCATAAGGCTCAGAGAAAAGAGTTTGGTCTTGGTCCCTGTGGGAAAGCCCTTCCTGTGCTTTTGCTGCACTTATTCCAAATGCTCAAGCCTTCTGAGACCAACTCCTGGAATCTGCCCCATTTTGTGAGTCTTAAATTCACTTTTCCCTTCTTCATTATAGGAACAGACAGATGCATGCGCCCACGGATATGTCTGCTCTGGCAACCAATAACAAGTTCTTTTGAACCACCACAACTTTCTTCTTCCTCTCCTCCCAGCAGGAGAACCCATTATCCCCAACCATCAGCCTTGACGGCTCCTCGACCATCATAATCGTCCTTTAAGAGTCCCTCTTTCCACTCTAGCACACAACGAACTGCTGTTTGAACACTGGCAGTCGAAAAGGATTGTGTAGGCTCATTGCACCTCCTTGCTAAGTTTGGTGGAAGGATAATAACTAATAATGGCTGGAGGAGATGCCTCTGTGGTCTAACAGCCTGATTTTTCTTTCACTTGCAATGGTTTTACATCAGCTGTTAACTCCAATGGTCCCAAGCCTTCTCCTCTCATGTTGGATTTACACAGGCATAACTACATGCATTTCAGTGGCGCTACTCCAGATTTACATTGCTGTAAGCAAGTGGAGAGTCAAGCACCTTGTCCGATGCACTTAGGTTTCCAGGACCAGAGATTCAGGCCTCAGCAGGGCTGACTCATCTTTTCATTCTGCATAGGAGAGGTCTGTAAATCAGATCTGATGCTTATGCTGCATGGGCAGCCAAGGTTGGATGTTCAAAGCCAACGAGGGGGTCTGAATGGCCATTTCCCATGCAAATTATTGGGAAATCCTCCACAGATCCTCAGTACATTTCACAAAAACTTGGGTTTGTTCCTGCATAACTTAATCAATCTATTCCTTCCTAGCACACAGTCTGCTGGTTGGTCACCACAGCTCAGTGGTGCCCCATACATGTATTCACTGAAATCTAGACAGAGAGTTTGAATCTCCTCTGGGTTTTCAAAAGTTATACAAAAGTGTTCCATTGCATTAATAATATAGCTTACATTATACATCCCTTTTCACCTAAAATGATACAATGGTACTTTTTAAGAAGCTCCCTTTAGCAGTAGTTTCAGACATCTTCCCTAAATTTAAAATAGGGAATATTGTTAGAACTGGTCATCTCTAGTGCAAGAAGGAACTTTTAAAGTGTGCCCACTGTGTGCTATACTTGTGTATAAACTATACACAAGAAATACTCTCCCTGCTAGTGAAATACAGTCACTTCTGGGGTGCAACAGGGCAGTTGTTTAACCTCATACAGCAACACTGCACAACAGTTCAGAAATGAAGAATTCTGGAACAATCTGTGAAATTTAGCTATCCAAAATGTAATGATCTGTGTTGAAATTTGACTAGGAAATATCATTGTTTCAGGACAAAGCATCTCTAAAAGACAGATATTTAACCCAACCTTTATTATATTCTGGGAGAATTTACCCATTTCTAACCTATTCCCTAGCTTTCTGCCTGCCAGAACAGCTTTCAGGGCTTCAGTTACTATCTGTGTCTGAACCAGAAACCAATATTTTAAAAAAGCAGTTTATGTACAGTGCTACAAAACATTATTCAGCCATCAGGACACAAGAATGGTGCCAGTGTCTCCACAATTGGAGCTGGAGCTACCTACAAGCTATGATTTTTAAAAAACTTCCAACAGCCCCCCCAAACCATCCTACCCATCTCATCTAAAAAAGATCAGTTTGGAAATAATTATCTCTTTGTAATGACAGCATGCTGCATTTTTTTCAACCTGCAGTCAGAGTTCTGACAGCGGCATTATCATGTTAGACAACAAAGCAGGAGTAAACAAGACGAGGATACAAAGCAAATCTCATGTCAGAATGCATGACGCATCAGGAATGGTCGTAATGCACCATTCAGCTTATTTACTGGTAAGATGAAAGAAGAGGATTTTGTTTAAGTTGCATCAGGACAAGAACATGTGATCAGGTTTGGGGGTGGATGGTGGATGAGACAGAATGAGCAAATCTCTCTGCCTTCGGCCATCGCCACGCTAGGAATGCTATAGTGCTGCAGCTATGCTAGATGCTTAATACAGAGACGGAAGGCGTTTTTCTGTCACCGTTATAAAACCACCTCACTGAGAGGTGATGGAAACTTTTCATTTAGTGACGTCTAAGACAGGGTTTAGGTTGGCTTACCTACATTGCACAGGGTGTAAAGTTTTCAACAGCCCTGAGTGATGTTGTTAAGCCGACCTAGCTTTGTAGGGTTGGCCAGTCCTTGGGTCTCTAAGTTGTCTTAGTCTGACATTGTCAAACTAGATGAAACTCTGTGGGGATTCTGAGATGCAGCCCCAATAAGGATGTAAGTGTGTGTAGAAAGGAGGTGTGGATGAAGAGAGTGATTAACACGTAACTCTTCTGCCATCACTTACCGCAGGCTTTTAATAATAAGATGCTGCCCTTTCATCCGAGGAATTCAAACTATTTTAGAATCATTAATGAAGCCTCACACCCCACCCAAAAGATTAGTGATTTGCCAAAGGTAACCAGAGTTGGTGCCAGAATTGAGACTAGGCCCTAGTCTATATTTGGGACATTTTTGGCAGCAGTTGAGGGCCGTTAATGCAAGGAACTTAAAATTCCTTGCGTAAATGGAGGCGACTTTCTAAGCCACCATTACACACTGGGGAAAGCTGACTGCATATTGCGGTCAGCTTTCCCCTACACCTCCTGACTCCCAGGACTTCCAGGGTCGGCTTCCGGGATTGGCGCAGCAAGTTCATACTCGCCACGATCCACTCCTGGAAGGGCAAACTCACGGCGGCGAATTTGCCACTGTCAGTATAGACATACCCAAAATCCCCCTCTGTTTGACTGCTAGAGTCTCACACTTAGAATTCATCCACACTTAGGCGTGATTTAACAGTGAGTTTGGGAAGAAGGATCAGGCGCTGGACTGGGACGCAGGAGATATTTATTTTTTACTCAGCTCTGCCACTGAGTCCCTGCAAGGCTTTTGTACAAGTGACACTGGAGTGCCCCTTATCAGCTTTAATGGGGAGCTGGATCACAGCTGAAATCTTCCAAGGAATCCAAGTTCCATTCCCAGAAGAAACAAACGGGGAGAGTTAGGCACCTAAACACCTTTGAGGATCTGGCCCTTAGGGTCGAAGTCTCATGACCAGTTAATGGAGTTTAGGCTCCTAAATCACTTAAGTGCTTTTGATAAATGCATCCTGGGTTCTTAAGCTTCTCTGTGTCTTCTTTGCCCCCTTGAGGCCCCTCCCCGAACCAGGAAATGATGCTCTAGTTCTTTTATATCCAACGGGGCTGCTGTGAGGAGCACACCGTTAATATTTGTACAGAGCAATTGGATTCTCTGACGTAAGGGCTGATCTAATGACTGTGGTATCACAGTGCTAAAAGCCTTAGAAATCCCAGGAGACAGACACTATGATTTCTGACTTGGCCTATGGGAGGTGAAGGAGCCCCAGTCACAGACAGGTTGTCACTGTGCTAGGTACTGTACAACACAGAATAAAGAGATGGTCTCTGCATCAAGGTGCATATTAGACTCCCATACAATTAAACCTGACAGGCTAGGTAGCTACCCAGCAATTGTAGAGCAGAAGCAAGACGCTATTGGCCCTTCATGCAAGCAATGGTTGAACATTAGCTCTGAAATCTCTAAGCTCAGCAACTTGACACCTTTCTCTGCTGTCATTTGTGTCACTTTAAGAGGAAGTCATCCTCCCCTTTCACCTATGTTCGTTCCTGTGTGTAATCATGATTAATGCGCCTCGCTGTAATGCCCCAGAGACTGCACTATTAGCTCATGCCAAAATGTAAATAGTCGTTAGCAGCAGCCACATAGCCGGCCTCAGAAAGGGATTCTCTGCTCTGCATCCAAATGTGAAATCTCCCTTGGCAGCATGCCCCACTCGGAGCCCTTTGCGGCGCCCGGCAGTAGCCACAAATCTACTGGCAATGCATTCTGCTCCCGAGCATCCTTCGCACAGCAAGACGCTCTGGCCACGCACAGCAAACAGCTCAATTAGGCCAAGCTGCTCGCTGGCGGTTGCAGCCTTCCAGTGGTAATGAAGTAGTCTGTGGCGAAGGCCAGGGGAGGAAGGTGGCTCTGGGGGATCCAGCAATCATTGTCCTCTACAGAAAGGAACCGCTGGGTGAGACGTCTGCAGGGAACGGCAGATGGCGGGGAGGGGAGGGGAGGGGAACGTCTAGGATGCCCAGGGCGTATACCACAAAGACGGCTAGAATCAGTGGATAATAAAGAGCTTTCTGCTATCTGAGCAGCACAAAGAGCATCAGAGAGGCCTGATTCTAATCTCACTCAGGCTGGTTTTACCACTGTTGACTTCAAGACAGTTAACCCCCAGCTCCGTATCACCATCAATGTGATCAGAGCCCTGCACTTCCAGCTACGCATTTTTGTAGCCTAGTTCCAGGCCCTTTGAGACAGCTTTGTCTCCCTTGGGCCACAAAAGAGATCCCTTCCAGCGTGAGAGCTCTCTGCTAGCCACGCACAACCCAAATCCTGCCCAGGGCTGGCACTTGAGTTGTGCAAAGGAGCTGTAATGTAAGAGAGAATCTGGCCTATAGAATTTAATGGCGAATCTGGTCCTTTCTCTACGGGGTTTTTAAGGCCTTCCCTAGAACTTTACTGCACAGTTTTAACTCTCAATTAAATTCTGTTGAACAGCCCAAAAAAACTACAGAAAATATATCAGATTACTGTCAAATTGTACAGGGCTTTGCTTTATGGGTTTGAAGAAACAATGCATAAGTTGCACTGTAGGCATCTCTTTTAGCAGCAACAGTGGTCTTGTGTCTGCAGAAGACTCCAGAGAAACGTTATATCCCCCAGAAAACCTTGATGGCAACCTGAACCCCCAAAAGATCCCGGAGTTTCAACAAAACGCATGCTTCCATAACAGCCACCCTGCAATGTGCACTTCCTACAGGTTCATGTAGCAGGAGTGTCTGAAAATGGTAATAGAAAAAAGCATGAATTCAAAAGACAGTGATGCTCTCTCGCCTAAGGGCTCATTCTTTAAACCAGGGATCCAGCTGTAGCTGAGCTTTCTGAATTTTTTCAGCATGCTTAACCAGGCTGGCTTCGAAGCTAAGCAAGGCAGGGAATGCCTGTCCCAGTGTATCGCAGAAGGGAACTGGCGTGGCAGAGTATGAGGCGCTCGTGTCATTTAATATGACGAAAACATGCCTAATGAAAAAATAATATTTGCACAGCTCACCACAGCTATGGTGCTTACCAAGCACAACTGCAGGCATGAATTTAAATGAGTGGGGGGATGCCAAACTGAGTGCAACAGTGTGGCTGGGGGATTTTGTGGGAAGGGAGGAGAAATGTTGAAATCACTTGCATGGAGCAACCTAGGTGCTGGAACGCCTTTAACTTCTTTCAAATGGCTGCAATCTCAACCTCCAATCAGGGAGGAAAGAGGGTTAAGAGATGATATACACCAGACACCTCACCACTCCCTAGTGGTCCACTAGCAGAAATGGTGTCACAGACTTACTGACACAATGGGCAGCCTTCCTGATCTCCTGGAGAAACTTCGTGACCACGACTACAATGGGGGAAAGGGGAAGACACACCACAAACTGTCACATTCAGAAAGGAAACATGGAATGTAAACCCTGACAATTCCCATGACCCTGGTTGGTGGCCACGCTGTGGCAAGAGAAAACCTAATGGAAACAGCCCTTCCTGGCATAAAACCAGATGGGAAATGCTGCCATCTTGTTTCCAAGACCACTTCCTTTGCAAGCCCAATGAGTGATATCTCCATGTCATCTATCAAGTTTATCTACCTAACCAACTCTCACAATCCCTCCCTCTCCCACCTCACGATGAGCTGGGTGGATATCGTTGAGCAACAACCATTTTACAGACTGGAGAACTGAGCCCCAGAGATGGTAAATTACTTGCCCAAGGAACCCGAGACCACCTCGCTTCCGTTCGTATGCTCAGAAAACGTCCCTAGATCACACGGATGTGCTGCCATTAAAGTACATCTTTCTACTCCTTGGATTTGGAAGTTAGAGACTCGTTCTATTCTTCACCTAACCTTAGGAAAGACCCAGAGCTCTCTCTGAACACAAAGCAAAACACCGATCCTCCCCACTCCTTCCCCACAAGCTGTAGGAGCATCAGAAAACACCAAAAAGGGACCTGCAAAAACAAAACAAAACAGGCTAGTTGTGCAGCAGATCCACAAGGGGAAATGAGGCTGGTACCCAGAGATGGGCTGAAATGTAATGTTGCACACCACCTGCATCTTCACTTTGAAAACCTAAACAGGAGGAACCAAAAGATGACCCTGATTTCATCTGAGCAGCTGCCAATGCATAAAATTTTAGAGAGGGTGTTGAAGTCATGTGACTGAATTTCACTCCCATCAATTCCAGCCCTCCAAATACAAAGTCAGTCATTGCTTAAGCATCAGAGAATTATTTTCAAACATCAGTTGGAAAGCAGGCATTAATGCAAAACACACACAAGCAGCCAAAATGCCTTTAAAGACAAGATAGACCTACTTTTATCCCCCCTCCCACTGGCCATCGTTTAATCACCTCTTGAATTAAAGTTTAGACAGACTGAGACATTAGCATCAGAGAGCACTGCTTTCGGCATTACCAAATAAGCTATTACCAGAGATAAGCTACTGCCGTCACCACTAAAATAGGAAATAAAATCCAAAGGCAGGGGAAAAAATAAACACCCTTATAATTTTTTCTATTAAGACTTTCATTTGGTCAGCTATGAACTTTTTCTGCTGCCTGCCCTGAGGATGACTGCAATTCTACAAAATGTACTCGTGTCATGCGATTTAACAGTAACTTGCAGATGTTTTTAAGCTTGTTCTATTTCAATAAGCAATACACAGCTCCACAACATAAGAGTAGGTCTCAGCTGCCTGGTGAGGAGTGCACACAATGTAAATCTACTGGAGAATGGGCTGAGTGAACAGAAAGCTTTAATTATTCAAGGAGTGACATAAAAGCAGGAGAAAGAGAAGAGAGCAACATTTTCTTTCTACCACAGGAAAACTTAGAAAAAGCCCCAGAAATGATCCATTTTGAGCAGCTAAAGTGAAAGAGCTCTGTCCACTCAGTTCTTGCTGATGGGCCTGGGAAAGAAGCAAACCAGGATGTAGTAAAAAGGGATGGCTGGTTTGGTGGCAATGAAAAAAATCTGGGCCCATTGCTCCATGGGTTGTATCACGCAGGGGGCTCAAAATGGCCACAGGACAGGGCACTGACCATCACTTTGTGATATGAATATTCTCATTGCAGCGTTGCCCTCTGGGCTGTGGCCTCTGCCAGAAATTTCTCCTCTGAAAATGGATGAAGAGATTGCTCTGTGATTTCCCAGCTCACTCTGGATTTTCAAAGGTCATCCTGGGGGGTTGAGGGGAACCAGTTCTGCCATCAGGTACCCAATCTTAACTCATGCTGAATTTATTAGAAGCTGAACATGTGTATCCAAAGACAGTAATGAGTCCCTGGAATTCTAAATTAGTCTCTCATTTTGGTTCTCTTAGAAAGCGACTTAACTTGATCTACTGCAGTGGTTTCATGAATCCTGGTAATCAGCTGGAGATGGTGAGGCATAAAGAGGTGAAATGACTCATGCAAAGTCGCAGAGGCAGTTTTGAGATGTGAATCGAAAGCTCCTGACTCCCACTCCTGTGCCCCATTAGGTCATGCTGCCTCCAGAGAAGGATGCATTTGCAGAGCAGTGGCAGGACTACAAAAGGAGAGGAGGACAGGAGCTTTTTTGCTGAGTTCCCAGCAATCACTCAGGTATAGCAGCAATAACAACAACCTTTTTATCCTGAAGGGTCTCAAAATCTTACTCCAACAGCCCTATCTGAGGCACACAGTACATAACGTCAGAGGACAGAGATTTTGGCCAGGAAGATGTAACCCATGTTAGGTGAATGTGCATCTTTGTCCTCCTCTAGTGACTGGACACTAGACAAGAGTCTACTGCAACTGCTCTTTAACCAAGTTATTCCTTTCGCTCAAACAGTAGAGGCCTTGCACACTAAAGCTCCTTGGTTCAATCCCCAATGGGAGGGACCTTACAAAGCCCTATTCTTTGAGCAAGGCCCATGACCTTCAGCGTCCAGGCAAAACCAAAAGGCCTGCAGTAAACAGCATGGAACTCAGTTGACTTGCTTGGAAAGGATGGAGGTTTGAGTCAGCCCTCCTGTGATTTAAACTCTGGGTGTTTCAATGCTTGTGTTTAGACCTCTAAGCTTTTTTCCCTTGGGCTACAACAAAATTATCCACAACAATGCACAGCACAGAGCAAAAGAAATGGCTTGGTGCTGAGACCAAAGCAGGGAGAGAAGCTGCTCTTAGTCAAACAGCAGAGAAAGTCAACCTTTATAAAACGTCTCAGAAGCCCCGACCAAGCCAGGCCAGATCTAGATACCTCCAAATTCTGGGGAAGTCTGGATCCAGAAACTTCTCCAGCAGGAGACCAAGTCAAACTCTGTTGCCTCAGATGCAGGTCAGGGGCTGTGCTATGGCCAGCTGGTCTCATAGCTCTGTGTCTAAAGAGTTCATCATCAGAGATTTCACACAGCCACCCGAAGGACTACTTGCAAGCTACTTTACACACAGCCATTAGGAAGCAAGTCCCCTGTGGCACATCCTGCTTCTCACTCAGCTCTTAATCTGGAAACTCTTATTTCTTGACTACATCCCGGCCGATTATGTTTAAATGAACATATGGGAGCAGAGTTCAGTGTCTCACTGGCTCCCTGAACCAATGCCCTGGTGCCTAGCAGCTCCTGTCATGAACCAGGAGCCCATTACGCCAGGCGCTGTACAGACACAGAATAAAAGACAGTTTCTGCCCCAGAGAATTTACAATCCAAATATAAGACAATAGCGAATAGGTGGATAAACACAGACAGGTGGGGGAGCGCAAGGAAACAAGGAGGCATTGATGTCAGTGCAATAGTTGTGGACACCAGTAGCCTAATCATTGTCAGGATTGTTGGAGTGTAGGCTTCACAGCAAAGGAGAGGTCAAAGGTGAGAATTAGGTGGTGTTCGTGAAGCATTTTGTTCATGGAACAAGTTCCAGAGGGGCAGCTGCGTTTGTCTAGGTCAGCAAAACAAACAGGGAGTCCTGTGGCACTTTTGAAGACTAATAAATTTATTTATCGCATGAATTTTTGTGGGAGAAAATCCCACTTCATCACATGCTTGACAAAGTGGCATTTTCTCCCATGAAAGCTCATGGGATAAATAAATTTATTAGTCTTTAAAAGTGCCACAGGACTCTTTGCTTCTTCATGGAGTACCCTCCTTATGATCTAGAGTTATTGAGCCGAATGGATGCTGGTGAAGTTACCTCAGGGACAAAAAACTCATCAGTTATTCAATGTTATTTAATAAATGAGGCCTTGGCATTTTTCCACAGATGCAAGGTGTTAACCTAGCGATACAACCATATTCAAACGCATTCAAATTATTTCCCTCCCCCCTGCACACTCTTCAGTTTCCATTGCATACCCTGATCTGCATTTTCTGTCCTAAGCTGCTGTTGGGTGCTGTTCAGCAGCGCTGAACAGCTGCTGCGTCAGACCTCAGAGGTGGCTGCACATCAGAGGCATGTACCGCTCAGACTGTCCCTTCCCTCACAAAAGAGCTATTCATGAGTGTTTTGGGATCGTTAAAGAAAAGGCGCTGTAAAAGGCAAAGTGCAGTGGTAACAGATTAACACTTTTCACCTGTTAAAAATTAAGTGCTGATCCTGGACCACTAAGGATACAGTTCCTAGCTTTGTTTGCTCCAGCTGGTCCCCACGGGGCTCTTTAAACAGGAAACAGTACTATGAGATGTTTACCTGGCTTTTTGAGGAATGGGGGCCCACCATAATCCCAGAGGCCTGTGATTAAGAGCACCCAGGGGCATTCACATGGTGCTGAGTAGCTGAAGCCAATCTACCTGCATCAAAAACAGCCTGGCTAATTCGTGGACTGTTAGGAAACGAATATCCTAAATGTTCCCTACCTTCCCCCACTGTCATTCAAAGCCTTGGAGGGCTGGGATCATTTTGCTTAAGACGATGTTTAAAGTACTTAAGGCATCACGCGAGAGTCAAATGTTCTCACCATTACTGCAATTTATAAATAAATTTATGCAATGGTCAAGTATTTCACAGATTTGGTGTTCCAAGGAACAGCGTAGAAAAGGATTTGCCTGGGTGATCCTGGACGTTGTCCCACTGACTTCTCCTCTTCCTACAGAAGCTGCAGTTTAGATCATTAAAGGTGCAGCTTGCCAACTGGGACTCTGTCAAGCAACCATCTGTTAATATGCTTCTGCCGGTGACAGCTTTTTGTTACCATGTGAGAGCCACTAAGGGTACGTCTACACTGCTGAGGGCACCGATGGCCAGCAGATTCAACTGAGCAGCAGTGAAGACACCCTCTGAAATCTGCGGCCAGGGTAGACCAGGCTACAGATAACCAGACAAACAGGTCAAACCCTGAGGCTTTTACTCAGACAGAAGTCCCATTTGCTCAAAGGGACTTTTTGTCAGAGCAAGAATTTGGACCTGTATTAATAAACACCTGGTCAATAAGTATTTGGCTTCTGCTCTTACTGGAAATGTGCCCCAGGCCACCAAAGCCTTTCCCCACTGGATTTGCACTCCCCAAATATTATACATAACTCTGCTCACATTTAGTTTCAATCACAGCTGACGTTACCGTATGGCCTGGATTGTATCTTGCACTTCTACAGGACCCTCTGCCCAATGGCTGAAGAACATTTTGCAAACATCGTTGAATCCAAAATTGTTACTGGCCTACAAGGCAAAGTTGTATCATTGTAGCAACCATTTCACGGATAGAGAAACTGAAACAGAAGTGACTTCCCCAAAGTCACACACTGAGTCAATGGCAGAGGTGGGATTGGGGCTCTGTGTTGCCTCCATGGTCATATGATACAGATGGGAGTTGAAGGAGCTGCCAAATACTTTGTGCTGCTCTTTGTTCTGTGCACCCTTTGCCATAATGACCCTTCCCAATGTCACAGGGCAGCGCTGACTGTTCAGTAGGACAGAGGAAGGGCAGACAGACTGTGCATTTTAACTAAGCAATAGGACCCAGCTGACGCTGCATTTCTAGGGGATGATAGCACAGCTCAGGGTGGTGTTACAAGGAAAAAGATCTCAGCAGGTCAAAAACATTTGGTAAGGGCACTAACTTCCCCAACTCCTTATTTTTACTAACTGGGATTCATGTATCCAAATAAAGGAAACAACCAGACTTGGACACTTGTGAGAATTATTTTCTTACCGCTCATGACAGGTTCCACAGGCTGGTAGCTTTGGAGGCTGATGTTCTCTGTCCTCAAAACAGGTGTGGTACAGGCAGTGCAAGCATTTCTATAACCTGGCTTGGCAGAAGATGAGTGAGCAGCTTGCTCTTCTTGGCCCAGCCAATCCTCGACTTTCTTGTTCAACCGGCCAACAAGGCACAGCATGGACACCTGTCTGCTAGAAACTGGACTGTGAGCCACCAACCAGCCATCAAGAGTAGCAACTTTTCACCATTATTAACATACAACACCCTAGAGGTTTAATGTTGCACATCCAACTATGGCGTCCCAGGACCATATGCAGAAGTGCTGACATGGATATCACATCACTGCAGACCAGCAGAAATCAGTTCAATGTTCAAAAGCCATTCCCTACTCATACTTTATCTCATCCCTTTTGTGCCTCTTCGAAAATCCACGATTCTAAGCTTTATAGACGTGCTTAGCCCTAGACATGGTGCAATGGCAAATGAATGAGTGGCTGGATAAACTAAAAGGAAGGGTCTTGGCAGGAATGAGGGCACTTCAGAGATGAGAAGGGTCTGCAAACATGCCCAGCTATTCTGTCAGGCTTACTGAGTTTGTAAGATCACTCGATCTCCTGGGATTTGACTTCAAATACGACTCAGTTAAAAAAAAATTCTTTTTTTTTAATTAAAGGCCAGCTGGGAGGCTCTGTTAGCAGCATTCCCAAGAAGCCAACCTGGTCCAAGTGAGACTTGTGCTGGATATAGTTTATTCTTTCATTTGAATTACTCTTTCTTTCTACCTCTTTATGTTCAGACTCCAAGGCCTGAAGGGACCACCGTGATAACATAACCTGACACCCAATACAGCATGCAACCTGACAGCCCTGAACGAATTCCTGTTTCAATCAGAGCACCTCTTTTCCCTGAATTCTCTGTCCTTGCTCTTCGCTGTCCATACTCTGCTCACTTTTTTCCATTTGTTATGGATTTTATTCTCTCTCGTTCCCCTGATCTCTTTCCCCAACAGCTTGATGCGAGTTCAACTGCGTCTGATCTCAGTTCGAACATTCAAACACTATCTTCATGAGGTTGGAAATTAGGCAGCAGAAGCTGGTCCCTTCCTACTCCCTAGGCATCAGCAGGAACCAGCACAAAAGACCCCCTGGGTCATGTCCTTGCTCCCAAATAAAGAAAAAGAGAACCAGAATTAGAGGAGCAAACACACTGGGAACAGTCCTAGGGCAGCTCAGGAAAGAAACACATCCTAGTCTTTAAAAACCACAAACCTGTAGGGGGTTGCCATAGCTACAGGTTTAAGTTGCTCTCACAGAGGCACAGGTTCAACCCATCTAATGAAAAACAAGCTGTACTTTTTCATTAATGCATCCGAATAAGGTAGTTTAGCTGCCGTACAATTACAGGGGATTTTCATAAACATGCTGCTGGCCCTACCAGGTCAGACAAAGCCGTCAGGAACACATTCTCCAGCTTGTTACGCTGCTCTCCAACACACCCACCGCTGGGGTCTGACGTTCAGAGGTGCCAAGAGCTCCCCATTGTAGCTGAAGCTACAAATGCTCAGGCCCCTCTGAAGATAAGGTTTTCAGTGTCCCTGGGACAGGGAGATTCAGGGCTACTGACTGGTTAGCATTCCCTTCTTGTTGTATATAACGTAATACACTGGGTTCACCGCTCAGAAATTCAGCACTAATAGCAGTACTGCAGGTCATTGATGCACAGAAAAATGCAAAAGATTCCCTCTGCTCTCCCTTATAATAAAAAATATATGGTCAGAGGCCATAGGAAATCTTATGGCGGCAGGCAGCAAAATCCCTTTATGCTACAGATTTTGAATAAGGATTTAATGAGGATGCTAGGTCAGGAGAAACAGACATGCAGAATAGTCCTCAAAGGTAATAATAAAGCTCTCTCAGCAACTTGTATTAGAAACCTTTCAGTAAATTTTTCCTTGTGTCTTCACCTTAATTCTGTCACAGCTGATCCCAAGATCCTAGGGAGCTTTACCTTGAAATCTCACTCACTCATGAGTGAAAAGCAGAGAACAACAAATAAGGAGTCTCGTGGCACTTCTAAAGGCCAACACATTCATTAAAACATAAGCTTTCGTGAGCTACAACCCACTTCATCAGCTGTCTGGAAAAAAGTTCAGATTTCTTTTCATGCATCTGAAGAAATGGGTTATAACTCAAGAAAGCTTATGTTTCAATAAATTTGTTGGTCTTCATAGGTACCAGAAGACTCCTTATTTTTTGCTGAAATAGACCCACAAGGCTACCCCTCTCGAAGTAAAGAAACTCATACAATTCACATTGATAAATTCAAGCGTTAACATTTAAAAAAACCCTCAAACACACAGCTCTAATTAAAAGCAGGAGGGCTTCAGGGATCAAGTGTTTAAAATATTGACTGTCCCCAGGGATAACACACACTCAGAAATCAAAATAGCTGTCATATATCTTGTATGGCAGCAGCAGGGGATTTCAACCACGGCCTTTGAAATGACTCCTTGATTCTAAAGACCCCTTCATAATCATATAATAATTAATACTCTCCAAATGTTTGCGGATTAATCTTTCCACCACTCCTGGACAGTAGCACTGCGGCATGGAGATGTTCACAGATAGACTTCCTAGGACACACACACGGATTCCTCTCGTGTTTGAAGCTTTAAAATGTTAGGGTCTTTGCTGTATAGACTCTGGATCTTGGCCCTTGGTTTCTAGAGGATCTTCTGTGTTTTACTGCTAAAATTTTCAGTAAATGACCTGTGATGTTGGGGTGTCTTAGGTTTTGCTGCCCAGTTTGAGACACCCTATAGGATCCCAGAAATAATATGCACCTGCCCTCTGTGAGCCAGGCCTCAAGCTGGGCACCCAGAATCACAGCTCAGTTTTGATAACTGAAGCCAAAAAGTAAGTAAGTGACTTTTCTCCTCCTGTTGGCCTTGTTTAATTCAAATACAGGAAAAGGTATGACAGCAGAAGGGCCAGAATGCCCTTATTCCATCTTATCCAAGAAGTTTTATGCTTTATACAGCTCCTTGCAATTCCTTCCTGTCTGACAACACCCAGCTACAGAATCGAGGTCTGATTCAGTCTCAGTAAGGAAGAACAAAACCCCCACTCAAGGTTTTTACCTCCTCATCCCCAACACCCCCTGTGAATCCCATTTCCAATTCTGCTTCCGGGAACAGTGCTGACTCTCAAGCCGCAAGCTGACAAGGAGGTAAGTTATGTCACTAAATGATACTTATTGCCCAAAGGCTGATGCTCGCAAAGGGGATGAGGCACAAGGTCAGATATTCAGTGTAGCTAAACCATTAATTAAAACATTCCTAACGTTCCAAACTATCCCACCACTTCCTGCTAGCTGGAGGTGTTTGATTGTGCGGCAGCTATCAGTAATGACAGCTGTTCATTAGCTGTCCTTTAATAGAAAAGAAAAACAGTTTGTCTTCCGCTCAGTATCCCCTTAATCCACAGATATTTCTATACCTTGCAAGCACTGGAATTCATGTCTCTTGGGGCTGACCTGCAACTGATCATCTGAATAAAGCTGATTAAAATGAGCAGGAGAGATAATGGGCCGGAGATTTTAAATGCAATAAAAGTCTCCTAGTGGGTGAAGCTATTTACAATGCGACCGATGCCACAAATCTCTTTTAGGATTAAAAATATTTTCATGTCTGTTCCAACTCACATCCTTGTTTAGCACAGCACTTAAAATCCTGCTTGAACGCTTTGCAGAATTGGGACCCTTCTGAGTCCAAGGCCAGCTCAACACCTCTGTACCAACTAAGCCTCATTGAGTTTACAAATCTCATGCTGGCCCTTGCACCCGGGATAAACATCAAAAATTTTGAAAGCAGAGTTAAATAATTAATAATTTCACCCAGTCCAGGTGGATGTATTTAAATTCTTTCAGAGAAAACTTCCTGCCAAACTTCAAATAGGATATGTCTTGTTGTTCTTTTACCTTCTTTAGCCAGAGCTTTTACAATCCCACAAGATCTCCTGGGAAGAAGGGATCAATGTTTGCAAATCCTACACACACTGAAGTTGACACAATCATCAGGATGTGAGTTAAGCTTCAAGAAGTTCTTTGCTGCCTCTAGTTCTGCACAGCTGCTCTCAGAGTTGATTTCCAAATGGATAGCTGTGTTAGTCTAGTCCAGCAAAAAAAACAAGGAGTCATGTGGCACTTTAAGACTAACAGATTTATTTTTTGCATGAGCTTTCGTGGGAGAAAATCCCACTTCATCAAACGCCTGATGAAGTGGGATTTTCCCCCACGAAAGCTCATGTGAAAAATAAATCTATTAGTCTTAAAGTGCCACATGACTCCTTGTTTTTTTTTCTCAGATTTGAGTAGCTGAGTATAGTACTTTGAGAGAGGCACTCCACCCACTGGAGACTTCCCAGAGAGCCACAGGGTGAATTGTCTGTATTGCCAGGTGGAGGGACAGAAGATGCAGCCCTTTTGATTTGCTTCAAACAGTATGGAGGTCCACGTGGTCATTCAGTTGGCTCCAGCTGGCACCCAGTATAATTCATTCTCGGTACCCAAAGCTGTCCTTGATTCCACCATTGTCTTTCTTCCTTCTAAGGGTGTATAAAATGTCATGCACTGCAGCCTGTGGTTTGCCAGGAGATGATCTCTACAAAAGATTCACTAGTGGCATCAGGTCTTTTTTTTTCCTTTCTGTCCTTAGCACTGATACTCATGGGTATTCTAGTTTGAATTAGAGCTGGGAGAATACTGGAAGACACTATTTACCCAATGAATTGTTTGAAGCATATCATGACTTCCTCCAAATAATTTGCTTTTTTGATGAGGAGTTCCCACAGGACTAAACCAAGAGCAGGTGTGTATCAAGCTCTTTTCATGATATGGTCCCAAATCCTACAACCAGAACTGCAGCACAGATACTGGTACCCTGGGAAAGGGGTTGGCTCCCTGCTGGCACCTCTTTGTGGCCAGGCATGCTGTATCAGCTCTCCCCCACATCCATTCCCAGGTGCCTCCTGCCAACAGCTGTTCCACCGCTGCAGTAACTTGCCTCAGCGTGTGACAGACTGGCTGCGAAACCACATATATAGAGATTGTATCTATGTAGGTTGTCCATAAACACTGCTCTTTCTAGCATAGATTTCCTGGCTAGTGTGGATGGGGGCTATGAAATAAACATGCTACAAAATAGTGCTATTGACAGTCAGATGGAAGGTCTAAGAAGCTCTCCAGGTAGCACAGAAATAAGCCCTTCTCCATACTTGTCACAGAAACTCATAGACTCAAAGGTCAGAAGGGACCAATATGATCAGCTAGTCAACCTACTGCACTGTGCTAGAACATTTCGAGGAAGCTTTCTGTTTAGTTTCTGGTCAGTTTGAGTTCTTGCGGGCTGGTAGAAAGTTATATGTTTGCATTAATGAGGAAATGTTTCAATTTAAAATAAAAAGAAACCCACAGTGTTTTAGTAAGTTTTCTAAAAATATGTCTCTTAACAATCTTTGATTTTTTAATCCTTCCCCTTTTCAACAAAACCTAATGGTTTGTACTGACAGTATCCGTTGCTCATTTCTACAACCAGGCAATCGTAGGCTATTGTAGTCCATATTACTATCATCATTTTTATGGGCTCTTCATTTATGATCCTGTCAGATAAAAGTTTCAAGACAACTACCTGTGTTTTCTTCGTCAGTCCTAATATCAAACAATCAAAACTGGCACATTAACAGGGCTCCAGAGAGGCAGCAAGACCAGCTGGCTGCTTGTTGAAGTGGGACTCCCATCATAGGCTTGTGGAGGTCTCAGAGAATAACATCAAAGTAGAAAGTGCCACATATGGAGGCTCTGATTCTGCTCTTGCTTATCCCTGAATACATGAGGAATAATAGTAATTTTGTTGAGATCCATGCTATTAAATGAAAGCAAAATTAGGCAGGCAAGAGGAAAATCAACCTGGGATTCTTTACTTTTAGCAAGTTTGCATACATTCGTTTTTTAATCTCCTGGCACTGGGTGAAGGCGTGGATGCTATCTGTCCCCAGCAGCGCTAGCCAGAGGGTTCACTTAAAACTCTGCATGCTTGGCATTTCCTGCCTCCAGTCCACAGCAATGTGCTTATGTTCTGGTCCTGACTGCTCGGTGAGGTGCTGAGTGCTCTTGGTGTCTCCTTGCGTCCTTGAGAAGTGAGGGCGCTCAGCAACACACAGGAACGAGCCCATTGCTTAAACAATTATTTCTCAAGCGTGCCTCACTGAACTGTGCACCTCTTCCTGTTCCTATCACAGGCGATGGGATTAGGGGAGGGAGGGATGTTGAAATTGACTTCCAGAACTTCAGAATCACATACTGGGTTTCTGCCATGGAACAATCACCTGACAGGCTTTTAGAAAAATCCTTTAAATTGGGCAGATAGCTGAATGAGAAACAATTTAACTGCCCTCTGCTGTCCTTCAAAGATTTGCAGAAAGCCTGCTGATTTGCATGTACCCTCAAGGGAAGCTGTCTCCCCCTGACAGTACTTCCCCCCTTTCTTGTTTGTACATAGAAAACAATCTCAGAGAAAACCCACTGGGAAAGACAAAAGTTTGGAACCTTTCCCTGATTCCTGTTTGGTCTAATAATAATAATAATCAGCCCAACAGAAACCCAAATCAACACTTAATACCGATGTACGCCCGTGCTCATGCTCACAGCATTGCAGAGGATCCCATTATTCCCTATATCACACCGATAATCTTTCCAACCAAGGAAGATTAGAAGTGCTGCCATTGCAGCCTTTTTATTTCAAGTCCGTAATTATCCAGAGAGGGCAAGTTTGAATAAAATGAGATATGCCCTTCCACTTAGGGCCTTTGTGTACCGCCTCCCTGCAACTCCCACCCGTGCTGGCTTGCAGAAAGAAACTGGAACAGATCCTGGATCAATCGCATGGCAGGTTGTGCTCTACCATTAGGCTATCATAAAGCAGCAGCCAAACTACCAGCAGGAGTCTTCTAAAGCCTAAATAGTACAGCTGAGTCTCTGGCAGCCTTGGCATCATATTTTACCCAGCATAGGACCAGACTTAATTTACACAAAGGCTGTAATATTGCTCTATTTAACACTAACAAACCTACCCAGTAATAATAGAGAGGCCATTGTGTTGCAGAGAATTTCTTTGCTGAAAGTTAAAATGAGTCAACTTGCAGCTGTAGCTGCTATCTCAGGAGATGGAGCTGACAGCACCTGGGCCAAGGGCTGTCACTCAGCAGGAATTCTCTTGTTTCTAAAAAGCAAAATAAACCCATACAAATATCAGCTTTTCCATAGTATGTGATAAACAAGGATTCTTGTGGCACTTTTAGGATATGTCTGCATTGGAGGCTCTGTTAAGTTGACCTTGTTAAGTTGACTTAGAGAAACCACATTGAAAACTCCTGTTGACTGCCAATGTCCACACTGGCAGGTGACAGGTCAACCCTTTCTGATGGCTAGGAACTCTGGGAGGGAGCCTGGAGGCCAACTAAGTTGACTTAAAGACTTTCCCCATCTATATTGGCTTAAGTCAACTTAATAAAGTCGACTTAACCATTAAGTTGACCTTAAGAGGTGATGTTATTAAGTCGACTTAAGGAAGCAATTAAGTCAATTTAATAAAAGCCCAGTGTGGCCGCAGGAGTCCGTAGGTTGACCTAACCTTCCTGAAGTTGATCTAAGGCTCCAGTGTAGCAGTACCCTTAAAGACTAACAAATTTATAAATTGCATGAATTTTCACGGGAGAAAATCCCACTTTGTCATATGTTTGAAGATGAGGAATGCTCATGTGATAAATAAATCTGTTAGTCTTTAAAAGTGCCACAGGATTCCTCGTTTGTTTTGCTGAACTGGACTAAGACGGCTACCCTTTGGAGCTTGTCATAGCGCATGATGTGATCACTGAAGGACGATACAAACCACCACTAGGGAGATGTGGTGATTTTAACAGGGTCATTACAGCGGATTACAAGGCTGACTACCCCAGTGGTCTCAGGTCCTCCTTGTTTCCACAGACATGGGGCCTAATCCTCTTCCACTGTGCCTTGAGCACTCACTGGCAATTCTGCCTTGTCACGATCATGCTCTTTCAAGGTTGGGGTTGGTTTGGACAGCTTCAGCAGGGCGCCATATGATCTCTGCCAGCAGAGGCTGCCATGGGAACCCCAGGAATGAATGCTTTTGGAGCTGTGTGAGCTGTCTGCACGGTCCCCTGATGGAAGAGAGGCCAGCAAGCACTCTTGGGGTGAGCTTGAAAAACTAAAATCCCCGGGGAAGGATTTGTAAAACAAAGTACCAGGTCACCCTGGCCTGGCCATTAAACAGATGGGAAAACTGGGAGATTTTCTCTCAGTTCTGCTAAACCGGGTGCCGTTCTCACTATCCTCAGAACAGCAGCTCCAATGGAAACCAGGGTCTCTTGTGCTAAGCCCAGCACTGTATCCACACAGTCTCTGCCCCCAATGAGCTTCCAGTCTAACCAGGCAAGACTGATGACGACTGGGAGAAAGACAGAGTTATTACCCCCATGCTAGTGGTAAGTCGCTGAGAAACCAAGAGATTAAACTGACTTCCCAAGTCACATGGGCAGTGTATGGCATGGGCTGAAACAGAACTAAGCCAAATTCAAAATGAGATCTAATGGAACCCAGCGGCGAACCACCACTGTAAAACTAAAATACCTTTCCTGCCTAATTAAGAAGCATGCTACAAGCCTACATACAACTTCTTTGAACTTTGAGATGCCTGTACACCAAAAAAAGGCATTGTCACTCATTTCCCATGCTATTATATTATCCACTGGGAATGCTTAAAAAAGAAAAACGCAATGAAAGAAAATTAGAGTTAAAGGGAGGGGCAGTGAAGTCATTTTGCTAATCGAAAATCTTTCCTGGATGGCTGGTTTGGTATAACTGCAACTGCAATTTGCACACTTCAGTGCAGGAGTTTGGGAACTTAAATGGTACTTGGGGACTTGAATGGCACTTCCTACAAATTGAGTAACTGTAAACTTGTCCCATTGAAATCACAATTAATAGAAACTTCAATTAAGCTAATGCAGCACCTTATATGATCACGTCTAGTGCACATTTCTGCTCTGACTGGTACCAGTTTTCAAGTCTTTATATCTCAAGAAATTCTGATCTTTTTAGGTCATTGGCTCAGTAAGACAAAGGAAGATAAATGCTTCTGGATTTGCTACTGTGCTTTTGCCTTTTTATGTACACATGTTACACACACTTCTGGCTTCCTACGTACATAACGACAAGTTCCAAAGGGGCAGCCGTGTTAGTCTAGTTCAGCAAAACAAACAAGGAGTCCCTTGGCACTTTTAAAGACTAACACATTTATTTATCGCATGAGCTGTCACGAGAGAGAAAAATCGGATTTTTCTGCTATGAAACCTCATGCGATAAATAAATGTGTTAATCTTTAAAAGTGCCACGGGACTCCTTGTTTGTTTTACGTATATACATTATCCAGCAGTCTGCATATTTACCTTTGTTTCAACAACAGAGCTCCCTTTCACTAATTTTGAAGCAGATTCTTCATTCTTATTCTCTCTGAGTAGCATCTTATTTCTCAAGCCGTCCCAAACTTGAGGTGAGTAAGGGAATCAGATTCTGGCCCTGGCCATTACAAATGGAAAGGCAACATAAAAGTTAGTCTCTTAGTCATTAAAATCAAATCTAAACAGAATGACAATTATTTGTCAGCAGTCATCTCTGGCCAAGCTATTACTGATCTTTCTGTATCTTAATTTACTAAGTGATACAAGAGCTCCTTCTCCCCAGTTTGGCTGGAAAAGTAATCACAGCTTTTGTTTTTTCCACAACATGCCCAGCACTTTCAGTGTTCTTCAGATAATGAGCTACTGTACAGCAGGCTTTTTTGATGAATCTGTAACTCATGAACAATCTTGATTCTCTACAATCTAGCCATTCAGAGGGCCTTGTTTTCTCCCCATCAAAGAGATAATCTGTAATCATCCACTTCAAAGATGAGCCAATTAACATGGATTTAGAAGAGCCTTGAGCTTTGTGGACATTTGAGACCCCCCCAGCAAACTCCCACTTGCTTTTAGAAGGAGGCCTATCTTATGGTGAAGAGAGACTTCTAAGGGTTGTGTTCGTGCCTCAATTCTCCACAAATCGAGATCTCAGAAAGAGAAGAGGAAGCTGGTCTAGATCAGTCAGTAGTTAATGACTCAACTCAGAGAGAGGTGCCATATTTCCAGGCTAAATCTAAGCTTCCAAAACAGACCATCCTGGCTATCCAGAGATAAATCTGCAGGCTGTATATGGTAAGAATCAACATTTTCAGAAAGCCAGCTCTGCACCCACAATGAATCAACATTGCTCCACTGAAGGCAATCAAACCAGTGCCAGAACTTGGTATTTTGGTGCCCGGGGCAAGCCTGGAGCAAGCAGCATGGAACGCACCCTCAGATCGAGTGGTGAAACGGAGACGCTTGATACGCACCCACGGCAAAACCCCGGTTGTCCCAGCCTAGTTACAGCCCTGAATCAAACTATGCTGTTTTACCCCTACTGCAGCTTTTGCTCTATAAATTTGATACGATCGCAAGTCAGCAGAAGGATGTATACCTTTGAACAACCAAATCTTAAAATGGAGTATTCATGTCTGGCAGAATGGGACACCGATAACGTTACCAGCCCAGCAGAGCTGTAGACAGGCCCAGCCAACAAGTCCACTATGGCCCTTAGACGCAACTGGGAAAACTGCCGTAATAGTCGGCGTAGGCAATAGGTGAGGTTTTCATTTGGGGAGGCTACGCCCAGGGGTGCCAGAAGCATCTTAGAATTGAGGGTGGGGCTACCAACATCTGAATCATTGCCCTGCCCCCTTTTTTCCTGACTTAAAAGTGAGAGACCAGTGGGGAGAGGTGGGAATGAGCGGAAAACGGGGTCTCAGGGAAGAGGCAGAAGAAGGGCAAGGCCTTGGGATGGGGAGTCAGCGGGGCTCTGGGGCGAGGGGCAGAGTTCAGGTGGGGTGGCAATGGGGAGATGGGCCATGGTATGGGCAGTGGTGGTCCCCACATGTCTAGGGAGCTTCCAGGGCTCTTGCTCCCAGCGCAGAATAGCCAGGGCAGCAGCATGCATCCAAAGGGAGGTGCTCAACATCCTTTATTTGTCCCCTGCTTAGCAAGCCTTTTTATTTTGAGGAGACTTAGCCTCCCTAAGCCTTTTATAAGTGTGACCTATGACAGTCAGGCAAACGTGGGACTATTTCATGCAATTCTCAGCAGCATAAAATGAACGATGGGACCCAATTTGACTCACCCTCACACCAATGTGAACGAGGAATAATTCCACAGAGGTCCATGTTGGGGTGAAGCCCAGAATCAAATCTCTAGCCTTCTGCAGAGTTTGGCAAATGTTTCTGTACCTGGATCAAGGAAGGATGCATGCTTTTGAAAACATTTCTTTCACCCTCACTTTTAATTAATTTATTTCTCTTTTACTGAAAAGTGAAGGTTATTAAAGCCTCATCCATTGTGCTGGGAGTGGTGAAGATTAAATAAACCAACAACCAGTGGAGACACTGGGAGCAAAAATTGGAGGCATATCTCTAAAACTTACCCCGCGCCCCAAATGATCTGCTGGTCCCTTCTGGCCTCAGCCTATGAGTCAAGCCTGGAGATTTCTCAGCGTTATAGATACACATCATGGCATTGCCTGACTAGTCTGGTTCGAGGTGAGAATCTAATACTGCCTCCTTGGGGAGCAGTAAGAGATGGTAAATTAATCCAACCCAAAAAGGAGAGCATTGTCACCTCAAATGTCATTTCCCGGGGAGAGAATCTGATAAAGGGCATTCTTTGCATTCTACCAGACTTGGAGGGACTACTATGGACTCTATATCTCCAAATCAAGAGAGGAAGATGGTCCTGTCATGTCGCTGTCTTCAGTCACTACCAGAGCTGAAAGAAAGGGCGCTAGTGGGCAGAGAAGGGACGGGACGTCAGAGTCCTGGTGCCGGTTCATTGAACAACAATCCAGGCAGGTCTCTTAACCGCAAAGACCCACAGGTTTGCCATCGTAGAATTGCAGGGCTGTCAGGTGCCTCAGGGAGGTCACTCGTCCAGTCCCTGACACTGAGGCAGGGTTACATATAATATTTTTTACTTTCTAGGATCTTGGGAGGCTTAGTTAACATTTCCCAAGTGCTCTGAGTGCCTGAAGTGAAAGCTGCTACCACACCGTCTGCGAAGCTCTAGCATGACACCGTTTCTTGCCTCATCGCACTGCTGCTAGTGTATTGCTTGCAACAGCTGAGGCATCTTTTCAGGTCCGTAGCCTAGACAGACTCTGCTTTGTTCCTAGATGTGTCCAAGAGCATCATGCGCCTTTTCAGAATGAACCTGCCCTTGAGCTGATTCAGCCATTACTGAAATAAATGGACAAAACTCTCCCTGACTTGTGTGCTACTTGGATCGGGCCCCTGCCCTGGATAATGCTGACTGCCGCTTGCCCTTGAGTTTCTAAAGTGTGCTTTGAAAAGGCAATTATCGCCCTGTCATTAAGGTTCTCCCCCGCTGCATGGCCAGATCACTTGACAAGAGTCTCTGTAAATAGCTTTTAAACAATAGATCCCTGTCTTGTTTACCGAACATTTCCAAACGCAAGGGTAATGCATCCAGATGTCATCTGTGCATAGCACAGGCCCAGCTACGTCTGGGAACACACCCAGGTCAAGCAGGATAATGTCAGACACTATCATAGAGGGAGCGTGATAAGATTCCAGTTCTTCGATACAAGCTACAGTGCGGAGAACGAAGTCAGGGCACATAACAAAGAGGAAGAGCTGCTTATGCAACCCTGAGCTGACCAAATGCAGCATCACATCATTCTGGCTTGGTAGCTGTGTGCATATCTCCACTTGAAAAGTACGAATGTACACGGGGGATCCATCCTCCACCCTAGAAGCAACCAGCATGTCACCAAGCAAACAGAGGTGCTGACCTTGTTGGGAAGTGCCCAGCAAATTTAGACTGTTGCAGGGTAATCTTTACTCAGTTGAATATAAAGGAAGCAGGGCTGGCACAAGAGAGAGGTCCATAAGCTGAGTGGCCCTCTGGGAAGACCCAGAGGAACAGGAAGGCCTGGAGAAAACGACTAGGCTAATGCTGTGTTGTTTCTTTTCTCAATGAAACCAAACACAAGGTAAAGGTTGAGTTCGGACCCACTGCAATTTGTGTGGTCCGTTTGGAACGGGAGGGAACCCATTCATACTCACTGAACAGGATAGAGAAAAATCCCCAGCAAACCATTCAAAACAAAAACTCTGAAAAGCAAGAAAAAAAACAGTAGCTGATCCAAGAGAGTAAATAAACAGCTTCCCCCTCAGCCTGAGTCATCTTTCCTCTTCCTTCATGTTATTCATTCTTCACAGGGAGGATGACTCGATGACCCTTTGAGAGGAAGTGCAGGCAAGAGAACCCACATAAAATGCAAAGCAGGACATGCAGAAAGACGGAGGAGATATAACCCTAACCAGACAAAAGTCCCTCTGGAGTGCGTGGGGGTGAGCTACCGATACCACAGAGCTTTACACCAATTCAAGAAAGAAAATGAACATGCACAAAAATGTAGGACAGTACAAAGCAAAATCCAGTTGGCTTTTACTCCCAAGCACAAAAATGCCAGCCCAAATATGAAGCCTTCTAAAAACTACAAAGCCTAAAAACTGGTGCACTGAAAACTGTGTTGTAATTGCAGGCTGTCACTTTAATTTGTAAGGGGCTTCCTCATCCTACTTGTCGGTGAGGGGCTTTGTCTGGAAGTCTGTAATGAGAATCGGTCTGGACTCTGTAGACAGGCAGCCCAGGGTAACTGGAGTTGAGTTGTGTCTCTCTGCATTAAAGAGCAGTCTGCTTTGTCTCTCTCTTTTTTTAGGTTCATGCGTGTTATGGTTCTGAGTCCTAAGAAATAATGTAGTGTTAGTTGCTGCTTTCTAGCTGGAGTATTCATTTTTAATCTACCTTCTGTGTTTGTAGCCATAGCATAACAGAAATCAAGCAATATTTTCCTGAACTGGTTTTGTCTACCTCTTCCCAGAACCTGCCGTCTCGGTACTGAGGCTCTAAATATCTAAGAAAACACTTGGTATAAGGAGTCCCAGCTGCAAAAAGTGACAGTCAAGTCTTAATGAAGAATAATCAAGGTACCAGGAAGACAGGTGAGCACGCTAGGCCCTTTCATCAGAAAAATCCCAGTCAGCCAGGCTGCCCATGGTCTTTCTGACCTTCCCAAACAGGTCAGCAGTAGCAAAACGCATCACTTACGGCTTGGTGGATCTTGCAGGGCTGCATGGATGAGCCTCTATATGATCTCTAGATGGTCCCTTCCACGGCAGATGGCCCTAACTGCATATTGGCTTATTCTGGAGCCTACCCTCATGATTCTGACAAGGGATGCCTCTTGCACCCCACTGCACTCTCTCTTCAATATTGCCTGTCACCCAGCTCCTCGCCATCACCTTAGTCTGCTAGAAACGTCTAACCTTCCTAAAGACCAGGAAAGGAAGATAGTGCGCCTGGAACCAATATTAGCTTGCCGTTTTCTCAGTAAACTGTTCAGGAACCAAGAATTTTGGGGAGGAGGGGGTCATGATGTCTCTCAATGTTCTCCGATCACTTTTTCTATGCTAATTCAGTGATTCCACTGCTTTAGAGGTGACTGTAGCCTGCTTAACAGCTCCTTCTCTCCAGAACTTGTATAGCACAGGCTCTGCCAGACGGGTTTTCCTGCCCTGCCTTGCCAAATGTATCTCCATCATGACACAAAGAGACCACCCCAATGATGTGGAGGAAAGTTTGGTCCATTGGGTCCTGTGTTTCTTTGCTGAGGTGCATCGCTTTAATACATTTCTCTCCAAAAGACAATCCACTCTCACCCCCAGGAAAAAAAAATACAAGAAATATGGAAACAACAAAATGTGAAGGAAATTACACGCTCCCTGCTTTCTCATTTTATCCTTTCTTTAAAGATTTATAAAACTGCACCCTTAATAGAAAAATCTCCTAGAGCACCAGTCACCTCCGTTCTGCTGTTGACTTTATCATTATATCGTTGATAGCACTGCTCTGTCAGGTAGCGAGCTGCAAAACTCCCTCATGGGCTCAGACAGAACCCTAAATAATTCAGGTAAATTTTTTCAGAAGTGCCCAAGGGTCAGATGCACAAAGGTTATGGTATTTAGGTGCCTAGTGGAATTTACAAAGCACCTAAACAGGTTAGGTATAGTTGCCTTTGTGAATCCCACTAGAAGCCTGTCTGCATCTTTAGGCACACGGACAGCTTTGAAAAAATCTCACACCAAGTTATTTAGGAGCCTAAATCACATTGACAGTCAGTGCCACTTAGACACTGTCTGTAAACTCCTTAGGACAGAGACTTTGGGCAAGATCCTTGTCTCTGATCCGCTGTAGTTTTGGGTGGGAGTTTGCAACTGATTTGGAAAAGGAATGGGATTGGACCCACTAGCAGGAATGATAAAAAATGCTTACTTTAAATGTCAACATAAACCAAAATGAAACACATAGCAGCTGTTAACTTTTGGGCATGACTGGGAAATGCATTCAGGAACTAATTTTATTTACACACTGTGGTTTTTGAGCAATGAATTCAAAGAGACAAGCGCATTGTTGCTGCTTCCCTTTTTTCTCCCCTCATGCTTCAAAAATCAGCTCAGATATAGAAGGATTGCTTTGTGAAACAGTTTACTCTGTATCCAACCTATCATTCCTTAGCCTCAAAAAATATCTGCACAACTTTTTAAAAAGATGAGTCTTGCAGCTTAAAATCAGAACTTTTCTAGATACTGAAAAAATGGTCTTAATAAAAAAAACCCTAGATTTATGGCTTATTACAACAATCTGTAACCCTCTAATCCCCCTTTTTGTCCTATTGCTACAGGGGTGCTTATGGGGCACTTCATGTGGAATGGTCCTTTAAAGAATATGTGCTAACTAGTTACACTAAACTATCTGTTTCACCTGTATTTAGCGGTGACACACTAAGTACCTTCCCTAGACCTAAAGACAAGATCAGTGTGGCTTGAATGCCTGTCTCACCCACCAACAGAAGTTGGTCCAATAAAAGATACTACCTCACCTGCCTTCCCTGTCTGGTTAGTCAAATACGCTTAGAAAATATGGTTACTTTCTTGAATCCACCTGTTAATTTCTCTCCGTCATATTAACTTATGTTCCTTGATTACAATTCTCTGACCTGTTTCTCCACTTTGGAGCAGTGAAGTTTGTTTATCTTAATATCCTGGGGTTGGCGCAATCTACAGAAACTCATGTGAACGCAGCTGAGTTTCCCCTGGCATCCAGAGATGGAGATCTAGCTAGGACCAAATGCTTCACCTGAGTGGGTGGTTTCTTACCGGGATGTGCTGACAAAGTCCTATCTGGAGAGGGAGGAAAATTCAACTTCAGATTCACTTTGACTCCTGCAGCTGTCACTAGAGTGAGAGAGAGGTCTCTGGAGCAATGGGACCTGTGCACTTATACGGTGGGTTTCCCCCCATATCACTTAGAGTTGATTTAATCACCAAGCATTTTATGACTGAAAATACAGACGCTGATCAGTGTTAGCATAACAAAAAACACCTGGAGCACCCTGATTTTTTTGTTCCGTTCAGGTCTGGGAGGTGGCATGGGAAAGGATTGTTTAGACCCTTTGACACGGGCTAACCCAACAAGATAGCAATAGTGCACAATCCTCTTTCCTTGTGCCTATTCAATCCACTCAGCATCTTGGGACTTCTCTCACCTTGCAAAACTCCTGGCTAATCACAACTGTATTGCAACAAGGGCTAGAATCACACCTTGCACGTACTCCATGAAAGGCTTATGGATTAGCTGTCAAACCTAAAGGAAACAAGGAGTCCTGTGGCACTTAAAGACCCACTAACACATACCTAAAGGAGTCCACTGTCACAGCACCACAATCTCTACTGGCCTTACAGCTGCTTCAAAGAGGAGGAAGCAAAAACCGTTTGGGATGGGGCAAGAGAATGCCAACTAGCATGGGAAAAAAAGCAATTGCCAACCCCCCCCGACTCCAGACCCAGAAGGATGCTGCGGGGACCGGCACGGACAGAGAAAGGAGCCTGCACCCCACAGACGATTTGGTGGCAAATTCACAGTTTCACTCCCCCCACGCAGCCCCCCCAAACTCCTACCTTTAAACATGGGAATCGTGCCTGGATCTCTTGCAGCTGAGGACCTCCTGGCTCGAAGTCTCATTGGTGCAATAGCCAAGTAACTACGAAACAAAGCAGCCTAGCTGCACATGACTCGCCCCGAAGACGGCGGGGGGGGTGTTTTTTTTTGTGGGGGGGGGTCTCTCTCCGCCCAAGCCCTAGCAGCAGCGGGCCCTGCCAATGAAAGCAAGGCTAAAGAGCATGGTGCGCTCCTGCACCTCTCCAAAGTTGAGTGGGGAGGGCGCAGGGGGCTGCATGGGATGCAACCCTTGGACCCCCTGCCCGCCCCCAGACAGGAGCCCGGCCGAGGGAGGAAGGAGGTGGTGCTGATGCTGAGGATGCTGCCGGCTGCCTGCGCTGGTCCCGGGTTTGCAGAGCAGAGCAGGAGGCGCGCGCGGGTCCCGGGTGGCGCGCGCGGCTCCCGGGGCGGGGGCCCAGGCGCACGCGCTGGGGGCTGCAAGATCCAGGGCGCTGGTGCTGTGCAGAGGGGGCCTCTGGGTCCAGCTCTGGCCGTGCCTGGGGCTGATTGCAGGGGCTGGGACATTGCCTCCCCCCCAAGACCCTGAATAATTTTTCCTGCCCCCAGCAGCTGTCTCCTTCCCCTCCCCAGCTTGCATTCGGCTCTTGCAAGAAATGGGGCAGGCTCCCCCTGCACCATCCCTGCCTGGCTCTGCAGCGCATGGGTGGGGGCTTTTCCTCCCCCTGGCCCCCAGGCTGCAGTTCTGAGCTCTTCTCACTCAGCTTCCCCCATCCCCTCCCAGCTCAGTGGGGTTTTGTTGGCACCAAGGCAGCTGTGAGAGCTGCCCCTCTTTAGGGCATTTGCAAGTCCCTGGGACCTTTTCGGGCTTCCTGCGTCCCACCCTGCACAGCCCTAAAGGGTGGGGGCCTGCGCTCCGCTCATCCGATCGCCTGAGCTGCCTTTGCCACAGGTGCCCCTCACCTGTAATTCTGCTCTTAAAAGTAACCATGCGGTCTGCACAGAGCCCCCTCCCTGGGGGAATTCACTCAAAGGGACCGCTGGCCTTACGCTGGATTCATGCCCGTGTAATAACTGAGGCCTTGTCCACACACACAAAAGTAGGGCTGCTTCAACTAAACTGGTGTGGGGAAATGGTTGTAACGTCCAGGCATGTCCACAAACTTACACTGGTGTAAAGGTTCTCATACCCATAAAGCTATTGCCATAAGAAGAATCATTTTGAAAAATTCCTTCAGGAACCAAGCATTTTGAGAGCCAAAATGGGTGCAGCCTCCTGGTGGGGGGAGCTGGAAGCTGGGCAGGAGTGCCTGCCACAGGGGCCCCTGGCTGAGGGAGGGAGCTCAGAGCCAGGAGCAGGTCTGCCGCAGGGTCCCCCCTGTGACAGGAGGAGGCTGAGAGCCTGGAGCCATGAGGGAACAACCAAAGAGCCACATGCGGATCCAGAGCCACAGGAAAAAGCTGTCCAGTACATTTATATCTGTATAACTGCCTCCACAGTAGGGACTGTGCTCGAATAACTATTTCAGGGGAGCTCCTCTGTCTTCAAAGTATCTGACAAAGTGAGATTTTTCTCCAATTAAAGCTCATGCGACACATAAATCTGTTAATCTTTAAGTGCCACAGGACTACTTGCTTTTTTTAATTTCAGGAGGAAAATTGCACCCCCTCAGAATACAAAATCTGTGTGCAGCTCAAGCTTAAGAGAAAAATTGGATCTGTATCTCTTTATTTTGGTCAGTAAAGTTTGTTTGCATTTAGGACTCTCATTAGCCCTACCCAGCCAGCACAAGTAAGGAGAAAGAAACTGGATTCCATTCCTTCTTGTGAATCCACAGACTCACTAATTACAGGGCCCAACAACTTCTACCTTTCCAAATTCAAGGAAGACAAGGGAGTTCCACTGGCACAATTTGACCTGGGCATTCTTCATTACCAATGATGTGGAAGAAAAGATTCAGTCTAAAACTCATATCTAGATTGCGTTAACAAGGCTGGCAGTTAGGAAAAACACTTTTACTTAAAAACCAAATACTTTTTTTTAAAACCATGGAACACCTTGATCCTATTTATACAGTGGCTGTTTCACATTTTAAATTGATACCTCAAATGAAGTTTATCACAAACTGTGGTTTTGAAAACTTGTTTCAGTGAAAGTTATTTCCTCACCATAAAATTGAATTTCTTTCCCTTTCCTATCATAGTGACAGGTTTCAAAGGGGCAGCCGTGTTAGTCTAGTTCAGTAAAACAAGCAAGGAGTCCTATGGCACTTAGAGACTAACAAATTTCTTGCTTTACTTTCAATATCTGTGTTACAGCCACAGTCTGCAGCTTTTTAAAACACACATTCCTATTGTTCAACTGTCTCTTCATAAGAAAAGCAGTGCTCAAATTTTTTAATTTCAAGTGCAGGACTAACCAGTTTCCAGTTCCATGTGCAATTAAACTGTACTTGGTCTCCACTCCCGGAACTAGCTCCTGACATCTCTTCTCCAGTGACCTCCCTCTCTCTCCACCTACAGTCTCTGTATATATGGGGTTACATCCATCCTTTGCAGCTCTCCGGTGCTCAGTGTTTGGATCATGTTGGGATAAGAACTAAGCACATACTAAAGAACATTAAGAATGATGACTCACAAAGTTTCATCAGTGCAAAGATTTTTACGGTATCTGAAAGCTCTTGTTCTAAAGAAACGCAGGCAGGAATACCAGCATTCAGACAAAAACTTGAAGTTTCAAGTGGCTATCATACAATATTTCTAGTAGAAGTATGCTCACAGAGGCTGATTGTGACTGGGGCCCCACTGTGCAGTCAAACAGATGTACACCTGGTCCTTGAGCCCTTTGCAATATAAGAAAGCATAATCTTCAGCAATTTTTCTAAAGTACACCCCAGTAAGCCTTAGTGATTCTCCCCATCGGGAGTCGAGGATGCTAGCCATTATTGAGGAGGCGTACCGACCTTACCTAACCACAGCCTTTGTCATAAAAAACCACTTGCCAAGTCTCCCAAGATGAACTGAAAATCAAATCACTTGCTCCGGAAGGCATCCTATTGAAGGCCAGTGAAATCCTCCAGAGTTTCTTCAATTGTCCTTGAAAGATAAATGGATTTGGTCTCAGCTATCTCCACTGGTGGCAATTCTTAACTTTTCCTTGAGAAGCCTGAACGTCCATTGCCTGGACCATTCTTACTGAGGTCAAGTTGTTCCTAATATTTATATTAACGTTTTCCCTGCTGGAGTTGTAAACCCATTACTTCTTGTTCTGTCCCTGTTAACTAATGAGAATAATTGGTCCCTGTCCTCTGTAAAGAACATCTGTTTTTTTACGATGGAGTCCTGTGCACTTAAAGGCTAACCCGTTTATTTATCGCATGAGCTTTCGGGGGAAAAAAATCCCACTTAGTCAGAGGCTTTGAAACTTCACAGTGGGATTTTCTCTGACGAAAGCTCATGCGATAAATAAATTTCTTAGTCTTTAAGAGCCATAGGACTCCTTGCTTGTTTTGCTGACCAGACTAATATGGCTTCCCTGCTAGAACTTTTTAAAGATGGTAATACTTCCAGCTCACTTTTTAATCTGCAGAGAGGAGGAACAGTTGCATTTAATTAATGACTCCCTAAATTAATTATTGCTGGTATTTTCAGCACACTTTTCACACAGTTCAAGTGCCTGTGCAGAGATCTGAAGTATGTGCCATCTCTTCTGTTGATAAAAAGTGAACAAAACAGACAGGAAATAGTCCATTTATACTGGAAGAGTCTCCAAAGTGATTTGTTTTATGATGTTATTGGTTAATATTGATATTGCTACAGCATGGTTACTTTTCAATTCCACTTCAATTTTGCTTGGACTCAGGCTAATGTGTGCAAAAAATATTGAAACATTATGCCAGGGAAATATGATCTTAGTGCTTTATTACTTTGGTTGGTCAAATATCATTGCTGAGTCATTTATCATTTGCAGCTTGGTGCGGCTATGGGAAAAGTTCTATGTTCGGGCCATTCATTTTGGTTTGGAGGACTGTAATGTAGTTAAAAACAAACAGCTGCTCTGCTTCCCAAACTGCTTTTTTAATAAAAACAAGGAGTCGTGGGGCACTTAAAGACTAACAAGTCAATTTACTTCATGAGCTTTCATGGGAAAAAAATCCCACTTCATCAGACTTACAAAATGGGAGGAAAATAAATGCATTTATTTTTCTCCCATTCTGTAAATTCCCCCATCTTCAAAGTGTTTGACAAAGTGGGATTTTCTCCCATGAAAGCTCATGCAATAAATAAATTTGTTAGTCTTTAAATGCCACAGGATTCCTTGTTTGTTTTGCTGAACCATACTAACACAGCTGCCCCTTTGGAACTTGCTTTTTTAACGTACATATAAAAGTAGTTCTACACTGAGCTGAGTGCAGGCAGCAGGGAACAGCTGGTTATAACACTGGCTAGGATCGCAATTGCTTGGGTAGCCTCAAGCAACTACATAGCTCACTGCCTCAGTTTTGCCATCTGTAGCATTGGGCTATTCATGCTCACACTATTGTGTAGGGATGCTGGGAGGATCATTTAATCAGTTTATGAAAAGTGCATTTATCATTGCATGGCAGTAATGTTTAGGTACCTCAGATCTTGAGGCATGTACTGGACTCTTTCAGTACAAATGAGCAGGACCTCTCTGTGCTATGGGCTGAGCAAACAGAAGAAAAAGCATTCCCTGCCCCAAAGATCATACAATCAAGCATTGGAAGACTAAATATCTAAATATCTCAGACCTGCTTAATCAAACATTGGTGGTACAGATACCAGGAGGTGACCCAGCTGGCCAGCTTCACATTGTATCTAAAGCCTTCATCCCCTGGAAAGTTTCCGACATCCTCCCAGATAAGCAGAGCCGGAAAAGACAGGAGCTCAGTTTTGCATTACTTCGTGGGAGGTTTTAAGATTATACAAGCTAGATACTAATCTGTTTGTCTCTAACCAGTAACAACAGATTGTTTACAATCTAGCTCCACAGCTATGTTCACACATTCAAGCAGCCTCTCTGCAGCCCCAAGTTCTCAGTTTTGCAGACTTCATCAGATGCACCTTGCAGCACAATACCAAGTGGTTTCAGCCCTGTCTGAGTCCCCACTTGTGGAGAGGCACCCCTTCGTTGCTACAGGTTCCAGCCTTTGGACGCCACGTGCTTCCAAGCCAGCTGAATCTGGGCAGAGTCCAAACACTGTATTAGAGACTTGGTTGAGTTTACCCCCCTGGAAACTCACCAGGCTGCTGTGATCATGTCTAGACACTGGGCCCTGTATGTTACCAAGCCTAAGTCTGAGCAGCATCAAGGCCTCTCAGCTCCTCACCCAGAGCAGAAACTCCATATCTGTCACCCCCTCTCAGGTGTGAGACCCCATGGTCCATGCGCCCTATGTCTCAAAGCTATTGCTGAACTCTCCAAGTCTCTCCAGCTGCTCAAAGAAACCCTTTCTGAGTTCCAGCCTTCATGGATACTTTGGTTTATTGTTTAACCTTCAACCTATGACTGTTATAGCCCACCAGCAAAACCTCTATATACAGTGTCCTCACTTCTCTTTGATTCTTGGTCAGTTATTTCAAGATCCCCAGATGCTCAGCCTTTATGTTCTCTTTCCCCGCCCTGGAACAGGAGCTCCGTTACTTGCTTGGTTTAGCAATCAGCACATCCTTCCCAGCTCAGATAGCACACATCCTTTTATCAGCAGTTCCTAACCTTCCCCTTTGCCCTCCTTGCCTGCTACAGTATTTCCAGCACCACCACCATGCCCAGCAGACTATATGGGGAAAAACCATTTTCTTTTTACCTGGCCAACCTCTTTAGCACGGCCCAGCTAGAACAAGGAATGAGTTATTTCACAGCTATTGCTCTTTTGATCCTCCTGTAGCTACTTCTGTACAGTGGAGTCTGTTACGTGACATGGTCCTTCAGTGCATGGCTGATTCAATGCATATAGAGGGTTAGCAATGCCCAAAGCTCATAGAATCAATCAGAAATTGCAAGCTGTCCTAGACTTCCCAAACTTGCACAAATTGTCTCTGGCTCTGGACTCTAAGGCACATTTCTGGGGTTCAAAACTCATTATCCGAGTAATTCCCATCTACCCTGAGAGATGCTTTAACTATTTACATAGTACGGATACTGAGAGCTATTGACCCAAACTGTACCCTGTATGTAATAGAAGCTACCTCAACTGAGGGATGCGGTAGCACACCCCCCCGCCAGCCTTAGTTCCAGTGCTGACAGCCCCCTTTTGGATGGGGGGCTCTGCAATTCAACTGCCCTAGCTCTGACCTCCCAAGACTCCCAGTGGCCTATGCATGCTTCCCTTGAACTCTATCCCATAGGCAGGAGCAGGGCCCAGGTGAAACAACCAGTTGGGACCCCCAATCCCCCTCCTCACGCTGGGGGGCAGAGGGAGCTCAAAAGGCTGGGCTCTGTACTCCTGTTCCACCCCCAGGGGCAGGGTGGGATGGCCCAAGAGGCCAGGCGCCACACTTCTGCTCTGCCCCTCGCCTTCAGCTTCCCACCGAGGTATCAGGGCGGGAGAGCCGGCAGCATGGCAGTGGGGGGGCAGCAGCATGGGTCCCATGGAACTGCAAGGCCCAGGGTGGTCACCCCATTCACTGCCCCCCACCCCACCCCAGGGATGGCTCTGCTCATGCGCACACTGATTTATAGCGTAATTTTTGGAACCTGGGGCAGGTAGGACCAGGAGCCCAGGCTTTGCACAGGAAAGTCCAAAACCACAGTAAATTTTACACTCAAGCCATATAAGAGTTGCAGTCCTTTAAGTAATGTTTTTCCCTGAGTCTATGCTCAGCCCCCTTTTTTGCACATCCTTAGGCCCAGCCTGGTTTGAAGCATGTGGGCCTTTTCTGCTTCCGGGTGATGTTTGGCCAGTGAGAGAGCCCTGAGTTATACAAGAAATCATATTAGACGATCCTTTCTGACATTAACATCTATGAATCTATCCTAACTGATAAAAATTCTCTTCGTTAATCTAAGCATGAGTGGTGGAACAGGTTAGGAAATGACTTTGAAATAAAATTTTAATAAAAAATAAGTTTGTTGCTAAATTTATCTTTGAACTTTTTCAATGAAAAGCAGAAATGTCTGTTGGGGGGGGACCTTTTAAGTATAAAAGAGAGTTCTGGTTAAAAACTAAGCTCCCATGGCAAGTTCTGTTATCTCCATTGCAAAGAAGGGAAGCTGAGACACAGTATGGCTAAGTGACTTGCCCAAGATCACATAGAAAATCTGTGACAGACAAGAACTGAACTTGATCTCAAGTTCTAGGCTTGCACCATGACCCCTGGATCAACCTTCCTCCAGAAAACATCACAGTGTGCTACAACTAGGTAAACTCAGGTTCAGATCCAACCGTGATGACCCAGTGTTCTCTGGATCAGTACAAGACCATCTGAGATCCACGGTGGGTAGGAATGAGGAAGAACCCAAATCTGAATGTTGCCATCTTCAGTGGAATATTGAAGCAATTCATAATTTTCATATTTATTTCCAATACCCTACTGACCTCACTACCATGGTAACTTGATAGGTAATAATCATATGGCAATTATACCATATTCAAGTATCCTTCAACAACACCCATTGTTCATTGGACACAGCTCCAATCAAATAGATAGCCTCTCTGGGATAAAACAAAACCCAGCACAAGTGGAGCTTAAATGGAGCTAATTTTGAGCAATGGGCACCAAATATTGCTAGACACTCACATGGTCTCTGCTTTCCTTGATGCATCCGTAGCTCAAATTTGGTTTGTAGAACTCCAGCTTGAAAAAACAGAATCAGCTTTTTGTAAACAGTTCACCTACACAATACACATGCATATGTGACTAGCTATAGGTTACACAATACATATTATTAGAGAACAGTATGCACCTGTCTGTATAAGCACCAAGTGGATTTTGATTTAGTGGCAAGGCACATTAATTACAGATGGATTTTCATAAAGACACAGTGTCTGTAAAATACCCATTCATTATGAACTTGGCATTATCATGACAAACTCACCATTAAAAAAACCAAACAACTCATTATATAGGTACCCAAAATAGAATAAACATTTTAAATTCCTTGTTCTCATTTTCACCCATCATTTCAGTATGTAAAAGCTCACCAAAGTTTTGCCTTCATATAAAAGGACCTGAAGCCTAAGACACAACTGAGTGAGTGTTTTGACTTAGTATGAACTATGTAAAGCCTAATTAAGGTTCTCAGGATTCGGCCCATTATAAATAACTGTGTTAAAATCAGCATTAAGAGACCTGCATAGACCAACTAGAAGCAGAAAGTTCAGTATGAAGATGGCTTCTCCACCCCTAAGATCTGTCACAGTATATTAGCTAATGCATCAGCTCTGTGCAGGATGAAATTAGTTCAAGGCTTTTGCACCACTTGTGTCCCACTTAAATCCTCAAAACAAGGATTTTGGTCTTAAAAGGGGTGCTGACATGTTGTTGGTTGATCCAGAGGGAGCAAATTCAGTCTTGTGAAGCAGTCTCATCCCTCTTTTTGAGCCAGCGGCAGTTCATTTAATGCCCCTCTCTACATTTTTATATTGCATTCATCACCACAGTTTCTGTGTGAATGTGTCTATTTGAAGGCAGAATTTGGCCTTAGACCTGACATGACAGGGATTGACTGGGTTAGTTAGGGAGAATAGCTGACTTGGAGACTTTCAGCTTCATCTGCAGATTAGTGCTTCCATCTTATTTTAATGTAATTGCCTTCTTATTTTTCAGCTGTTTATCTAACTGGCTCAGAAAGGCAGCAAAGCCTAGTGTATAAAGCAAGTCACTGATTCCCTTCATGCCTCCCTTTGCCCATTTACAGGTAAGGATAAATTTATTTTAGCTCTGTTTTAAAAATGAATAGCTGTATAGATTGTGACCCCAGGCTGACAGACACTACAGAAACATCATCATCATCATTAATAATCATTATTATCCTGCTATTTCAAGTGACTGAGATAGGAAGATGAGAGCCTACTGGAAGATGATAGGGATAAGGTAGGTAAGAAGTGCCCATCTGGCAAGTAAAATAAAGAAATAAAGGGCAACTCAACACAGAAGAAATTCACTATTAAACGAACCACCTCAGTTTACAAATCTTGCTGCTAGACCTTCCAGCCATCGGGGAGCCATGCAACAACAGCAATAAAAGAGGTATTAGTCACAATACTGCAAAAACCCAAGCATAAAAAAAATCATGAATTTGAAATAAAATCATGACATACTAAAAGGATAAATTTGGGGCTCATTTTATTTGTCTTCTGTTTTCTGAATTTCCAAGGTGCAACTGGATCATGTTTTTAGACTTTTATCTTTCATCATTAGGATGGGAAATGGACTTTTTAAAAGAAACCAAAGGTGAGAGTCTTGCCTAATCATTTGACTCCAGGAACTGGGGCTTTGAGAAAAACATAAAACATCACAACACTCGTGATAAGATCATGAGAGTTGGTAACACAGCTTCATGATGCTTTATTTTTTAAAAGCTAGAAAACACTTCACCAGCTTTACAGTGAAATCAACATCCAATCTGCCACTAAATGTATGGGGTGAAATGCTAGCCCACTGAGGTCCATGGGAGTTTCTCCACTGACTTCAGCGGGACTAGGTTTTCACCCATGAGTTCTATGGTGATGCAGAAAAATAGTGGTATGGAAGTAAGAACATTTTTATCAGCCCCATTCCCTGCATTTCTGTGTTGGACGTTGAGCCCTTCAAAAGCAGAAATCAGTTCTGCTCATTTCCATGGTAACTCAGATGATGAAAATACGGTGTTTATTCAGCATCTTTCGACTAGAGTTAGTAAAGTAGGCACTACTCAAATCTTGCTGGCCTCATGACTTAAAAAAAAAAATTCTCAGGGAGAAAACTAATTGAGAAAAAGAACCCTGCTCCTGAAACATTACCTGCACTCCCATGTTCTTCTAGTAGGCCTTTCTGACAGGAACAAACAGCCCCTATTGTGGCATATGATTATATTTGTCAATGTGTGGTCAAAGTTGCTCCTGTGCAGAGGATCCAGAACAAGGTCTGTGCACTAGTTAAGTCTGCCACGTAGCTACGTCTACACTCAGCAGTTCTGCTAACACAACTCTGTCAATCAGGAATTACACCTCTTCATCTCTAACCAACGCATAGCTATGCCAACAGAAGACTGGAGTCCTAGATTTACACTGCATCATCCCATCTCTTGGACAACAGTTAATTAGCAGCATCCTAAAAAGGTCTAATTATGGGCATTAAACATATTTAGAAACTATTTTTCAAGTGCCTAGTAGGTCCTGTTTAGTATCAATGGATTAAAGGAATCTAAGTTTTATGGTTTCAGAAGCTAATAGTCTTCGTCCTTGCAGCATCAGTATCCTGTTCTGAACTGAGCCCAGGGTCCATAGGTAAAACCAGCCTAAAATGTTACACTTGTAGGTAGCTGGTTCTGTAAAGCAACACGTTTTTAAAAGCCTCCCTGTCATTCTGACAGCTTGGTACATCATGTTGGACTGCGCCCATCTCCTTGTGCTTCTTCTTGGAACATGACATGTCTAACTAACTGTAACGTGATCTCCACATCAGCCACGTCAACTGAAAATGCCGACACAAGGGAGGGCACACTCAATAGGGCCTGACAGGCACAGCGATTTTGATGATTCTGACCACACAAATCACCACATGATTTGGCACGATACATCACAAATGGCCACCTCTGGCCGAGAAAGAACCAGGCCTGGAATATAATCGGAGTTACAGGTGCATAGGGTTTTCTCATTGACAATAACGGAAGCAAGAGTAAGCCCTGGAACTGCAGAGGCATGACTGAACAGATACACAATGAATTAAAAAACATTCAAAAAACAATAGGGGAACACTTCAATCGCCCTGATCTCTCCATTGATGATGAGTTAATAGCTGTGCTCAAATAAATGGATAACAAATCAAAGCTTCAAAGAGAAACTACAGAACTGGAATTTATATGCAGATTTGACACCCATTGCCTCAGGGCTAAATAGGGACTACAGATTTTTTTTTCTCATTACAACAGGTGCTTTGACTTCACCTTCCCATATATGCTGTTTCCAAGTGTTTGAATCTTAACAACTGCTTTGATTTTCTGTAATAGCCTGACCTGATCCTAATTGACTTACACCTTCCTGCATTTATTTTCCTCCAATTCTGTAAGTTCCCCATCTTCAGTGTCTGACAAAGTAGGATTTTCTCCCACGAAAGCTCATGCATCAGATAAATTTGTTAGTCTTTAAAAGTGCCACCGGACTCCTTGTTTGTTTTGCTGAACTAGACTAACATGGCTTCCCTGTTGAAACAATGGTCATTATAACAGAATCCACTTGCCATTAGGCACCCCTGTGGCCAGGCATGACGTTGCAGCCCATCCTTGTCAATCGCTCCAGATACCTTGGCCCTCCAGCTGAGTAATAGTTTTCATTCCACCCATCCCAGGGTCACAACTGTCCAAACTAAAGTTCAAAACTGTTAACAGAAACAAAAATCTTCTACCCTTTCTGAGGCTCTTCTTCAGCTGGTCTTCAGTTCTTCAGGGCCCCTCCCCAGGCCTCCCTTTCTGGAAAACTTCTTCTCTGCCCAGAGCCATAACTACAGCGGGGCCAATGGGGCAAACATGAGCTACTCTATCAAAGGGACAGCTTTCGCTGTGCCAGCTGTAAGTGCCACTAATTGCAAGGGACACGTCCGGGGCAGCAAAAGCCGGTATTACGGCTCTGTCTCTGCCCACTCAGGGCTTTGAGGGTACTTTATTGCTCTCTGAAGTCTCTTTCCCCAGCTAGGCTCTCTGAGTATTTAAACCTGGCTCCTTTTATACAGGAATCACCTGATTCATCTCAGGTGGGATCTATTCTGTAATCAGGGCTGCTGGGCTGGTTTAGCTGCATGATCTCCAGGCCACTAGGAAGCCCACATTTTTACACGCAGTATGTGGCTGCTGGTGCCCCTCACACTTCTTTCAACAGTATATGCCTTTCCAAGAAGAAGAAGTCAGACATTTCCCTACAGTCAGTTATGAGAAATAATCTGCAATATGCTGTGTTTTTTGGTTTGGGAAGGGCTGGATATTTATCCCTATATGTCGTTAAATGCTCATTTCATGGTACACACAGACCACTGAAAAGATATTTCCTTCGCTGGTCACCAAAATTTACAGATAGACACAGTAAGAAAAACGTTGCCAGAGAACTTGTTAGTTTGATTGAAGGATATTTTCTGTGTGCAGTTTGACATGGGATGTTCTCAATTTGTGTTTTAACAGTTTTAACTCTTTGAATTTCAGCGTCTCTCTCAGCAGCTACTATTGTGAAACAATTATGTGGCACACACCTCAGAATAACAGAGAAAAGATACTTAAAAATAAAAAAAATGTATTTCTACAGGAATTGTATTTCTATAGGAATTATAAAAATAATAAATTCAGCCTATTTATTTTGGACAATGTTTAATGGATGTTTGCTACAACTGAGCAACAAATAAAATAACTATGTAAAGTTAAACTACAGAGTGCTGACAGGTGACCAAGGATAGGTAGAGAAATAAAGATCTCTTTTATTTTCAGAGTCTAATATGGAAACCTAAAGATGTGGTATAAAGTTTTTACTTTTTTACTGTTATTTTTGTTATTATTTGCATTGTTGTAGTGTGCAGGAACCACAGGCATGGATGAAGACCTGCTCCACTAGAAGCTGTGCAAACAAAGAAAAAAGAAATATAGCCCCTCCTCCAAAGAACTTACATATCACAAATAGTTGGGACGTATATGCTATTTTAGCCACGTCAAAATTATCAGAAAAGATGCTGTATTTTTGCTCAAGAAAATATAGAGATACAAGCTGGTTTGTTACAAGTAAGAATCAACACCTACTTGTAGTTAGGGTTTGATCAGGACTGAAGTGCCCAGAATCATTTACTAATTCTAAGTCCCACTAAAGGGCTGGGGGAAAGCCAAACTGTCAAATTTCCCCCCTCCAATTTCATCAGCACTTGCAGATGTAATGTAAAACATGTGCTTGCAGACTAAAATGGGTTTTATTTTGGAGCAGTGGTTCCTAACCTGTAGTCTGTTGACCATTGGTGGTCAGCGAGGGTACTGCAGGTGCTCTGTGGGTGTGGGCCATAATTACTGCAGGTAAATGTATTGCCAGTAAACGTACTGTGATGAGTACAATATGTTTGTGAGTGAGTGTAATAAATTATTAGAAATAGCTGCATTTTTAATACTCCTTGATATACAAGTTTGACTCCTGGCTATGTTAAAAACATTTAGAATGGTTTATTTACATGGTGGTCCACAAACGCTTTTGACGACGATATAGTGGTACACATAAAAGGAAAGGTTGGGAACCGCTGTTTTAGAGTAAGAACCACCATAACAAAGAGAACAAAAGATGAGCAAGCAAGAGATTTTGTTTAGATATCAGGAAAAACTCTCTATAAGGATGGTTAAGTATTGGGACAGGTTACCAAGGGAGGTTGTAGAATCCTTTTTAAGAACAGGTGAGATGAATGCCTGTCAGGGATGGCCAGGTATATGTGGGACTGCCTCCACACAGGGGTCTGGATTTCAGGAGTTCTCGAGGTTCCTTGCAGTCCTACATTTCTGCGATTCTATGATAAAAGAGCATGGTGCATGCATCTCAGCTCTGTAACATGCTGCAAGGAGAGATGAGAACAAAACAGCTGCTGTCTGTGCAGAAGACAATAGTCTTTGCAATTCGAAGGGTCTGTCTATGGAAGACAAAGGCATAACTACAAAGGCCTCACATTGTCATTCTCCCTAACCTTCTCTTCCGGTAATCCTTCAACGTTTCCATTTATTTTAAAAATAACAGAGAAAATGTAGTCTAGGAGTTGGAGCAGGGAAAACAGCTGAACATTTTGTTAACTCATTATGCACAATTGTCAGCTTTACAGAATTTCAGAGCACAGACATTGAAGCAAGCAAACAGTTTTGTTTTGTGCGAGAAGGTGCAGACTATAAGGGACATAAGGTTTTAGCCACTCCCCAAGTGTAGGTAGGTCGCACTGCTTTCTGTCTTTCCTAAAAAGAAGGGGAAACCAATGGCCAAAGTCAATGGACTACCACTGATAATTAAACCTGGGCGTGGGAGTCAAGAGTCATCAATTCTCCTCTTAGTTGGGGGTAAGTGATTCAAGGCCTGATCTGACTCTCACTGAATCAGTAAAGAGTCCAGCTCAGGCTCTGTAATCCTTCTGGTGAAATTCAGTCCCATGCCCAGGCCAGTCCAAAGCCTCAACACTCTCCTCAAGTCCCAAAATCTCATAGTGAGTTTTGAAAAGTGATATGGCTCTTCCTTTGGCTCCCTGTACAGGGACAATTTCCATATTTCTATGCCTTCATTTCCTATCAAGTTACTATAATATTTACCCAACTCCCCATGGGGGTCAGGGATGAGTCCATGAATATTTGTATGGTGCCTGCAGACCCTGGGATGTAGGATGATACAGAAGAACAAAGTGAAAGGCAAAAATCAGACGTGGTGTGTTTATAGCAGCCCTCCTTGCTGAGAGTCTGGCATTCATCACTCCTGGCTAGGTAATGAAGCGTGGAAAGCTGTCTGCTTCGACTCACAGGCAGAGAGACGAGAGAGAAAACAAATGGATGAGTGGACGTCCCAAGATGAAGGGCATCAGAAAGGCTGTGAAGAAGTTGAAGTGGTAACGGCCTGGGGCATGTCACAGCAAGAGGAGATGAAGGATGGGAGATGGAAAGCTACAGCAGGTTCCAGGGGAGACCGAGTTGGGATTGCAAGGATGGCATCTACAATGGAGAGACAAGTGAAATCTTGCTCAGTCCAGGGATTGCAGCAAAATGAAATGGCAGGAATGAATTTATCCTGAACGGACCATCCTGTGGGGTCATGTTAAGCTGCCTTACAACTAGTGTTAGTGTTGTCAGTTATTTAAAAACAGTTTCACTTTAGGCTGATTGTTGATTGGGGCTGGAAGGTAATTTCAATCCCTGTTGTATTTTTACACCCACTATTACTATTCATCTGAATGCAAGAGTGCTCTGACTGGGCAAGGTGCTCTCCATACACAAGGGGTGGCACCAGGTTTGATCTTTGGGTTCAGGTAAGTGCTGCTTGGAGCAGGATTGTGATGGTGGCGGAGTGATGGTGGGGCATAGATGTTTGTACACTGGTCTCACATATCCTCGATCCTGGCTCCTCCCAGCTGTAACAACAGAACAACCTGTTGTCACCTTTGCACAAGGCAAGAGCCCTGCTGACTGAATTCCCTTCTACACATGGCAGAATCAGGAGATTCACATTAGGGTTCAGGTCGGACATGTTGAAATCTGGCAAGCTGAGCTTAAATGGCTACCCCTTTCTGCTGACCACGAAGTCTGAGGGAATCAGCAGAGGATTCGGATGTCGGACATGCCCTTGGATCTGCAGAACACTCCCTGCTGGGGACATGTATCTGGGGCGAGGTCAACAGTTGGCCTCCTTCTTGTGCTCTCTTGATCAATCTGCAGAGATCTGGGATAAAGGGGGACAGCAATGGCCAAGAAAACGCCTCTCTATGCTTGCTTCCCTCTCTTGTGCACTGTCACAGCAGTGGGCAGGATCTTCTCTTCTGTCTGTTAATGAGCAGATGTAATCTGCTTGAGAATATAAATGCTTTAATTCTACCCTCTGAAGGCACACTTTGATGACTCCTATTGTGTAACCGGAACACTATGCAATGGGCACCTATGGGTGCACATGCAGATGCATGAGTCCATTGGCTGCGGTGCCTGGCTGCAGGTGAAGGGGGAAGAATCCCCTTTTGCCTTATAACTACGTATAGGAAGAGGCAATTTGCAGTTGCAAATTTTCCATTGAAGGAACAGATTTCAATCAGCTCATATCACTGCCATCTTCTACTCAGAGGTTCCTAAACTTTTTGGCAGCATGCCCTCTCTTCATTTTCCAGAAAGTCTCACAACCCCCATCTCTCAATTGTCCAATGCTCCAATACCCTTTTAAGAAGAAATTAAAGTCATTATTGGAAAAATTATCAAAATTTCACAACCTTGCGCCTCCCCCACCCCTTGGATTTTCTTCATGTGCCAGTAGGGGGGCACAACCCCTAGTTTGGGAACCTAGATGCTAGCACACACCTGCAGCAAAGCAGAGGGCTTCCAAGAAGCAACACTTCACCGTGGAAGGAACCTAATGCCAAGAGGGAGCTAAGAGAAACCAGTCGCCCGCCATCATGGCGAGGCAGAGCATGGCTGCACACAAAGAAGAAGCGAAGAAACAAAAGGAGGCTGTTAGAAAATTACTGATTGCTGACTCCCAACAGTCAGCACTTTCACAAGCAGAACAACTTTTAATAACACTTGCTTTTCCTGAAACATGTGTGCTACGGCTTTTTCATTGTTTCGGCTGTAAGGGCCTCAGAAGGAAAGAGTTCCAGGAAAGTATTTTAAAGACCCCCCTCCTCAGCAAGGCTGAAAGCTTGCCTTGATTAAAGCAGCAAATTGCTATGCGAGTTGTTGCAAGGAGGAGGTAGTGCCAGCTTCTATGGGGACAAATTGGGAGCAGCTTTTCCCAGCATCGTTCTGTGATAGCAGGAAGCAGGGCTGTGATCAGCCTTTTGCAAATCAGTGTTCTCTTGTCATTGGGATTCTGCGTGGGAAAGGCCAGCCACGCTCTTTGCCTCAGCCTCTCTTGTTTTCCTAGGTCTGTCAGGCCAGCACGACCTGATAAATCTTCTGGAGTCACAGCTACCGTGAATTTCAGTCCTCCTGTGGTTTTGACAATGTCATCTCTCTGCATGGGGTGCGTGCCACTCCTCCAGGGAGAGAGTTGTAAGTGCAACATCCCCTCCTATTTCATCAATCCTGCCGCAGGGAGAGGCGCCCACTTAGGCCTTGAGACCACAACGCAGGAAATTAAGTTAAGCAGACGCTTAAATGCTTCGCACAATGGTCCAGCCTGACAAAGTCATTTAGACCTGAAACAGCGTGTTTTGGGGATGCTATTTGAATACAGGGGATTTGACATGAATTGGGGAAGGTTTTGACAGTCGCTAAGACTGGGTTAGTGAGAGGGAGATTCAGATTAAACGCTTCACCTCGATGTGGATTTATTGCGCATGAAAAGCTTTTCATTGTTTAGTGGATGTGCTAGAGAGAATTTGACTGGAACCAACAGAGACCGACGTGTTTTGTGGCCCTCCACGGTATGGCTGGGACCAGTCTTCCAGTCACTTTCTGTGCACAGATGGACAGAAAAGACATGAGCTGAACACAAGAGGCCTGTGGGTGCAGAAACAATCCCACTACCTCCCTTAAGCCATGACAACCAAAAACCCTTCTCCAAGGATTTGCAACTCTGCTGTTCAGGAATGTGGCAGGACAGGAAGAGCCCAAGAGAGAGAAAATTGTTTCCATATAATCCATACCCTCTCAAACCCACAAGGATGCATCCCTGCTCCTTTCAGTGCCCATGCCAGCCTGAGTTTCTATCTATCAGTGCTAAGTAATTACGTGCCCCCTATTCCTGCTGAATCTGAGTGCTGGCCCCTTCTCCCCATGAAGTCTTTAAACTCATGAGTAAGGCAAGGACTGAAGGAAGTTCAGTTATGCCCATTTTCCCACTGAAGGCAGGGGGACAGGGGCATAACTGGAGTCCATGCCAGGCACAAACCCCTTTAATTCGAGTGTGCTGGTGGTTTTAATCCAGCGAGTTGTGTCACTAGCTGGAGGCAGCCCAGCTCAGCAGTTGCTCACAAGGCCCCGCTGCTGGGATCAAGTGTTCTCGTGCAACACTCAAGCTAAGATACCTCAAGACGCATTAACGTTGCAGTGGAGACACCAGGGTCCTTGGCAAGGCAGTGAATCAAAGCCAGCGGTCCAAAGCACATGCCCCAGCCACTGGGGCCATCCTTCCTTTCTGATGAGATGGGCTGTCCCTTCAACGTCCACACTTCACTGCCCTTCACCAGTAGTGAGCTGAGGCCCCCTGAAGCTCGTTACGCTCAGGCTCTTGCACCAAATGCAAAACACTTCTCCGAATGGCTGCAATTGTGAGGCAGCACAGCCCCTCCCGTGCTTTTACAAGTTAAAGCCTAACATGCCTGGAGAACGCTTCTGCCTCTTCCTATTATTTCCAGCTATTTTAGGTGTTTGTGGAAATATCTCTTGTTTATATAACAAAGTCACAGCCCATATCCATGGTAACCCTAATATAGCATGCACAGAGACGTAGGATTTCATTATGTGGCTAAGCCAAAGGAGGATTAGGAAGGGGAGGGGAGAAGCATCTTGAGGATGCATCGGAAAGATGCCTCGCTGGAAGACTGGACTTGAAGGCCAGGCAACGGCAGCATTTCCTGCTATCCTGTGGCCAACTGATATTCTTCACTTCCAGCATAAAACCACAGAGTCTTCATGCCCAGGTGTCCGAAAGGAGCAGCCAGTAATCTCAAGCAGTCCACTCTCCCTTTAATGCCCTTTCACACAGTCAAAGGGGCTATGGTGTGTATAACAATCAAGCCCTCACCATTAGGGCAAACAAACAAAGGAGAAGGATAATAATGTCTCACCATGATTCGAAGGGGCAGCCGTGTTAGTCTAGTTCAGTGAAACAAACCAACAAGGAGCCTGTGGCACTTAAAGACTAACAAGTTTATTTATTGAATGAGCTTTCATGGGAGAAAATCCCACCTCATCAGACACTTTGAAGATAGGGGAACTTACAGAATGGGAGGAAATAAATGCAGGGGAGTATAAGTCATGGGAACTGGTCACCCTGTAACAGCAAATCAAAAGAGTTGTAAAGATTCAAATACTGGGGAGCAGCATACAGAAGGACATGAGGTCAAATCACCTGTTGTAATGAAAGAAAAATCCAGTGTCCCTCTTAAGTCCTGCAGCAATGCAACCACATTTGCAAATAAATTCAATCTCAGCAGCTTCTCTTTGAAGCCTTGATTTGGTATTCATCTATCTGAGCACAGCAATTAGCAAATTATTAATGGACTGATCACGAAGACTGAAATGCTGACCCACTTGTCTCACCAGAATACCTACTCCTCTCCTAGCTTGCTGTCCCCCTCCTCTCCTGCAAGAACTAAAGAGACATGACAAAACTGAAACCGGCCATTTCAATCCAATCCTGATGTCTTTACTCAGTTAAAACATCTCCTGGAAATCAGGAGGTTCCACCCTATTTTCTTTGAGACAGATCTGGAGACCCCTGCCCATGCTGAGATTGAAAGGCTGGGGGTAAGGCACTGCTCATGGTGTCAGAAGTGAGGCCTGAGTCAGCAACAAACCCAAAGGCTAGCCGAGCAGGGAGGAGCACCTGCCTAGCTAGAGTGAAATTACAAAGTTTGTTGAGTCTCATGCTCTCCAGGGCACAAACAAATCACCAGCTGTGGCAGGAAGAAATGTGTGGCCTCTTCCAATTATAGGAGTCAGAGTCTCTGAAGCATCCAGCATTAACCAGTGTGAGCGACAAGCTCCCACATTAGACGAGCCATCAGACTGTTCTGCAAAAATCCGGCCCCATGGCTGTCTTTCCCTTTCTCTGCTCTTCCTCTCTCCTTTTCCTTTCTTCTTACTAGTTCTCTGCCCTGCTCCTTGGCCTACCTGCCGAAGTGCAATAACCAGCAGATCCTGCAGTATGGCAAGTGCTCTGCTCGGCTATGATGCTAATATCTGGTCTCTCTGCTTACACACACGTCATTCTCTATCTGCCCATCGTGCTAGGTGCTGCACAAATACCAGACAGCCAGCCCCTGCCCTAAACTTTCTAAGTATAACCAAGGGAGAGCAGATAGATGCAGACAGATGGGGAAGTCAGAGGAAGCAAGTTAGGCAGGGGTCTCAGCACACCACCTGCCTAACCACTGCCAGCTTTTATAGACACACACATATGCAGAGGAGACAGTGTTGCTCAATGGATAGAGCACTGGACTGGGAATCAGGAGAATAGGATTCCATTCCCAGCCGTGCCATGGTCTTTGCTGTGTGACCTTGGGCTAGCCACATTGCTGCCTTGTGCCTCAGTTTCCCCTCTGTACAATGAGGACAGCAATACTGACCTTCCTTTGCAGAAACACTGGTTTCAATAGTTCAACCTAAGAGCTGCGCACCAACCAGTCTGTATAAAACCTGCATGCTCGATAGGGGCCAGCCCTACAATGTCAGGCTCTTCCCCTCTGTGTCACGTCTCTCTTTCTCTGCCCTCTTGTAATTTGCCTTTTCCTGATGTACAGCCTGACTCAGACTCCACATAACCTGATCAGCACCAAGGTAAATTTGATCAGGGCATTCAAGCATAGTACACAATCTTGCAGTGAATGTGAGCTGTGAATGTCAGAGGCCCTCAGGCACCGAGACCTGCTTTTTCTGTGTGTCCCATCTTTAGCAAAGCAGATGGCAAGCTTCCCCCCTCCCCTTTCCAAATTTAATTTACATTTACGGTTCTGGTGCATTTTATTATAGCTGGAAGGGGGGTCTGCCTACATCAATCCATAATTTAGTGCATCAAGAGTGTCTCAACCTACTTACCTGTAAGTAACTCTTTGTTCCACACAGGCCGCTTTGCCTCTTCCTGGTGGGGTACATGGAGCAACGCAGAGCTACGGCTTTCTCAAGGTCTCGAGGACACACATCTTATGGAATTGATTTCAAGGCTTGGAAAGTTGAATCTTATCTCTGTATAAGGCTGGGTTTTCATCCAGGGTCGCTGCTGGCACCGTCAACTGCAGAGGCAAGGATGGAGGGGTTTTGGCAGGTCTCCAGAGCTCTGCAGTTAAACAGCTGATAGGGGGATGATGAAAGTAACTCTCTGTGGTTCAGGGGCTGGGATTTAATGCAGGTTTGTACAGTGCCGAGCACATTGGGGCTCTCGCTACACTAAAAGTAACTCCCTTCACTACAGGGACCAGAGGCACTTTCCAGGTATTAATGGAGCCTTGCAATGCCACCAGCAGGGTGGAGTTTCTTACCTCTGAATGCAAATCCCATTAACGTGGGCATCTGGCACTTCCTTATCCACCTGGCCTCCTCTTGCTTTGCTGAGAGTAGGGACAGGTGAGGTTGGCACAGACACTGCTGTGCGTTTTATGCGCCCACAACATTGTAAGCATGCAGGAGTCCACCACACACAACAAGAGCAATCTCACAGCAACACGGGCTCACTCATTCCATAGGGCTGGTTGCTTTCAAAGCAGAGAGCCCCTGGCCTTTTGAAGACCAGCCAGGCCCTGAGCTTGGCCACTTCATGAGGTTCAATTTGGCTAATCACTTTGGTTTGCAGACTGGGGCACTGGTTTCTTCTGGTCTGGGTCATTTGGTGTTGTGATGGTTCATTGCTAGATCCTGGCCCCTTTGTGCCTAGGGAGCATAGCAGCATGGCTTTTGGGGGAGGAACCATGGCTGGAGGATGGGCTGTGCTCTAGTGATTTCCTGCTGGCACTGATGGTCACTCTGGGGCAGTTATCAGCTGGTACCTTCTTACTTGTTTTGGAGGCCCAGTTGGCCCCTGGCTGAAACTGTGGGGTATAGAGTGGTTTTGCCTCTCTGCCCCCAAAGGTCCTGCTCTGCATGTTGCTTGGCCAGATGCAGAGGCTGGGCCTGGGCCATCACCCCAAGGCCTCTTTTAGCCACCTCTCTGACCCTGCTTTGGCCCCTGAGGGACTGCAGTATTGGAGATTTACCAGCACTAGCAGAGCACTGCCAATCTCACAGGCATTTTTGGAACCACTGTCACCTGGGTTCCTTTGGATTCCTCCCTTCCTCTCATTCTTGACTCTGCTGCCAATACGCAGCGAGGCATTGGGCCGCATCTGCAGGCTCACGTCCTTCTGCGTCTCCCAGATTTGCCTTCCAGCCTGCCTGCCCATAGCAAGGCATTTGTGTCAGAATCAGGGATGAGCTTGCAATCTGCTTGATATCGCCTTAAAACAAGCAGCCAGAGCCATGAGTGGAAGGATGAATCCTCATTCTTTGCCTGGATTTATGAGACGCTATTCAGGATAAATTCAAGGGAAAACATGGTTTTGCTTTCAAATAAATCCTGATTGCTTATTTCCAAAGCTCAGCTGCTTTCAAGCTGAACAGCCAATGTTACACTGCGTACGGCCAATCATTTATGGGGAGAAGGGCTCAGGAACTCCACCTGCACATACAGGGAGTCTGGGGGTTTCAGGTCTAATAGATTTTAGCCTTGCATGCTTGGGGAAGGGAGCAGATGCAAGGGGATTGTTAGTTAAGGAATACTTGTAAGCCAATGAGGAAATGTTACCTCCTGCCTTGTAGACAATTGAGTTTCTTATCCCATATAATTAGGAAACAGTACCAAGAGAAATTGAGATGTTTGCGCATCTGTGTGAGGCATGGAGGGATTTAAAAATTGGGTGAGGCAAAATCTGTTTTCCACTCTTTCAAAAATGACAGTCACAGGAGAAATTGAACTGTGCATGCCTACATGTCTGTTTACACACACACGTGCATGCAAAAATATTTTGCAACTTTCAGGTAAGAATCTTAGGCACAATACAAACCACAAATTCAAGCCATCACCCTCCACATCCCTCCCAACAAAAGGCACATAACTAACATCTCCTACTCAGAATTCGAGAAACTGAGGCACAGAGCTGTCCAGTGACTTGTTCAAGGGAACACTGTGACTCAGTGCCAGAGCCAGGAAGAGGACCCAGGTCCTCTGGCCCTTCCATCAGCTAAGACGACATGTTTTCTGCCTCTTAAATGGTAAAGCTGGAGTCCCAGTGGGGTGTAGCACACCTCCATTCAAGTACTCTGAGTCACACCAATTGAAAACATGACCCTGAGAAAAGTCAGCAAGAGAGTGCTCATGAGACTGAACCACTCAAGCCATCCATCATCCATTCCTTCATGTTAAGTTGCCATAACATGTTTTTCCCATAACTGACACAAGTAAAATATGAAAAAACAAGATGGATCTTTCCCCACATTCTCCTCCAGTGCAGTCTAAGCATAAGTCACAGAGCTGGCGGCACCCCACAGGAGAGGGAAATATTTACCTGAACTTGTTGGAGAAGTTTCTTTCTTGAGGCACTCTTTGTGTGGTTTAGCCTCTTCTTGACCCCTGTTTGGATATAGGCTGTATTAGCGAACAAAACCTCTTCTTAACACTGACTCACCTAGCCAGGATCAATTGCTTCATTCCAGGCTAATGGTTACATCAAAGAACAGTTAAAACCTTACTCAATTAAACTTAACGGTGCCAAGAATTAATGATCCACCAAAACACTGATGCCCCAATTTAACTCTAATTCCTTTCCTTACACAGAAGAGTAGGACACGAGAATCAGGGCTATCCCTCACACCATGTCCCTGAACACTTCTTGTGACACCCAGGATCCAGCGGGGATTATGTGTTAGTCCACACATGGATTCACCTGAAAGGAAAGCTTGCAGTCATTAATGAAGACAGCAGACTCAGCGTTTAAAGCAAGGCAGTTGCTGTGCAATAGGCTCCAGCAATTTGTTTTAATTCCAGTTAATGCACACAAAATTAAAAACCAAATTAGAGAATATAAAACTTTTAACAAAATGGAGAGAAAAGAGGAGGGGGAGAATAAACCTTTAAACTATTTCTCAATTCACAGCTGCCACTAGAGCAAAGAAATAGCAAAGATATCTTTAAGTTCCCCAGCACAGGAATGAAGCAAGAGGAAAAGGGTTGGTGTTTTCTGCCAAGCTGTCTTCAGGATTGAGACTCCATTGTGCTAGGCTGTGTAATCAAAAAACATGACAAATGCTCACCTCTGACACCTTTCAGCATCTCCTTCTTGCCTTTGTATTCCTGAGTGACTGAAACTCAGTAGATTACGGCCATAATAAAGACGATGCCCAGGGTTTCGCCAGTGAGCTTATGCAAGACCATCAGCTTGGGGCAAAGAAAAGGGGCAAGCCCAAGTGTTGAGTTAGCTGGGGTCACTCAACAACAAGGAGACAAGTGAAACACATTTCCCTTCTAAGCCCTCTGGGCCACGCACAGTTGCGTCTTTAACAGAGCAGCACTTGTCCCAGCAAAGGGCAAAATGTTGGTGTAAATCAGGGGTCTCAAACTTAAATCACCACGAGGGCCGCATGAGGACTAGTATGTTAGCCCAAGGGCTGCACCACTGAAACCTTTTCATACAATATTGGAAATATCAGTGATGACAGTGCTGTTGTGGGCCACAGGAAATAACTTTAGGGGCCGCATGCAGCCCACGGGCTGTGTGTTTGAGACCCCCGGTGTAAATCAACTGGGCTAGACTGATTTACATCAACTAAGGAATTGACTCAAACAATCCACACAGAGACAGTTGCTCTTCCCTCAGCGCTTTGCTGATCAAACCTTTAATGGATGCCCCACTTCAACTTAGAGCCACCGTTTGGCAACACAATTCCCCACTGGATGAATCAAACACAACCCTCTGTGCCAGCAGTCTCTTCCCAAGTTACTCGAATGAAATAGGTGTAAGAAACTCTACACTTTTTCCTTTATAAAGTAAAACAGGCAAGGAAAAGCTCGGAAAAAAAGGAGCAGCTGAATTTAACAGGTCTGAATTTTGTTGCCCAATGGGAGTGGTTGATTAAATCAATCTCCTGGGTTTGAATTCCATTTAAATCGGGACTTTGCACAACAGACACCAAGGCAAACCCAACTGCCGTCATGCCCACAACTCCCGACACCCATGCCAAGCTAATGCTGTGCTTTAGCAAAAGAGCAGTGGTTGGTCATGTAGAGCTTCAGGTTCCTCAGGCGGTGGGAAGGTCTCTAGCGTGCTGAATGACACATTATAGCAGAAACAGTGAACTCAAACACCACATGAAACATGAATGTCAAAACACATTTCTACCCCTCCCTTGAAGGAAGAAAGAAAGAAAAAGAAAGAAAGAAAGCAAGCTCCCACTCCACGGTTGGCTTTGTGCTGCTAAATTATTTACCTCCCCAAAGAGAATGTGCTTCAGATACACTTAATGCTTTAAGGAACAAATGCAAGTAAAAAGCAAACAGAAGGGAACATTCCTCTAAACTCGTTGGGTCATTTGTTTTCTCATCTTTAAATGAAGCCTTAACGTTGGAGAAAGGCAATTTTGTGGTTCAACCTGGAGACTGACAAGCAGGGCTCTTGGGATCCAAATGGGCTGCTAGCTTCGGCAGCGTGACCTTGCTGTGTAACATAGGGTTGATCAGTTATCTCCCTTCCAGCAGAACGAGTGATCCAGTTAAGTGAATGCTCTCAGAGCACGTAGAGACTCAAAAGACACCATGTGCCTGTTAATAACGTTGCTTTGACTCTAATCATTCTTCCCTGGTTCCTTTGAAAGCTAACAAGCTAGCAGTGTGCTCCCGGGCTTTTCAGCTCATCCACACTGGGAGTCTCCATGGCTTGTTATGACCAAGGGGTTGTTCTCGGTCATAAAAAGAGAAAAACATTATAAGGGCACACAAGAGAGACTTCTCACCTATCTTAGTGGGAGGCTGGGACAGGAGAGAGTCTTCCTCGTCTAGCAATGCTTCAAAAGGTCTCAGCCCCCAAAGGAGTGACCATTTTTTCCAAGGCACTCAGCACATGAACATCTGGCTCCCATGATTGTCCATGTTCACACGGGAAGTCTATGACACAGATAGGAAGTGAGGCCAGCTTGGCTGAGTCCCAGTCCAATTCCTTATCCCCAGACCATTCTTCCTTGCTGCCTCTGCCCTACAACCCAGGGTGGATCCCACGAAACTAGCTAGCGGAGCGGGAGAGGCTGACCAATGTAGGCCCTGCTGAGTGAGGCTGTGACACGTGTTAATCTCTGAACATTTGGGGAAAGCGAGGTATGAAATTATGAAGTTCCCCTTGAAGGCAGCTTCTCCCTGAATGAGCAGTATTTATTCAGCACAACCCTGACCCTGGCAGAGATGCAGGGGTTGTATTTCCTACTTCTGAAATGTGACTGCACTATTCCCCCTATGTACTAGACACAGTAGGGTTTTCCTCAGACCTAGCCTGGGTTCCCTTTTCCCCATGTTACTTCTTCTTCATTCCTTTTGCTTTTTCTCAACCACCCTTCTCTTTTCTATGGGCTTTTTTGGGGGTGAAGGCTGGGGAATGGCGATTATCTTCCTCTTGTTGCTGAGGGTTCAGAGCATCTTCTAGTGACCTGAAGGGAGTGTTCATTCTCACCTGCCAGCGGAGGAGCAGCACGTCAGGTAGCAGGTGGAGGCACCAGCAGCGACAGCATGAAGAGGCTTTGTGTGCAAGGTATTCAAGGGCCAAAACCAAAATCAGCTAGCATAGACAGACATAACTCCAACGGTGGATTTATGTTGATTTACAAAACAGCTAAAGGCCTGGCTCTAATTTTCTAGCGTCAAATCGCTACGGGACATTCAGGTCTCTTTGACAGAGACATTCAAAGCCATGTTCCAGGAAGTGGTAGATGTACATAACAGTAGCTAGACAGTCAAGAGGGCCTTTGAGCAGTCAGACATTCATCTCTTCTATGCATAAAAATCCACTGAAGGGGAAATGCATTTGTGCCGATCAAAAAAGGCAGCATGTTGACTCTACCAGGATCTGCTGCCTGTTTGCAAAACTGCAGAGCAGGTTCCTAAGATCATAGCAGTTAGAGACTGGGAAAAGAGACTTATCAAATAGAGTCTTTATTACGCTGGAAGCTATGTGGTGCAGGACCTTTATTTTTGTTCTATGCCTGTACAGTGCCTAGTGCATTGGGCGCCTGATCCATGACTGGAGCTCCTATACATTATTGCAATATAAATAATTATAATAGAGCCCAGCCTCCTTCTCAGCTAGGACACTCTGCACTGAAAGAAGATAGATGCCATTTTAAACAGCTCCTACTCTAAACCCAGCTTTCAGTAATGTTTTGGTCCATTACTGTAATGAATTTCTGTAGTATTTTCCTATATATAAGGGCTAGGACCAAGAGTCCTTGCAGAATCTGTTGTTATCTGGGTAACAAACCACAGCTGTCGCAGGGCAGCAGGAAGAACTGACAACTCCGGTAGCTTTGCAGAAAGAGTTACTGGACATTTCACATTTCACTCCCTCCTTTTGCAGAAATCCAGCATAGTGGAGAATAACTTCTCACAATGCTCTTGGAAAACCCAATGCACAAGCAATGTTTCATGCAGTCCCTTACACCAAAACCGAATCCTGACGTGCTGACCTAGGTGGCCGAGGAAGTTTGAGTCTGGATCTAAGAGAAGGGAGCTGGTTTGTTCTTCCATTCCAGATACAAAGGGACCTGTCAAACATGAGACGAGGAACCCACAGATAGCGTTGACCTAGCTGGACTGTAGGTGCCCTTCTGCGCTCCAAAACCACCAGCCTATCAGTTGACATGCTAGATCGCCATCCACTGACATTATTTGCACTCACTGTGCATCAGCAGAGAAAGCAAGATGTTTGCCTGTGTAAAAAACTTACCCCGAGTAATCAGAGGGGATTGAACTGAGAACCTTCAGCACTAAAATCCTCCACCATGTGAGCTAAAAGAATGACTCCTTTATCACTTAATAATTTATCCCTGCTGTTGCCAGTCATCTAGAGACATGTAATCTCTCTCTCTGTCTCACAAACACACGCAGCTTATCAACTACTCACAAAATTACACAAAAGGTGTGATTTTACCCAAATTTAATTAAACCAGGGCATCTTTGTGTGAGGACTCTCCTAAACAGGTTTAAAGCTGCCACAGAGTAGCTTAGTTTGGCTCAGTAGACAGGTGTCAGCTAATGAAACAGCAGAGTGTCCACAGAGGGCATTTGCTCTGGTTCAGCGAAGTTGGGTTTTAAGCTAAATTCAGTTAAACCAATGCAACATCTACGAATGGAGAAATCTGTGAATGCCACACACCTCCTTGCCCATCAACTCAATACCAGAACAGGGATGCACTCCTCATCAACCTCTGCTGTAAGTCTTCCTGAGACCTAAGCCACCCAGTAGCTTCTCATTTAAGCTCATGACCCTAGCTCTGTGCCTGGCTGGAACTGCAGTAAATGAAAGCTGGGTTCACCTCATTTCTTTTAAATAGAATTATGCCTCAAAGACCAATAGCTCTGGCCTTGACTCATTAAAAGCTCCAGTAAGTCTTATTAAAATGTGTCCCACATAGGGTTGCCCTTCAAAAATTACCTGGGCACCTAGCCAGAGTATTTACTGTTATATAATCAGACAGGCTGGGCCAGGCCACGTGACTTTGAACATGACAAAACCTGATATGGAAAATCAAATTGGGCTTGGGGCTTTGATGGAGGAATAAGAGGTGAAGGGAAAGCAGTCAGAAAGGATGTTTCCTTGGCTCGGGGGTCTTCTGTGTGCAAAAAGGCTCTGCGTTTCAGTTCAAAATGTTGAAGAGCACTGGTAGCTGAAGCAATGGCTTTCTTTTGCTCTTTTGGTATTTTGTCATGGCAGGCTGAATGGTGCCAAAAGGCAGTACAAGGTACAAACTGCCAGCTCTCTAGATCAGACAGACAGTTGAGGTCAGCGTCGCAGCTCTGAGACACAACCAAGGCAAGGTGGAATATTCGCAGCACAGTATAGATTGAGACACGGTGTTGCAGATCCCAGAAATGGCAGAGATAGAGTACACACACACACACACACACACACACACACACACACACACACACACACACACACACACACACAGAGGCACCTAGCCTTATATACACATGAGCTCAGGCACGCTTATCTGTAAAATCACATGCATAAATGAACATGCAAGCATGCAAGAACTCACACACAAATAAATATCGCAACCCCTCGACCCCCAAACAGCACCATTTCCCATTTTTTACAATCTTTTCTGAATGTAAGTGGCCATATTTTCATAGCAACAGGGTCCTCACTTTCAAAACAAACACTTTGAAGTCTTCTAAATTTCATCCAGGCAAAGATTAAGGAGACAATCACAAGGCTCAGCAGGGCCGGGACTGCAGAGGCACCTCTGACCTGAAACATCATGGAAATGACGTTCCATACTTTGCCACAGTTGAGAAGTTCTCAGAGGTTACCGCTGCACCTGCCCCATCTCCATCAGGCCTTCTTCAGCAGCTGGGCTCCTCTCCACCATGCTATTTGCTGGGGAATGACTCCATTAAGCGGAGGAGAACTAAGAGGAAAATCAGCCTGGCCACAACTGTTCTGACTCAATCCACCTCCACAGCAGACGTGTCCAGAGTCAGACTGTGTAGCAATCTGTGAAATTAACAACCCTCCAGGCTTTGCTTTCTGCTCACTTTTCCAGTCAGCTGTGATAAATATTCTTTGACTCAACCCAGGAGACAGTGTTTCCATATGCAGCCCTCTCCGAGGAAAAGGGAAGAGATTTCTCAAGGGAGAAGCTAGGCACGGTCCTGGGAACGAGTGGTGGGCTCTGCCACTGATGTGGACGGCTGTCATAATTGCTGCTATTCAATCACACAGCTACGTTTAGAGGGGTTCCACAGCTGGGCCTGAAAGATTGTTTCATATTCACCATCTCTCATCACATCAGCCAGCTGTGGCTTGTGGCAGGGAAGAGCGTCCCTACCCAACAGCCAAAAGCACTGATGGACCCCCCAAAACCTTCCACCCTGGCTTCGGGAGATTGCGATGGATGCAACTTCATGACATCCCCTTCCCTCACCCCCTCTATCCTTAAGGTGCACGTCCAGGGAGGCAAGGGGGTGGAAAGGAACCAACCACAATATTAACATGTGGGAAGCAGTCCCACGGGCTGTCCAAACAGCCTCATTTTGTAAGGGTTTCATTTAAATCACTGGGAAGGGCAGAAGGATCAGGCCCTAAGAGAATCGTGCAGGAAACTGGGGGCCAAGGCACTGGGTATGGTCATAGATGAGTGCCCTGCAGGCTGCAGCAGTGGACAAAAGAAAAGGCAGGCAGGAGAGAGGACATCAACAAGCGGCTCAGTGAACACAGCTTTCAGGTAAACAGCACTCTTCGACCGTGCCGGATGATTTAAGAGGGAATAAAATTGGCCCAGTCTGGTTCAATTCCCATTGATAATGTCCATGTACAATTAGAGCCAATTAGGAAGAGGCAGAGAATGACAAGTGTTTGGCCAGAAGGTGGGGGTGGGGGGTCAAAACAGCAATCAAATTTCCCAACCACCAAATGCAATTAAAGAGTATTACTTACCCAGCTCGCCCAGGAGGCCCAGCACATAAATGGCAAAAGCCAGGAGCACGAGTGCCTTTCTCCCCAGCATGCAGACCAGCGGGAGCAGGAGAACCTCCTGCCCAAGATTTCGGCTCCGGGAAGTGGCCTCCATGTACTTCACCATGATTACGGTTTTCCTGGTCATCTTGGTGGTAGCTCTGCAAGGCACAGCTCCCCGGGAGAATTATTTCCCTTACAAGGTGCCCCTGGATCCCCAGCGGTTGCTGGAGCTCTCATGGAACGTCAGCTACCCGGAGCAGGTGGTGCACTTCCAGCTCTTGGCGAAGGAGCCGAAATTTGGGCTGCTCTTTGGGATGTCGGACAGGGGCGAGTTTGAGAACGCAGACCTGGCCGTGCTCTGGAGTGACGGGCAGAGCTCCTATTTTGGGGTAAGTTGGTTGCACGTTGCCAAAGTGCCAGCACTGCCTGTCCACAGATTCCCACCCTGGGGTAGTTTTTGCTTTATAATTGGGAAGGACTGAAATGTACCCAGTCCTAAATCTCAGTGGAGTCCATGGGAGTGCTGGCTGAGTGAGGTTTTCAGGCTGGGTCTGTATCTTCAGCTGTACAGACCAAGCGGTTGACAGGTGTTTGGAGGATTACTCCAAAGGGATTCAGGGCTCGGATAGCCCAATGGTGAGAATGGAATAGGAACTTAAACAGAGCAGAATGACTAGTTACTGAACCACATATGCTAGTTAGACTCTCAGGGAGCTAACAACGACTCATCCCTTGACCCCAGTGTCTTTATTACATTTATTTCCTAAATACTATGACAGGTGACTGTACATCAACAGCTGCAACACTCACCTGTGCATGATGCATCAACAACTTGGCTCTCTTGTGTATTTCAGTCCGTCACATTAAAAATTAACCACAACTCCAGTTAAAGACACTGGCAAAGTGCAGAAGTTAGCATGCAGAAGGTCTTCCCCTGCCAGCCTCAATAAGCCAGACACAAGTCAGATTTGAAGCTATAGCAGAGATCCACAGGACACTGGAAAATACAATTTGATTGCTGGCTGCCAGCAGCATGCTATTAGAAGAAATTAAATATACAAATGCATGTTGGGTGGACAAAAATGCCAAATGCTAGACAGGCAGCTAATTTCTGATTGTGCTGTTTGATTTTGGTATTGTGAATTATCATTTTTTATTACATGAACGGTTTTTGTGATTTTCTTTACTCTGGATGAACTAACCCCAGCTTTTGGGCTGGACTCATTGTAATTTGTTTTATGGTAGGGAGCAACCCAGATTGCTCTTTTAACCAATTTGAAATTACCAATAAAAATATTCCTTCCCAAGCATCAGTAATGCAATCTGCAATATAATAAGGCTGAAAAGAAGGTCTTGGGACTCAGTTATTTGTGCTAGTTTTCTCACTGATTACCATTTAATCACCATCGTGTGATGACTTGAATGCTGCAGGATTTCAAAGCATCAGGTTAAAAAGGAACATTTCTACTATGGCTCCCACATGTTCATTGTAAGATGTACAGCGGTCACTTCAAAAACACTCCACATCCTGACTCAGCGTTCCACTTTGAGGCTTGGTAGCATCCTTTAATTACCAGATGCAGAGCTATAAATTTCTGTACACTGCTGTCTCTCTCCCTGGCAGTCTTTTTTCTGGTTGCACTTGTCAGTTGCTAAAAGATCCAAATTTGTGTAACCTTTTTACATACTACAAGATTAAGTTACACAACGCATTTCTACAAAAACAAATGCCACGCTTGATTCTATTCCCCCCCCGGACAACATATTCAAGGAATATCGTTCTACGCGTCAAGCTGAAATGGTGCCAGGATGTCTATTCCTTTTTATTTCTCAGACAGAAATAAAATCAATGGCTATTCCACCGGAGTATGTGCAGTGAAAGATTTCCCTGTCTCCTCCTACTCCCGGGTCTGTGACAGAGACCTGCTGGAGAAGGGAACAACGCACTCATTAACCCAACTCTTACTTCCAGAACCTGTGCTAGTTTTATAGGCCTTGATCCCCTAAATCTTTACAGCCAGGGTTGCTGCCTGAGCCACTTTGGCCACCCATATGTAATACTTAGCTGTACCTTAGTCTTGGAGTGGTCCTGCGGAGTTCAATGGGACCATCTGAGTAGAACAGATTCTGTCTGCAGATAATTAGGGTCGATGAATTGAACAATTGGTTGCAGGGTCATTCCCGTAGTCCTCTAAAGAAAGACTGAGTCTAATCTTAAGTCTGTGATAAAAGTCTTTGGAAAACAATGTTTCAGCAAAGACAGATGCAATATCTTCTTAAATTCCTGTAGGACTTCTTGACCTCCATGCTCATCAGCCTGATGGTAAAAGGAACATTGAGGATGTTGACATAAAAAGTTAGATACTTTTTGCAAATTACTAACATCCACATCCACATCCACATCCACATCCACCCACACACATGTACACGTACATGTACACGTACACGTCCTAAATTTTCTTCTGTGCAATTCTGGGCCAGCTTTATCACTCTGCAATACAGTGTACCCCTGGTAAAATGCATCTGATCAATATATTCTTGTTTATTTGTAATGCAGTAGCACCTAGGAGCCCTTGCCATGGTCCAGGATGCTAACGTACCAGGTCCTGTATAAACACAGACCAAAAATCATGACTTGAGGACTTTTACACCTCAACCACAGGTTAGAAGCTTATTGCAGGAGATGGTGGGTGAGGTTTTGTGACCTGCATGGTGCAGGAGGTCAGACTAGATGACCATATCGGTCCCTTCTGATCGTAGTGTCTGAGAGCAAAAAGATAATTCTACTGAGATTTAATATGACTGGCAAAACATCATCTACTCACTGGTTAAAAGGATTTTTTTTTGTTCCTCCACAGGATGCATGGAGTGATGAGAAGGGGCAGCTTCATATGGATTCCCAACAAGACTACCAGCTCCTGAAAGCACACAGAGCCCCTGAAGGACTCTACCTGGTCTTCAAAAGACATTTCAGCACCTGTGACCCAAAAGACTATCTTATTGAGGTATTGCATCCCCCCTCCACTGGCAGAGGCAAGGTGTCAGCTCAATGTTTCTCCAGTTTGTAGGATTGTCTGTGCTCTGAGTGATGTGTCATGAAGGTAGAGAGTTGCCTTGGGGTCACTTCTTATTGAGAGTTCGGGGCTGAACAGATCATGAAAAGGTGAAATTCTGGCTCTACCGAAGTCAACAGCAGAAAGCCCATTGGCTTCACTGGGGCCCAGACATCACCCAATGTGCACTCTGTGTTTGAATACATGAGGAACAGTGGTTAGAGCTCTGGTTCAAAAGTCAGCATGACTAGAGCTCTGGATTGAAAATCAGAGCACCTGGCCTTCTGATGATGCATACTCAGGGGTAAATTAGGAGTAACTCCACTGAAATCAGTGCAAAATGGGTGTGAGAACAGAATCAGGGCCCTGACTATGGCAGCGACTTGCTGCCTCACTCCTCTCTGATTCATTTGTAAATCAGAGATGCATACTACTTACCCCACAGGATGTGGAAAGGATTTATTCATTAACACAGAGGTCCTTGGAGGAAAGGGGTTTGCTGTGGTGCAAAGGAGCTAGGTATGTGCAAAGTATGATTGTTGCACTTTGTGGTAATGCCACTGAAGCATGGAGATCCTTGCATTTTCCACCGCTGTTCATGGATTAATGGTCTAATCTAGGCTCAGTCGGAAGGCATCCAAGGCATAAGAATGCATCTTGAATCCAGTCTCCGACCATCATAAGGGAACACAGCAAACCTTCTGCTGTGAAAGGGCCTTTCTACCCATGGCACTCACAATGCCAACACCCCTTCTTATCCTTAATCCTATGCTGGCCCTTCAAAAACACAGGAAATCAATACAATTTTATGCAAAAATCCCCAAACAAGCCAATAACCCTACCCCAAGCAAAGTTTGGAGCCCCAAAAGGGAGACGTGCCAGAGAGTTCATGAAATCCAGAGAGACCTTTACAGTGGCTACAAATCATACATAGAATGTGCCCAGATACCATGGTGATGGGCGGCAGTATAAAAATGACTTGCTTAGATTCAGTTGAGATATCACCTCCTCTTCACCCATAACTAAATTGACCCCCCCCTCCACCACCAAAAGAGCAAGCTAAAAATCAATGGCTTATTGACCCCGATGCCCAGTTTTTCATTTGTGCAGTCTATTTTGCATAGGTTGTTTCTGAGAGAACACCAGCCAGTCACCCTTTTAAAAAGGAAGAGTTCTGATGTCATTTCTGAGATTTAAATAATGATTATGCAATCTATGTACAACTCTTTATAAATCTCCATAATATGTAGATTTTATCCAGTTCCCACCAAACCTTCCTGTTAAGTACATGTTAGTGCTATTTAAATACATCTTCTGCGTCACTCCACATCACACTTGGGAACCAAGTATTTTCAGCCTTACAGAATGGTGTTGATGAAAGGATGACAAGGAGGAGGATTTTGACAGGGTGTTATAAACTGAAGCACAGCCACAAAAAGCTTTTTCAATGAAATCTGTCTGCTTTGGGGTTCATTGAATTTCTGGGGGAAAGATGGGCATCCAGGAGGGACAGGGTTATATGATTTAGAGGGATTTGGTCCCATAGAGCGAGTCGAGGATGAGGAGAAGGGATCAATGTTGGTGAATTCTCAAGCCAAAATGCCTTTTTAATTTTTATCAGGCTTCAGGTGAGAAATCTCCCATCTTCCCAAATACTGCAGACTTCTGAGGAAAAAAGAGCATGTGTGTGAACTCCTGTGAAATGAATCTGTGAAAAATTGTGTAGAGATTTTTTTCTTGTAGAAAAAAATTGTTCATACTTATTTTCAGCTCTGTAGCTGACCCAAAGCCCTCTGAAATCAACAGGAGTCTTTCCAATGATTTCAACAGGGTGTGTGTGTGTGTTCATGACACCATTGCCTGATGATCTTCTTACAGCAACTTTGTGCGTCTGTGTGTGTGTGTGTGTGTGTGTGTGTGTGTGTGTGTGTGTGTGTGT